>WBMW01001147.1:53909-89281 GCA_013396635.1 Penelope pileata | reverse complement strand
CGGGGCCCCGCCAAACCCGCATAATCAGGGGCTTTTCATCAATTCCCCCTTTTATATCCCCAGCTGAGGCGGTTGCTCCGAGAGGGCCCGGTGCGGCCTAGGCCTGCGCTGCCCCTCGGCCCTCAGCGCCCCTCAGGCGCTGCCGCCATGACAGGCTGCGGCCGCTCCCCCGCCACCTCTTCCCCATGCCTTCCTCCGTTTAGTGCATGGTCTTTTTTCTCTCTCTCTCTTTCTCTTTCTTCTTTTTTTTTTTTTTATGTAATTAATGATTAGTTTTAATTGGTTTGCTTAGGCAGCCTGACAGCAAATTAGCAGGAGCCAGCCCAAGGCTGCCGGGTGCCAGGTTTGGGGAGCGCTGGCAGACGCCGGGCAGGAGGCGAGGTGGGCTCCTCAGGACACACTGTGGGCTGTCAGTGTGACACTCAGGGCTGCTGTCCCTGTCCCATTCTCCCCTGTGTGGCTCCAGAGGTGGCCAGTGGCCACTGAGCAGTAGGGTTGTCCCACATGGGGTTGCCCCCAGGTTGGCTGCCATGCCTTTCCACCACCCCACGCCCATTCTCCTCCTCCTCGTTGTGTTGCCTTCCTTGAGCCGGGCCAGGCTCTGCTCCACAGGTGTGGGCAGAGAGTAGAGGGACACACACCACAGGGTCCCCCGGAGAGGCCTCGGGAGCCATGAAGTGGGCAGCTCTACCCGGTGCCAGAGGCAGGTAATGGGGAGGGGTGGGAAGGGAAGAGGGGCTTTGCTCTTTTCTTCCTTTGCTGTGATTTCCCTGTGCTTTTCTTTTCTTTTCTTTGCCTTTTTTATAGCTCCCATTTTTCTTTTTTATGAGAGAGGAACGGCAGGGTTCTCCCAGGGCTGGGAAGAGCACTCGGTCCCAGGCTGCTCCCAGCCAGATGGAGGGGAAGGGGAGGGGGGCAGCGGGCCCGTAATCCTGGGGGAGAGTTGTGGATAAAGAGGATTGGGATGGAGTCTGGGGCAGTTCAGCGTGTTGCTGTAGGAGGAAGGGGCAGACCATGACCTATTTGGGATGCTGGCTATCCTCATTTTCAGCACAAAACTTTGCTGACAGCATTGACTGCTGCACAGCCCTAGCAGCGGGTGGATGGAGTTGGTTTGAATTACACTACTGGTGCTGCCTTGCAATGGCAGCCAAGACAGGGGGAAGCAAGGGAAGCACAAGTTTCCCTCTCTGTCTGCCTGTGATTTTCCCCCAAGCAGCCCAGGTGTTAATGGGTGCATTTGCCCTTTCTGGACACTGGTCCGAACCTCCAGCCTGGTGTTAATCTCTACATATGCCTTTTAATGATAACCAGAGCACGTGTAGGACTGAAATCAGAGGGATCTGGTGTCTTCCTGGGATTTGTGTCATGCAGGAACAGCCTTTTCATCAGTCACAGAGGTCCCTGCTGCATTCCAGATTCATGAGAGATGGAAGCCAGCACAAACACGTCTGCTCGCACAGCTCCGTGCGCTCCTCAGCCACGGGTGTGCTGGCAAACGCCGTGCTGGGATAGCTGGCCCCTTCCCCGAGCACCTGTGTGTGTGAGGCTCACCCAGGTGGGGATGCTGACGGTGCCCCTAGGGATGGCCGCTCGCATCCTGGAGGCTCGGAGCGCTGATCCCAGTGCTCATTCTGCCCAGACATCGCTCTGCTCACCCACACTCAGGTGTCCCTCCCCAGCCCCAGTGTGACCCTCGGGTCCCTCCCGTGTCTGTGCCAAAGGTTTGGTGCTCAGATGGGCGTTGGGCCCCTTCAGAGCAGAGCTAGGGCTGAGTCTGCTTCTGCTGGGAGAGGGGCGAGGGAGAAGGGTGGAGAAACACCTGCCAGGAGAGGCACTGGGACCTCCCAGCTCATGTCACTTCTGTGTGATCTCAGCTTATTCCCACCGCTGCTGTCCCTGCAGTAGCAGAGGATGCATTTTGAACTGCTACAAAGCCTCTGTGTCCTGCGTGCTCAGCAAGTCCTCTTTTCCTGCCCACCCTGCCTCTTACAGGGCAGCTGTAAGGCCCTTGTTGCTTTCCCTGAGGCTGGCTGCCCTGCCTGCCCTGCTGTGAGCCAGGGGGCTCGAGGCATTGCCTGCGTGCTGTCTGTGCCTGCAGGGCTGGGGCAGACCCAGCTGAGCCTGCTGGTGACCCAGACTTCGTGCTGTCCGCTTGTCACCCACGTGCTGGCCAGCTCCCTGTGCAGCCAGGTGGACTCGTAGCTGTGTAGTTTGTGCTGAATGAATGGTGGCTGGGGGTCAGCTGGGGGGGAACTGAGGCAGCGGGGTACTGAGAGACACACTCAGAGCTCCCAGAGGCACCGGGTGTGGGATTATCCCACCATGGTGGCACATCCGTCGTGGCAAGTCCAGCTGGGGAAGCAGAAGGCAGCGCTGCCTCCTGCCCCACCGCGCTGAGCGCTCGCCTGGGCGTGCTGCCTTCCCCTCCTCTTCCTCGCCAGCGTGCCCGCAGCCCTGCAGCCGGCTCCTTTAAGGCGGGCGCGGGGGAATCTCGCGGTGCAGCCTTCACTGCGAGCGCCGCTCCTGCTTCCCCCTCGGAAAGTTTCCTGCCCAATTGTTATGTGCGATCCGATCTGAAAGTTGCTCTCTAAGCTTCTTGTCACATTTTGACTTAATGAAGTGCAACTGGAGTGGGAATTGGGGTTCATCACGCCAGTCTCACTGCGCTCCCTTGTTGTCAGAAAACAGGGGCGGTTGGGGACCGTAATGCAACGCTGCAAGTCGTTATCATTCCGGTCAGTCTGTTTAACACAAAATTAAACAAAGAACTAATTAGTGCCTCATGAATTAATAAATGCGCAGTTGCCGGGTAGGAAGGGGAGGAAGGAAAAAAGGTTGTTGAAGGAAAGATACTGAAAAAGTCGAATTAGGATGTTGTGTCAAGGGGAAAAAAAAATCTGAGTCCACTTTGGCGAAGAGTTTGGATGGGTTGGATGGGTTGGCTTCCCTGGAAGGAGCTGCCTCCTCCTCCTGCTTGCTGCTCGCTGCTGCGGGGTGGGTGTGGGGCACCTGGGTGTCCTCAGGGCTCTCCTGAGAAGCTGGAGCTGGGGTGCAGGCACAAATAGTTCCTGCAGAGCTCGGTGCCCCACTCCAGGAGCTGGGAGGTGCGGAGGTGGGAGGTAGGGGCTGGTCCCCAGGCAGGGGATGGTGAGCGGTTCCTCTCTTGGTCTGAAAACTCCACAGTTTGGGCCTTTCTGGAGGGGCTGTGGTGGTGTCTGGGGGCTGTCCCCAGCAGGGAGCCAGCCCTCAGGCTCAGGAGGGAGCAGAGCACGTGGAGGCGAGGAGGCCGGGGCAGGGCTGGCAGCACGCTGCTGGTTTTTCTGGAGAATTCAAGATTGCCCCAGGAGCAGCGTGTAATCTCAGATTAGCCGTGTCCCGCAGCGCTCCCCCCACCCCTGCTCCTCACCCTGGCTGCACGGCGAGGAGAGCCCGGAGGAGCCGGAGCCCCGCACCCAGACTGGGTGCCCACCCTGACCCAAAGCGGGTGCCCACCCCGTGGGTGCTGCGCTGTGCTGTGCTGCGAGCAGGAGGGCTCTGCTCTGGCGCATTGTCAGGCTGGAAGCAGGCAGAGCTGGGGGAGGGAAGAGTCCATCCTTAAGAGGACATGTCAAGTACAATTAGCGTTATCTGTCTAAATATGTACTGGGAACACAGAATACAAGAGGAGGCCTGGCTGGCTTTAATGGAGACATATGCAAGGTCATATTGCCTCATACAATCCCCCAATCTGATTTGGGGATTACACATTCTAAGTAAATTGGCGTTATTCCTCTTGCATCATTGATAAGCTGCGGCCGAAAGAAGGGGAGTAAAAAAAAAAAAAAAAACAATTAAAAACTCCAACCCAAGAATTGACCGTGTGCGAGGGTGAGGGTGTAAAGCCGGGAAGGGAAGGAGAGTTGTGCAGAGAGCGTGCAAGGGGGGGAACAAAAGAGAGAGAGAAAAGAGGAGATGACAGAATGGGAAGAGCAAGCAAGAAAGAACAAAAGGAAAAGGTGGGAGAGGGGATGAGAGAGCCCAAAGGGCAGAGGGTGCCTGGCTGGGAGGACCCCACGCTGGGAGCTGGCAGTGCTGTCAGCCTGCTCAGCCCCGGGCTGTGAGCGGGGCAGGAAGGAGCTGGGCTGGTTGTGCATCCTCCATGCCCCAGGGGCTCCCCAGCCCCGTGTCCGTCCCTCTATCAGGGCTGTTGCTGCAGCTCCTCCCGCTCTGGGTCCCAGCCAGCACCCCCGTCTATCTCTGGCACAGCTGAGGGGCAGCGGGCCCCCGAGGGCAGGGGCAAGCAGCAGCCGTTCTTCCCAGAGCCATGTCCTTGTCCCTTGTGCCCTCCGTGGGTCAAGGGGGGGATGCCCGAGGGTGGAGCGGGTCGCACAGCGCTGTGCCCTGGGGAGGGACGTGCTGAGAGCCAGGCTCACAGTGCAGCCACGAGCACCCCGTGCCTGACCCCATGCCAGTTATCATTTCATTTCATGGCGGGCAGTTGTGACAGCTGCTCTGGCAGCCCTGCACCACCGGGACTGCAGGGTGGGCTGGGTGCCTTCAGCGCCGAGCTGCAGCCACCCCCTGCTCCCTGCTGCCTCGCAGCCCTGGGAGAGGGAAGTCCCTGGCTGGCTGCTGCGGCACCGTGCTCCCGGGCGAGCTCTCCTCCCACCCTGCTGTGCAGGATAACCCCCTCCGGAAGTCTCACGGCACGGCTTTTATGCTCTGTCACATTTTTGGAACATATGGTTTTAAATAATTCAATTTACTTTTCATGTGTTTTGCTGTGACTTTTTTTCCCTTGTCCCTTTTCTCTTTCTTCCTCGCTCTCTGCCTTCTCCAGGAAGGAAGGAGCGCAGATGAGGGCTGGGGGGGGGCTCAGTGCCGCAGGACCCTGCCCCATGCCCCCACCTTGTGCCCCACGGCTGCAGGAGGGAACCCAGCCATAGGGCTGCTGGACCTCTGGGGTCAGCAGGGGGACTGCCAAGGGAATATTGGGCACAAAGCAGAGGGCACTGTGTCTGTGAGCACCTTGGGTGTGTCAGGGCCTGAGCAGCACAGGGTGTGTGTGCTGTGCTACCTGGGAGCAGGACCCACACCAGCAGGAGCTGCTCCTGCTGCTGATGGCTGCCAGCCCTCGGTGCGTGCTGGTGACGTGCACGGTGCTGCACGGCACAGCCCGGAGCAGGAGAGCCCTTGGTGGAGGAATGCCCCATGCTGGCCCTGCTTGGAGCTGGGTGTTCTCTTTTTTCAGCATCTGCGCCATGGTTCTCAGGTGTGCCTTGTGTGCTAACTGCGTCCTTTCTCTTCCCTCTCCAGGATGAAGTGAATTTAGAGCTAAAAACCAGGCAAGAAACCAGGCCTTGAAATCTCCGAAAGGTAGGAGAGACTTCAGACTGCAATGGGTATGTCACTACGCCCTCCTGGGTTCTCTTTTCCTCTGCGTGTCTCACCTTCATGCTCTGCTCTTTGTGGCTGTGTCTGCACTGAAACTTCTGGGACCGGACCGTCATTAGTTACAAAGACAGATGGAAAGAGAAGAAAGGCTGATGCAGACATGGCCTGTGTGTGTCCTAATCCCATCTTTGTCGTTGTAGAGCAGTTGTTCTGAGCACCTGATTTTGTCACTTTGGGTTTTCCTCAATATCTTCTCTGCTGCCTCTGTCTTTACAGATAAAAGTGTGTGAGGGCTTTGGCGAGGAGCGCGCCGCTTTATGTGCAGCCCAGTGGGCCGGGGGAGATGGATAAGGGCCGTTCAGTGAATCGGATGCAATCTGTCCACTGTGAGGTTTTGCTGAGCTCAGTTCTCACATAGTTTGAGGCAGCGATGTGCGCCCTCCCCTCCTCATCTGGCAGGGTTTGATCTGTTCAGACTGCAGCACCGTGCGGGTAGGATGGAGGCAGCGCTGTGTCTCTGGCTAAGGCTGACTTCCCTCGATTTCCACTTACACCCTCATGGTCTGTGTTACTGAAACAAACCACCACAGTTTACCAGAGCCAGGGGTCACAGTCTGAGCGTGATAAGAGCTGGGCTGAGAGCAGGGGGATGTGGAGGGGATCACCTCTCTGAAACCATCCCCTCCAGCTGCTGGGTGAGCTCTGTGCCACCCCAGGCTGTGGTCCCTGTCCCTCTGCGCTGGCACCACTGAGCATCGTGTCCCTGTGGCTCCTGTGCCTCCCAAGCACAGAGACAGACCCGGGACGAGGCTGGGGCAGACATGGCCGTGCCACCGTGAGGTCTGCGCCCAGAGCGNCGGGGGGCCCCGAGCCGAGCTGGGCAGTGTCAGAGGTGACCGGTGGAAGGCCAGTGTTATGTAAATACCGCCGCCGAAACACGGCGGGCCTCAATGGCCCTGCGTCCATCCATCATTGCCGGGGAACAGAAGCGTCCCTGGGAGCGCGGGGGGCGGCAGCGCGGGGCGCGCAGACACAGGCAGCATGTGCCCTACTCATAAGCTGTTTGTTTTCTTTTTGTCTCTCTCGTTTCGGGGCACCCTGCCGAGAGCAACTCTCGGTTTTGTCCTCACAACCTCTCCCCCAGCCTCCCCCCGCCCCGCCAGTCTTTCCTTTTCCTCCCTCCTTACCCCCATCCTTAAAAAAAAAAAAAAAAAAAAAGGGAAAAAAAAAAAAAGTCCCCTGTTCACATTGCGGCTTCTTTCTCTGACTTCAAAGGCTCCCCATCATTGTTTGGGATCGGCAGGCAGTGGCCCTGAAAACGTGATCACAGCCGGGCACAGTGTAGGTCAGCGCCGAGCGCCGTGCTCCGGGCGCTGAAAGGAGCGGCGGATTCTTCCCTTTTCATGCTCCACAGCCCTGGTTACAGCGCCCGGCCTCGCCCGCGCGCTTCTCGCTGCGTGGCTCTCCTTGCTCTTTTCTCTTCCTCCTCCAGCCTCCCTCCCTCTGTCTCAGGTCCCTCTCCTGTTTGCTCATTCTGTGCCCAACATCACGCACTTTCTGCACTTTCTTTTCTTTTTTCCTTCTGTTACATTTCTTCCTCACTCACTTTCTGAGCATGGCACTGTTTCCTTCCCCCTTCTCCCTCTCTCTTCTCGCTGTTGCACTTTTTACATCCTTCACTGTTTTCTTTCTGCCTTTTCCCTCTCCTGCAGAGCAACCTGCTTTCCTCCTGCTCCCCATCCCTGCTCAGCAGCAGCTTTCCCTGACACCCACCCGTGTTTCTGTCTTCCCATGGCTCCTGGCTCACTGTGCACAGTTCTGCAGCCCAGGCAGCACGCAGGAACCACAGGAAACATTGGAGGTCTCCAGGTGGCACATGACAGCGGCACTGGTGCTGCAGGGCAGAGGGAGGCTGCCTCACATGCAACACAGTGTATCATCTCTGGTGCTTTGCACTGCCCTCCCAGGACACTTTCCCAGTGGATTTCTCACCCCAGTGGGACACACAGGGGCTCCCTGCCCGTGGCACAGCCCCAGCAGCCCCGCAGAGAAGAGGCTGTGCCCCTGCAGCCCCCCAGGGTCCGGCCACCCCGGCGGCACCGATCGCAACGCTTGTGCCTCTGGTGATTTGTGAGGTTGTTTTAATGGCGAGGAGCCCACCAGGACTTGTCTCTTGCTAAATAGGCATATTAAGGGACGTTGCGGCAGGGGTTATAGAGTAATAATTTGTCCTAATGAGCTGGTGTCACGTTCTCCTCGGCCGGGCCGTGCAGCGGTGGTGGGAAGGGGCTGTGCTTGCTGCCCTGCGTGTCTGGGTTCATGGAGCTGGGCACAGCCCGGGGGCAGGGAGGGACAGGGACAGCTCCGGGGCCAGGCTGGTGGCAGAGGGCAGGAGCTGGGACAGGGCAGCACGGTTCCTGGGACCGCAGCACCCCAACCCTGCTGGGCACGGCACGGCCTGGGCTGTGCCAGCACTGTCTGCGTGCCCCTTCCTCCTCCTCCCACCCACCTTCCCCTGCTCCTTTCACCCCCCGCTTCTCTCTGCTTTTCTCTGTCTCCATCTCTCTCCCTTTCATCTACTCGGAAGGCTTTACTCTACTTCCTTGTCACCCTAATTGATTGCATTAACCTTTCAGCGTATTGGATTTCCCCAGCACCGTGCAGAGCGCGCTGTGCAATATGCTTATAATCTGGGCTGTAATGGACAGGGAGCAGTCAGCGAGCCCCTGCTCCAGCGGCTTCTGCTGACAACTTGGGCTCGGGGAGGGCAGAGGGAGCACGCCCATGGCCCCGTGCAGCTCCTTGTGTGGAGCAGGGTGGGCCCTGGAGCTGCAGAGAGGGCTCAGGCTCAGCCCCAGCACGTTCTGCCCTCTGTCCCAGCCCCTCTGCTGCGCTGGGCTACGTGGGCACTTGTTGCTGGCTGCAGGGTGAGAGGGCGACGCAGTGGAATCCAGATATTTTCACATTGTACCTTGGCTTTTTCCTTTAATTTTAGTGGATGTGGGGGTGAGAGACACTTTACCTGGAGAGTTAAAGACTAAAATAGAAGACTTTGGTGCCCATGAGGAAGGCAGGGAGCAGGGATCAGGAGGCAGAAGCCCTGAATCACAGCTCATGCTTGGCTTCGAGCACTCATGGGGACAGCAGCATGCCCGTGTCCCAGGGGCAGGGCCAGGGGGCTTTGCCTTTCCTTGGCTGTACAGAATCACAGCATCCCATGAGAGGCACAGGGACCCTCACAAACCCCATGGGCTCCTGGCACACCGGGCATGGGGACAGGAGACCCTCTGGGGAGAGGGGAGAAAGGGGCAGAGTCAGAGAGAGGAAAAAACTTTATTCCAGGTGATCATTCGGGAAGTGGGAGGCTCCGTGCAAGCCAGGAGGTGGCCGAGGGGAGGGACTTTGTTTTAGGTTAAATAGAGAAAGAATGGGAGCAGGAAGAAAAGGATGAGAAATTTAAAACGAGCGAGAGAGAAAGCGAGCAGCAGCGAGAGCAGCACCTCCTAAATGGAAGAGTAAACAGGCACTCCGAGGCATTAACTTAATTGATTGTTCTGCAACAGGCTGAACGCTGTGTTATTCTGTCGCCGTGGCAACAACCCAAAAAAATTGTCAGCCTGTTTGGATGAAGTGAAGCGAAACATTCTCTAATTTGCGGTGATCCGGGTGTTTGTTTTCCTTCCGAAGAGGCGGGGGCTCTATTGATCTATTGTTTGCATGGAGCTTTTATTTCATGGCACAGGGCGCGGGGCGGCTGCGCGGGGGCAGGTGAGCCCGGCCCGGCTGCGGTGGCAGCGTGGGCACTGCTGGAGTGTCCCCAGGGAGCCGGTGGCCTCGCTCCGTCCTGTCCCCGTGCCCTTGGGTCCTCATGCGGTGCCGCGGTGTGAGATCGGGGCGAGAGCTGCTGCAGGACCGGGCAGCACGGTGCCACCGGGGCACGGTCAGCACCGGGCACGCTGTCCCCAAACTGCCCCACAGTGTCACAGCCCAATGTCACAGCCCAGGCTGGCGGTGTGCAGCTCGCCAGTGAGCTCAGGGGGAGCACATCGGTGTCAGTGCTGCTCTGTGGGGTGTGTGGGGCAAAGCGCCGTGTGTCCCTGTGTGCCCTCCCTGCTCCCTTCTCTGCTGTGCAGAGGGGTTCCTCCCCTCCATCCCGTGTGTCCCTGCTGCCCTGTGGCCATGTCCCAGCGTGGCTGTGTGCCTGTGGGTCGGGGTGAGCTTGCAGGCAGTGTCCCTGGGCACGGTGCTCCTGGGTCCCATCGCTGTGCGAGGGAACAGCACCCTGCCCACCCCGCGAGGCGGCTGCGCTGCCGGGCAGCGATCGGCGTCGGGAGAAGCAGAATAACCCTGTAACTGGTATGAAGGTGAATTCACGGTCTGGTGAGCACTGAAAATACGAGGGCTGGGAGACAGGCAGTGCGGAGAGGGGGATAGCTAGAGCTCAGCCCAGCTCAGGGCAGCACTGCATCTGCAGAGAGCAGGTGAAGAGGGTGCTGGGTGCTGGGTGCAGGAGGTGGGCACACAGCGACGTGGCAGGGTGCCCGTGGGCTCCGACAGCCACGCAGCGCCTGGCGGCACAGCCCTGGGCTGCACGTGTGTGTGTGCGCAAGTGCGAAGCCGTGGGGATGCACCGCGGCCACGTGCCCCACAAACGCAGCCCTGAGCTGTCTGCAGGCCGGCGGGGCAGCTCCTGTGCAGTGTGAGCGCGGTGGGCGGGCAGCGCAGGCCGGTTGCTCCCAGCACATCTCCAGCGGGTGCACGGATCCCTGCTGCACATGGCAGAGGAGCTGCAGGAAGCCCATTCCCCTCCAGCTGGGAGAGACCAACGTCTTGCAGCGCCAAGAGGAACCCCCTTCCGCTCTCCACCTGCACCGGGGGTCCCGCGTGCAGTGCTCAGTTGGTGGTGATTTAGATTTAGCCATGAGCAGAGGAGACTTGGATGAATTTGTAGCACAACCCGGGTGCCGGCCCCACATTCCTGGGTGAGCCGCGGCCGCGGTGCGCGCTGGGCGGGTGCCAGGCCCTGAGCAACGCGCGGAGGTGGCAGAGCCATCCAGCCAGCCACAGACTCTCCCTGCTCGGCCTCCTGCGTTATTAATTTATTTTTCTCCCTTCCTTGGCAAAAAAATAGTATTTGGTAACGACCTCAAATTGCAAAATGCTGATGATTTGGAGAATGTGTCACAGAAGCTCCAGGGTGATAAAGGGGAGACGAATCCCAGCCAACAATCCGGCTCAGCCAGTTTGCCTATTTATTAAAGAAAAAGCCCAGATCATTAACTTTTTTGTTGTTGTTCTGTTTGCGGGCAACTCCCTGCTGGCAACTTTCGGGCGCCCAGGAAATTAAACCGAGTATCGGCGTGGTTCGGGGCAGCCCGTGCTGGGAGCCGGGCTCGTTGGTGTTAACGCACTAACGAACCTCGGGGCTCACCGTACCCTGCCCACTGCCCTGCGGGGTCAGGGCCTGCAGCTGGAGAGCTGCTGCTCCTCGTGCTGCCTGCACACAGCTCCCGGCCCCTCGACAGCGCAGAGCAGCTGGGAATCAGCACCCGGCGGTGCCGGTCCCTCTCTTCCCGCCTGGGCTGAGCATGGAGGGGAGCTCAGGGCTGGGCTCGCCCGGTGTCCCAGCAAAATCACTTTGCGAGGGCTCCAGCTTCCTTGAGTTCAGCGTCAGGACCGGGCTTGCGTGGCTGTTACTCAAGGAGCGTTATCAGGAGCACGGAGCACCTGCCCTCCTCCTTCCCTCTGGGCATCCCCAGCTCCGCTGCCCGCGTTGGGCACAGCGAGGGGCTGCCCATGGAGCCCACCTAAAGGCTCGGACCCAGCATTGCCCATCCCCAGATTGAGCTGGGTGGGGGAAGGGAGCCAAGGCCCCGCCAGCCGCCCCCCACGGCTCTGCAGCCCGTGTGGGGATGGGGTTTGTGTGGTTTGTGCTGTGCCTTTCCCAGGGCCAGGCTGTGCCTCCGGTGAGGCCTCGCCGGCCCTGCGCTCACGTGGGCGCTGATGGGAGGAGAAGGGTATTTTTCAAGGTTTCTGTGAGGGTTTTTTTTTTTTTTTTTCTTCTGAAATACAAGGATGTGCAATTTTTTTAGTTTCAATTTAGCATTGGAGAATTTTATAATTTAGTAATTAAAATCTCTGATAGGCTTTAGAAATTGCAGCTAATTGAATTTAATGGGAAGATGATTTTCAATTTTATTTGATTACCCGGACCCCTGGCATTGGTATTTATGGGAAAAAAATGGGAAATGTGCTGTGTGGGCTAAGATGGCATAATTGAATTAGGGCTAATCGGATTTCTTCGTCATGAATTTCACTATAATTTTCCTATAATTTTCCATTAGATATCTAGTTTACAAATATTCACAAAGAAATGAAGCTCTTTCGGAATGGAGATTGCTGGCTAACAGGATTACGGGGACGATAGCTCGGCACTGCCAGCCCGGGCTCCTGCAGTAATGCAATCGCTGCGTCTGCCTCACACTTCCCGCCCGCCGCTGCGCTCCGCGTGCCACGCACTGTCCCCGCGTCCCGCCTGTCACCCTGTGCCTCGGTGGCCTCGCCGTGCAGCAGGGCTGGCTCGTGCTGCTCCCCACGTGCTGCGGCGTGGGCATCTCCCTGCTGGCACTTGGCCCCGTGGCACTTGGCCCTGTGGTTTGGGTGCTCTGTGTCCACTCCTGGGGGAGCGGTCCCTGCTGCGTGCAGCCCTGCGGGTCCCTTCTGTGCTCTTGCATCTTCCCACCTCTGCTCCTGCCCAGATCCGGAGCTCAGATGTGGGCACAGATGCCCGTTCTGTGCCCTGTGCCTGCGGGAAGGGCTCTGCCCAGCGGTGCCATGGGGCCATGGAGCTGCCCCCAGTGCCACCCGGGGCTCCGTGGGGCAGCTCAGGGCAGCCCCGCTGGTTCTGCTGCCGTCCATCCCCACTCCTTGCCCTGAGCTCCCCAGGCTGCACTTCTGATCCCCGTGGTGAATTGTTGCTAATTGCTCTGGAGAGGCGGCGTTGGGCTCCCAGCGATGCTGGAGGCCGGGGGGCACCCAAGGGTGGCAGCTGGGGGCACAGGGTGACCCTGAGGGACAGCACCCCGTGCACAGAGGCAGTTGGCAGCTCTCGGGGTGCCACGTGCCAGTGGGATTGAAACCTAGCAGAGAGGGAAGGAGGGAAAGAGGAGGAAAGGGAAAGAAAGCGCAGATTGTCTGCTCCTGCCGCCCAGGCCCCGAGGCCTCCGGGCACCTCCCTTGACAAAACAGAAATCAAACAAAATTACAGAAATAGGGCGAGAGCATTTGCCTAATAAACTCCCCGAGCAGGAGCGGGAGGCGCACGGCGCTGCCAGATCCCCAACTGCAATCTGCCGGGCACGGCCCCGGGGTCAGCGCCAGCCAGGGAGGGGGGGCTGCCAAAAAATGGGCTCAGCACAAAGCCGCAAAGGGGAGACGCACGGCGGGGGTGTCCCACATCTCGGCGTGAGTCAGCCCCGCTCAGCCCTGGCACACCGTCTGCGGGGAAAGCATTAAACTGTAATAATAATAATAAATTAATCATCCTTCCCCCTCCCATTGCACTCTTCATCTGAGGATCTCGGAGCACCTGGCAAACATTAATTACCGAGAGCTCCCGACGCCCCTGGGAGGGTGGGAAGGGACGAGCAGAGCTCACCTGCAGCCAAGGGGCGGCCACAGGCAGGATCGGGAGCTCCGAGAGTCGGGGATGGAGCAAAGCGGGTGCCCCAGCGTGGGGTCCCCAAAGTTGGGCTTTTCTTGGGCAAGAGGCAAAGGAGGGAGGATGGGGAAATAAAACCCGATCCTGTGACTGGAGATCGGGGAGATAGGAAATCAGGCCTCGCCATTGCGTCAGCTGCAGGGCGTGGACTTCACCTGAAAAAGCACTGTGGGGAGTTGTTGTGCAGGGAGGGGCGGCGGGGAGCGTGCAGGGGATGCTGCGGGGCCGCGCGTGGGCGGGCGCAGTGGGGCCGTCCTGCCCTTCCTGGGACACCCCCACTGCACCGAGAGGCGAGGATGGAGAAACGATGGTTCTCCATGGACATCTCCATTGGACACCACCACATTGAGTCCGTAGAGGTGCTAATGGAGAAACGATGGTTCTCCATGGACGTCTCCATTGGACACCACCACATTGAGTCCGTAGAGGTGCTAATGGAGAAACGATGGTTCTCCATGGATGTCTCCATTGGACATCAATCGTTGAGTGCGACGGGGCATCCAGAGCCCAAGTGGAGCTGTAACCCAGAGTGCCCCTGGGGCTGAGGGCTGGGGGTGCCCGTGGGGATGGGGAGAGGACTGGGGCTGACATCACCTGCCCCCCACCTTGCCCCCAGCATCCCCAGGGCTCTGCTTTGCTGGGCCGTGCTCAATGTTCCAGGAGAATTGGGGACAGGTGCGGTGCCCGCAGTGACACCGCCGGGCCTCGGTTTCCCCATCTGCGCAATGGGCGCAGAGCTGGTGGGAAGGGCTTGGGAGCGCAGCCCCGCAGTCTGCTCGGAGCGATCCTTAATCAGGTAAATAATCTGCTCGTTTGTTTGAGAGAAACAGGCTGTGTTTACCCAACACGCCTCTCAGAACCTCCCTCGCATTCTTTGCTACTTAGAAAAAATAAAACGACGAGGGGAGAAANTTAAAATTGCACGCGTGTAAACACGGCTCCTTCCCTGGCACGGGAGGAAAACAAAACAGAAGCGATCAATAAGTCAATGGCACTTCACATGATTAAGCGGCCGGGCTCGGAGTGGGGAGGAAAAAAAGGGGATCGATAGCCGCTCCGCGCAGCTCCACTTTTAAGTGACTTTTCCCACTTTTGCCAATTACCGGTAATTATCGCGGCGGGGCACAGCCCGGCCCGGCCCCGCGCTCCCCCCGCCCCGCTCCGCTCCGCGCCGCTGCGCGCGGGCGCTGTCCCCGTCCCCGGGTGCGGTGCCGCCGCCGCCGCCCGAACTTGGCCGGGCCGCGCCAGGTGCCCGCACCTCGCTCTTTCACTTTTCTTTCGCTCGCTCCGCGGAAGTTGCCGCCGTGCCTCCCTCCGCGCTCCGCGAGCCCCGGGCGGCTCCGTGCTTCCCGGCAGCCGGGTGGGACGCGGAGGGGAAGTTCGTGGGGGTTTTGCGCCGATTCCGCGCTGTTCGGTGTGAGTTGTGTGGGCCGTTTTCTCTTTCATTTCTTTCCCCCCGCGAAGCTCCGGCGTCTCGGCGGGGAAGGTTGCCTGTCAGGTTCCCGTGCTGTCTAAATGAAAAGGAATTTAATTTATTTGGGACAAGGCAGGGGCCGATGAGGAGGCTGCTTATTACATTTAATGAGTATTTTTTTTCCAACGCGGGCATATCTGGGATGGGTTTGTTTTCGTCCTGGCCCCATGGATGTCCCCATCCGGGATGGGACAGCAGCACGGTGGGGATGGCCACGGGATGGGATGGGATGAGATGGCCACGGGATGGGATGGCCACAGGCTCTGTGGGGCTGTTGGGCGCTGGGCACCCAGCACCTTATGGGTTTCACAAGGCTGAAGTTGGGTCAGAACCCACTGCCACCTGCTCGCTGGGACCCAGCCCCGCTGCCGTGGCCCAGCACTGCTCGCATGACCCCAAAGCAACTCAAGCAAATGGCAGCCATGGGCCTGTGCCGCCAGCACCATGGCCGGTGCAATTAGTGCCGTGCCTACGTGTGCGTGGGGCTTTTTTTTTAATGAGGAATAAGATGGTAATAAACTGGTTGATGATTGACTGGGCCTGAACTATGTCCTCAGATACTTTGATTGAGAGGATAATTTTGTCATCGTTCGTTTTATCTCTCCATCCGTTCCTTTAGCTGTTTATTTATTTACCTGCCTGTTTTCTGTCCCCGGTCCCCGGCACCCCAGCACCACGGGCATGGTGCCGGCCCTGCCATGGGCGTGGGGTGCTCCCCCCATCGCGGGGAGCGGGGTGGGCAGGGTGGAACTGCAGGAGGGCGAAGGCTGCACAGAATCACTGCCCTCAGCCTCCATCCTCTGTGGGTTCTGGGATGGAGATGGGATGAGCTGGGTGCCGTGGGCTCAGCAGGGGCAGTGGGGTGGCTGCTGTCCCCAAAAGGGACAACTGAGCCAGCACGTGCCCCAAGGGACGCACCGTGGGCTCGGGAGCGATGCACGCCCGGGCTTCGGTGCTGTGCTATGGGAACGCAGGGCCGCAGCGAGCCATGGAAATGAGGATCTGGGAGATCTGTTGAAGTCAGCAGTACGATCTGTGTGTGGGTGAACCCGTCTTGTCATGATCTCAGGGCAAAGACCTGCCCCATAATCACCACCTCGAACCCTTATCTGCTTGGGCAGCTTATCTCCCTCCTCGCCGCCTCCTGAGCTCTCTCCAGGCCCTGCGGCTGCCGTTCCCCCGAGGCAGTGCCCGAGGCTGCGCGCGCCAGCTGCCGCCTGGCACAGGCAGGGCCGGGGCTCGTCCCCAGCGGGACCGGGTCCGCGGGCTCTGGCAGCCTGCTCTGCCCTGGGCTCCTCGGTGCTCGTGGGGCTGGGGGTGGTGTTTGGGGCCAGCAGCTTTCGTAGGGTGACGGGTTGGAAGGAATTCATGGACCGAGTCCATCCGCCCGCGACGGTGGTGAGATGTTCCCTACATGTGACTTTCTGCAAGCCGGGTTGTAAATATCTTGAGTGACTGAGCACCTGTCACTTCCTTTGGGAAGCTGCTCCCCGGCCTAATTACCCCGGTATGAGATTACAGGAACTGATCTCAGAGTGGACACCGAGAACCCTATGGCGGGCAGGTTGAGAAACACCCACCTTCCCACCCAGGGGGCCATTCTGTGACTCTGTTTTGTCCAAGTGTTACTGCTGGTTGTGGCACCCTCTGGATGGGAACACCTCCCCTGGGCTGCGGCCAGGTTTTTTTGCTTTGTTTTGGCCGTACAGATTTTTGGAGGGCGGTTGGCTCGGCTGATGTTGGTATCTCTGGTCCTGCAGTTTGGCGGCTCCGCTCGTCTCGCGGTCCCGTGGGATGCTCGTTGGGCACAGAGCACCCGGGTACCTACAGCCACCTATGGAGACCCTTCCACTGCAGAACCACGACCCGGGCAGGGCTTAACCTGCTCACTGCAGCGCTGGGCAGGGCCCTGCTGCTTCTTGGAGAGCAGAGCCTGTAGGCGTGCTCCCGCTGGGTCGCTGCTAGAGAGCAGTAACTCGCAGAAAGCCCAGAAAGTCGCGGCTGGGTTCACACACTCCCTCTCCCTGCCTGCACCCTGTCCTGCCCACGGCTGCTGGTGCTGCTCCGTGTCAGCCACGGTCCTTGGTCTGCTGTGTCCTCCCGCTGCACAGCAGTGCTGGGGGGACAAAATGTGCTGGGACCAGCAGTGGGTGGGACACCCCGGCACTGGGAAGGGGCAAGGGCTTCCTGTGCAGCCTCCATGCCATGGGTTTCTCTGCTTTTTGGGGCTGTTCGTGCCTCCACTCCAGTGCAGCTGCCACAGAGGGCTCTCCAAGGTGGGGAGTCATAGCGGGGTATCACCCATCGGTCAGACCCCAGCCCATCCCTTAGGCCACCCCTAGCCTGCAGTTTAGGTTTCCCTATGAAAAGTTTGGTGAAAGTCTCCAGAAAGGAGGCCCGCGGGAGGTGCGGCCATGCACTGCGACTGGACTCGGTGTGCCCCGGTGCCACCCAGCTCCGCTCCCGGGGCCCCATCAGCCACGTCCTCGTCCTCAGCTGCACTTGCAGAGCTGAACAGGGCCGGGGAGGCTGTGCTGGCAGCGGGGAGGGGCAGGACCTGCAGCCCCGGTCCCACGCGGCCCCGTCTCCTCCCCTCCGGTTCAGCGCGGACCGGATCAATTTGGACGTCTTCAGCAATAAAAAATGCCGATGTCGTCCTAATTCACCAGGCCCCGAGATGACAGCAAATTTACATTTTTTAATTAAACTAGCAGCCAGTTTTTATGAGAGGGGGCTGGGTTATGCAAATCAAATGGTTGTGTACGAAAGATTAGGAGAGTTTGGGAATAAATTCCACAAATGCTAATAAAAAAAAAAAAGAGAAAATGAGAGGGGGGAGTGAGAGGGACATTGTTCCATTAGCCCCTTTTAGACTGATTTCCCTGGGGAGAAAGCAGCGGGGGGTGAGAGATGGAGGCAGCTTTTGCAGACAGGTAA
This sequence comes from Penelope pileata, assembly GCA_013396635.1. Lineage (NCBI taxonomy): Eukaryota > Metazoa > Chordata > Aves > Galliformes > Cracidae > Penelope > Penelope pileata. Next base: position 71,774 of record WBMW01001147.1, on the reverse strand, counting down.
AATCCATTCTGAGGATTGAGAGCCCCTTGGACCAGGACCTTGTTGCTCCCTGTTTCCTCTCGCAGGGGAGATGGAGACAGATGCTGATAGCAGAAGGAAAACTTGCTGCTGCCCATCGTGGTCCTTGAGTGGTGATCCTGCAGGCTGGCCTGGGCCCTCCTTTCTCCAGCTCTCCTTTGCTCATGCAGTGATTCCAGAAAGTAAAACAGCCCATCAGGCCTTTTGGAGGATAAATAGTGACAGCAAGCCAGAGCCCCGCTCTTCACTCATGTAACATATGTTCTCGCTTGAATTTCCCAAAGACCTCCTTGCTGGCAGATTTGCCATCCTCCTCTCCTGGCTGTCTCGGGCAGTTCTCTGTGTTGGGGTGGTGGCTGGGTACCAGGGTGATCGTTTACTTTGCCATGGAGAAACACAGGCAGAACGTTTCTGGAGGCTGGGAAACTGCTGAAAGCTTCCAGTCCTAGGGCAGTTTCGTGCTCGGAAGAAAAGCTGAACAACCTGTGTAGGCTGAGAGCGAGGGGTGGAGAGCTGGAGACGTGAGGAAGAAGGGTGGTGGGACTGAAGTCACCGGCTGCACTTCGTGGCCATCCCCTGAGGATTTGGTGCCTCACTGGAAAATTTTGCCACCCATTCTTGGTTTTGGGGTGTGAAAGGGTGATTCACCTACGTGCACATGTTTTGCTCTTGGAGAGGTGACATTTTAGCAGGGCCTCTTGTGAAATCAATAGAAACACTGAGCTCTGCCGGAGCACTTCTGCTGGTGCTGCCCACGCCCAACACCCACGTCCCCATCACCCCGTCCCACACACGCACCCCGGCCCCGGACACTTCCATGCTCCTGGATGCTCACGTGGATGCCCATGAGTGCTGGGTGGGTCGGGCTGAGCTTTGTGTTCTCCAGGTGCTCGCTCAGGGCATGGCCTTACTCCATGCTCCACTTCTGTGTCTGCTGTCACCACGATGAGCGGTCAACAGGAGGAGGTGGGGGTGGTTCCCCCGTGTGCTGGGTGTTCCCGTGTCCCCCTGGTGCTGGGCTCGCTCCACAGCACGCAGGTGGCCCTGCAGGAAGCTCTGCAGCTTGAAAATTTGTGCTGAACCGGCGCCAAGTTCAGCCTAAATCTAACCAGGGGAGCTCCAGAACAGGTCTGGGAGCCGCGGCAGAGGGTTCGGTGTGGGATGCGTAACTCTCATCTATAAAGTGGGCATAATCACACTCCCCTGAGCAGCCCAGAGCCAGGGCTGGGCGCTGCGGTGATGGAGATAAGCGAGGAGGTTGGCCCCCAGCCACGTGGGGTGCGGGGAGGAGCAGCCAGGGCGCGGTGGCACCTCCGTGTCCCCATGGCCGCGGCACCGGGGTGGGCAGGGGGGCCCATGGGAGGCTCTGCGGGCGGCACGAGGCTCTGCGTCAGCACGGCTGGCTGGGACGGGCAGGGGAAGAACCAGGAACTCGGCTTCCTTACATGGGAAACTGTCAAAAGCCAGGTAGCAACACCAGCTTTTGTCTGGTATTTCCAGAAAAACCCGGCGAGACCTGGCATCCCAGGGCATAATTTATTATGGAAAAATAAAATAATAAAGTCCCAATCCCTTTGAGGCCTGAGTCATAGAAGCATCTTCTCATTAAAGCAGCTCCACCTCTCCGCATGGCGTTTGCCAGCACGATGCCTGGATGAATCCGCTCCCGGAGCCGACCTGCCCAGGCTGCCTTCCTCCTCCTCTTCCTCCTCCTCCTCCTCCCTGCCGCCCCGCACTCCTCTCTTGCAGCCCCCAACCAGGGGAAGCCCAAGCAGCTCCAGATCTCGGCCACCATCTCCCCAGAGCTCCCTTCTTAGGGCCAGGTTGAACGTCACGGGCATGCGTTAGCTCTTCCTCCTCCTTTCCTTGCCACGCTTTGTAGCCAAACGCCTTCGGCTCTTCACCCACCCCTGTGCTGTCGGACGCAGCCCCGGAGCCGTGCGCTGCTGTTCCGTGGCTGGCAGCTCTCCTCCGTGCAGCCCTCGGAGCAGGGAGGGCAGAGGAAGCAGCTCCTGGAGCCATCACCATCTGTGTGTCCCGAGGCAGGCAGCAGATGTTGGCAGAGGAGGACCCGGTCGGGGGGAACAGAGGCTGGGGAGAGGGCCTGATATTTCTTCTTGATTGCATTTGAATATTTTGAACTGGAGCTGAGTAGGGCAAGATCACAGTTCTGCAAAGTCCATCCGTGCGCTTGGAAACTTTTGGAGAAAGCTCCCTTGCTCTGTCTGGCTGTGGTTTCAGCCGTTCACTCTTGCTTTTTTCAGCCCCTTTCTGTGCTGCGCTGTTTAACTCTTCTTGCTAAATAGCTTTCCTTTATGTCCTCTCCTCGGTTGCGCAGTGCCGTCGCTCTTTGTCACCCTCCAGGACTTCCCATTCTGCCTCTGAGCCTGCCTTGCTTTCCCTTTCCTTTTCTTCCCTTTCCACATCCCTTCCATTATCTTGCTCTCTTTATTTTTCCTTTCCCCATTTGTCTGTGGGCTGATATTCAGATGAGTGAACTTCTTCCAGTTAAAGGAGGTCATGAATATTATGATTTTTCTATCAAACAATGAAATATGGCTCAAATTACTATAAAGAATAGGGCCCTTTTCATAAACCACCTGCTGTTTTTTTTGAAAGAAAGCACAACCGCTCGCCTGCGTGCTTCAAGCAGTTGTCTCTCATCTCCACCTCTCCAGGCTTCGCCGTTCCAATTTCTCCTGAATTCGCTGCTCGTGGTGCAGCTCTTCCCAGACTGCCAGCACCCGGCTCGTCGGCGTCGGGCAGGTCGGGGCAGGACGGGGCTGCTGGCAGCATCCTGGCTCCTTTGAATGAGGGTTTGTGATGGGGCGTTTTGGATTGCGGCGTGTTTATTTTGGGGTTTTATTTTTGTTTTCAACATCATTTCGGTCTGCACTGCGTTGCCTCTCGGCTTGGCTGAGGGAGGGACTTTGCATTCAGGTGTCAGCCCCGGGAGCACGGAGCTTGGCCAACACCGAGAGGGCTGGGACTGTTCCTCCTACACCTTGCATACGTGCCAGGTCTGTGCCCTGTGATGTCCCATGTCGCCTGGGTCATGTGGCAGGGCTTGGGACAGAGCCCTGCCTGTTGGCCAATGAGGCCCTTGGCAGGGCTGGAGCTGTCCCATGGGGACAGAGGGGTCCCTGCCCCTCGTCAGGAGCTGCCACCAGACAGGCACAGGCAGTGCCAGCCACAGGGACAGCAGAGGACAGCAACTTGTCTCAGACTTGTGTTTTGATTCCAGTCCAGCCTATTTATATTCATAATAGCTGCTATTTTTTCCCCAGTTCCATGGATGCGTCTTCTCCTCGCTCTCCTCCGTCTTCCCTGAGCAAACCTTGCCGTTCCTCACCTGGGGGCACAGGGCATCGTCCCTCAGGGCTGCTACCCAGGACACAGTGGGTTTGGGTGCTGTGCTCCCACCCCACACAGCCCCACGCCCTCTGCCCCGGGCAGGAGCCGCGTCCGCAGCCCGGGCTGCACGAGCACCGAGTTTGTTTTGCCAGGGTGACCTGTTTAATCATCTCATTTTCTGGTGGCCGTTTATTCCTCGTTTCCACGGTTACAGCCCCATTAAGAGGAGAAGCAATAAGGCAGCGAGTCAAACAGGTAATAAAAACATTAAAGCCATGTGCGCATTGGGAGAGAGGGAGGGCGAGCTGCACGCAGCGAGACGAGACCGGCCGTGCTGGGGACGTGGCAGGGGCCTGTGTGGCCTGGTGACATCGCCTCGTCCCCACCTGGGGACCTGCTGCCAGCATCCTGCCTCCGTGCCACTTAGGACAGTGTTACGGCCATCCCCATGTGCACTGTCCATCCCCAGCAATGAGTTAGTCCAAAGTGCTTGAAATCAGAGTATTTTTGCAACTCAGGGTTGGAACCCTCTGGAAAGACTTGCAACTTCAGTTCCTCTTCATGTGATGCTGGAGGACCAAACATCTCCCCCTCTGTGTACTCCTCCTGCTCCTACTGATGCCAGCAGTGCTGGTGCCCAGTGAGCGTGGCTCAGCACAGTTTGATTACAGCCCCACATTGCCCTGTTGGGATTTTTTTAATGTATTTCTGACATTGTTTGGGGTTTTATAGTTTTTTTTCCATGGACTTTATCAGAAAGCATATTTGTGGTGAGCGCCTGTGAAAGGACCTGGCTCGCTGAGTAAATATTCAACGTGGAAATGAGCGGCGTGACCTTGAGGGTGGGAGAGGGAGGAAAATTCATAAAAAGCTGCGGAAGAAAGGAACGAGGAGAAGGGAGGGGAGAGGGAAAAAAGATGAAAGGGCTGGAGGTGGTCACAGAGCAGAGCAGCGCTGGCCCTGCTGGTTGGCGTGCGGTGGACACGGAGCTCTCAGTGCTTGGAGGGGCCGGGTCGCGGCCGTGCTGAGCGGTGACACTTGTAAAATCGGCCCATGTAAGGTGCCTCGAGTTGGGCAACGAAGTCAGTAGTCACTTTAGATCATCTTGGCCTGTGTTCAGAAGGGTGAATTCTATCCCTGGCAAGGGGCCAGTGGGAGGCCTGTGTGCTGTTCCCATTCCCAGAATAGGACCGGGGTGGCTCCTGGACCCAGCAGCTCTGTGGGGCAGGGGCACGTGTCCCTGTCACCGCTGCAGGGCACATCTGCCACCGCCCTGCTGGGGACCTGGCTGCCAGGCCTGGGGCTGGGCTTCCAGAGCCGCCTCCGCTGAGCTCTGGGGTTCTCATCCCTCTTGTCCTGGATGATCTAAACTGGGTTAAAACCCATACTGTGGGTGTAGGAGAGGGAAGCACTGCCCTTCTGCATTTCTGCGTCTTTTCCTGCTCGGGATGTTCCTCCAGCATGTCCTTAGTGTCACGGTGGGAAGCCCGCGGTCCCGCAGCTGCAGCCCAAGGTGCTGCTCCCATTTCCATGGGACAGGACGTGACTTCGGGTGCGCTTGGTGTCCCCTTGCAGTTCACCCTATTGTCACTTCTTCAGCTCTCCCAAATTCTCTTGGTTTCCAAGAGGAAAGTCCAGTTCTTGGGTTAAAACGAAGTTTCTGCACTGCTGGCCTTCAATGCCCAGCTTTTAGTTGTTCTTCATTCGGAAGGAGGGATGATTTATTTCTTTGGGTGAGCCTATAAAGTGTACGCTTAGATTTCCACTGCTCGTATGGGAGAGCCCCTGCTGTACAGAGCAGAGCAATTTTGGTTTCTTTCCAGTTGGGGTGCGTGAAATGTTAGGGAGAAGCCCTGCCTGGTGCTGCCCCCGGGTTCCTCCCGCAGCTGGGCAGGAAGTGCCCGGCCCAGGGAAACCACCATCAGTAGGGGACGGGGTCAGGGGCGCGGGGAGGAACCGGAGCAAAGTCACCAGCGCAGGTGCCAGGGCACGGAACTGTAACCGCACGTTTAATAGCTTTGGATGTTTGCTTTCGTGTGACAGTTGCTGTTCAAGCAAACAGATTGGAGAATCCCAGACTTGCAGGGATACGTGTGTGTTACAGAGCCCTTCAGCACATCCCTGAAGGATGCAGCGCAAGGACGGGCACCCTGTGCCCTTGTTCCTCGACTTTACCCACATGCGGCCGCTCACCGGGCTCAGCCCTCCCCTCTGCTCCCATCACGTTTCCCTGCCCCGAAGCCCCTGCCCCAGCCCTGCCTGTGCTCCCCGCTGACGGGGCCATCCCGGGGCTGCAGCGCGGGGCCGGGCTGCGGGGCTGCCCGCAGGCAGCGGGGAGGCAGGGCCGTGTTTTCGCAGCCTCTCCTCCGAAAGGAACGCCTGCGAGGGGTGAGGGGCAGACTCCTCGCAGCGAAGGTGTTAACAAATAGCAGGTGATTAAACATGACAAGCAGTGACATTTCTGTGTGGGGTTCTCAGTACCAGCAATGCCAAGAATGAAGCTATAAACCCTGACATTTTGTGTTATGCACTGAGGTTTTTAATAGACATCTTTCTCTCCCTCCCCCCTGTTTATTTCTTTTATTCCTTTTTCCTCTTCTGTCCCTTTCTCCCCCTCTGTCTGTGACCTCCCTTCTCCCGTTGCCCCCTCGCTCCCTGCCCTTCTCCCTTCTCGCTCTTGCTGCCCTCGCTTTCCTGCCATTCTCTCCCCATTTCCCCTCACACCTCCCCACTTTCTCGCTCCCCACCATATACCCCGCTGCCGCCCCGCTCCGTCTCTCACATGCCCTCCCCCTGCCTCCCCTCTCCCTCCGCCTTTGTCTCTGTGCCTCCCGCTGCTGTCACCCTCCCTCTGTTCTTTTCCACTCTCTCCCCTTCTCCCTCCCGTCCCCGGCTCTTTTTGGGGCCTGATGTAATACGCCAGCCACGGGCGGCCGGGCCAGTTGCTTGTCAGGGAGCAGGTGTCCCACCCCTGAGTGATGTTTTTGTTAACAACATTTCTGCCCTGACTCAGAAGCTGGCGTTTTGGAGATGGCTGGTTGGGGATTTTCTTTTTTTTTTTTTAAAGGCCGGGAGCTGAGGAGGCCGTGCTTTTGGGAACAGTTGCCGGGTTTGTGCTAAAAGGACCGCAACAGTTGTTGTGCTGAGCGAGAAGCGTTGGAACAACTGCAGATCCTGCTGCTGCAGGGCTGCGTCCGAAGGGCGTTTGGAGGTGAGGCCGAGGCCCCGGCCTGGCACTGGGCCGCAGGAGCAGCCCCGTCCTCAGCCTCCCCTCGCCGCCCCTGTGGGGCTGGGGGCACGAAGTGAGCCAGAGGCTCAGTGTGGGGCGTTTGGACGCAGAGCTCTGTGCTGTGTTGGTGTCACCTGGTGTGTGGGCTCGGCTCCGAGGGCCCAGCCTAGACCTGTCAGCACCAGGCCCCTACCCTGCTGAGAGCCCACCAGAGTGCCCCGTGGGGCCCGGCAGTGTCCCCAGGGACCCTTTGAGCTGCATGGGGACCCTCAGCTGGCTGCTGGCCTCTGGGGAGGGTCTGTGGGTGCCCCCAGGGGCCTCCAGCCTGTCCCTGTGCCCCCACAGCCTGCAGTGAGGCCGGGGTTGGGGAGGCCGCCACGTGCAGGAGGTCCGGGGCAGCGCAGAGGGCTCGGCGGGTGTTTGAAGCGAGTCCAACCCAAACTGCAGCCTCAGTCCTGGTGTTTTCTCTTCCTTGACTCCGCAGGCGTTCTGAAAATCAAAACACTTTCCCCTAAAGGCTCTGCCTTCTCATAAAAGTGCCTCTCCCTCCATGTCCGCCCAGGTTGTATCGATCCGGCACCACAGACGGTGGCTGCAGCTCGAGCTGCCAAGTAGGGCAGATCGATAGAGGCTTCGATGGGATTTTTGGCAGCTGGGGCATCCGTTTGGCCCTCCTCCCCTCCCACCTCCCCTCCCACCTTCCCTCCAGGAAACTGCTGGCCTCAGGGCGAGCGCAGGGGGAGCGAGGCCTGTCCTCGTGCTGTCCCCTCGCCCTGTCCTCGTGCTGTCCCCTCGCCCTGTCCTCGTGCTGTCCCCTCGTCCTGTCCTCGTGCTGTCCCCTCGTCCTGTCCTCGTGCTGTCCCCTCGCCCTGTCCTCATGCTGTGGCCCTGGAGGCCATGGGGCGAGTGGAGCCGGGATGGTGCCAGCCCCGCTTTGCTGCGATGGCCGCGTTCACCTCTTGTCTTGGGGTGATCCCCAGTCACCCCACACCCCCGCGGGCAGGATCTGGCCTGTGCTGTTTGCACAGCGCTTTTTATGTTACAAGAGCCCGAATCCAGTGTACATCCCCTCTGCCCTTCTTCCCTGCTGTGGCCGTCCTGTCATCTCCGCAGACGTGGAAAGCCAGGCATGGTGACGCGGAGCGACTTCCCCAGGGCCAGCAGGAGACCCAGCACCGGGGCTGGAGCTGTCCTTGCCAGTGCAGCCCTGTAGGACGGGATGATGGGATGGGACGGGATGGGGTGCAGCCCCCACCCTGGGCTTCCCTGGGGCCAGGAGGGCAGGAGCAAGCAGTGGCTCTGCCCCAGGATGTCCTTAGCCCTCGCCAAGCTCCTGGCTGCCGAAGCCCTGACAGGTGCCGAGCGCCGCGCGCAGTGAAGTTAATGAAATGAGTATTTCGGGGCGAGGGGGGAGGGAGGCTTGTACTGCACCCTGGGGCCCTGGGTTTATTAATGGTGACCTGCCATTAAAGACTAAAGTGCTAACCTGGTCATATTTAGCGGCTTTCAATGGTATCCCAGCGGCCTCCGCCTGCAATATGCAGCCCTGCTTCCCCCCGCAGCCCCAGGCCGGCAGGAGCTGACTCTGGAGTTTCTCTGCTGCGAGGGTCTGGGGGCAGCAGCAGGAGAGCAGCGGCTCGCGGGGGGAGAGCTGAGCATGGGGACATGTCCCCCCGGGGACAGCAGCGCTCTGGCACTGCAGTGACAGGCACTTTAGGAAGATGCTGGAGGCTGCTGCTGGTCCAAGCAGGGATCAGATTCACAGAAATAAGAAAAAAAAAAGCCCCCGAGTCTCCTTGAAGCTAATTCTGCTCTCGATGCCTCCCCAGAAGCCAGGCCCTGCTGCGCTCTGCATGCCAGCTGGGATTACTGCCTTCCCAAGCGCTTCGCCCTGGCTGGGAGCTCAGCGCAGCGTTCTGCCGGCTGTCACTGCCCCAGACCTGCTGGAAGCTCCGCGCAGCGCAGAGCTGGAGGAGGCACGGGGAATCCTGGGGCATGGCCAGCTTGGGACGGGAGGTGGGGATGCTCCTACCCCTCATGCTTCCCTTTTCCCAGGATGAGCAATTCCATATGGGATTTTCTCTCCCAGCAATCCCTGTAAGCCACAGCTTGCTTGTCCCCACTGCCCATCCCTTCCTGTGGGCACGTTTGTCAGCGTGGGCTTCGGGCCATTCCCCGGCAGAGCCAGCGAGGGCAGGGGCCTTGTTCCAGCACGAGCTCAGCCCTCGCAGCCTCCCAACAGGACGAGTGCCGGCTTGGCAGCCAGGCTGGGGGCAATCCTCGCTCTCTCCGTTGGCTCTGCGCCCCAGCTGATCCCGAGCCAGGTTCGCTGTAATCCCTACATCCTGTTGCAGGTCCTTAATCAGCTGGAGCCGGCCTGGAAAAAAAAATAAAAACCCCAACCCCAAAGTGCTGCGGTTAAAGCTCCCCACGGCAGGAATGGGCTGCAGGGATGGGGGCAGAGGAAGGGGGGAGTGTGGCGTCGAGCCAGGGGTCCCAGCAGGGTCTCAGACCTGGGTTCCCCCCTTTGCTCCCCCAGCCCAGCTGGGGATGCTGCCCCTCCTGCCGTGCTGGGCAGGCTGGAGAACTCTCTGGGTTGTTGTTGGGTTGTGTTTTTTTTCCCGTTTAATGCATAGAATAACACTGATGGGTCTGAACAGCTCCAGCCAGGCGACGAGGGGAAAGAATAACAAGCTCCTGGATGTCAGGCGAAATTATGGGCCATTGCTATTTAGGGTGAGTCTGGTGGATTTAGGGCCTCTCTGTTCTATTGTCCCAGCTGCTCTGAGCATTGGAGCAGGCGAGACACAAGTCGGGAATTTCATTGCAGAGCGTGTGCAGGGCAAGGCTGGTTCTGAGCCTTTCTGGAGCTGGAGCACGGTGCTGGGGGACAGGGGACGGTGGGGGACAGGAGACGGTGACATGTGGCATAGGGAGGAGCCCTTGGGCAAGATTCAGCTCCAGGTGCTCCTCAAGCATTGAGTCCTGCAGTGCTGGTGTCCCCTCCCTGGGTCCTTCCCCTTGACCACCGGTGCTTTTGGCTGGCCCTGGAGCTGCAGGGCTGGCACCGTGCTCGCACAGCTGCCAGGTGTTAGGGGGAAGGGCCCCGACAGCAGCGTAGGAGAAGACAAGAGGGTGAGGAAAGCACTACGTGATGCGAGTGGGTCGCCCATGGGAACGTGAAGTCTGCACGAGCCCTGAACAGGGTGGGTCCCGGGCTTCCACGTTTTGGCAAACACACGATGTCCCATGCCAGGGCAGGGAGGAGCTGGGCGGCATAGGAAAGCCGTCCTGCCCCACTGTCTTCCCAGCACCAGGCTCTGCAGGGTGAATTCTTCGCTTCTTTGGGGCTCTTTTTATTTGACCGGATTAAAAAGCCTATTTGAGTTTCTTAAACCATTTAATCTAAAATCCCCAGGTAGATGCGCCATTGGATTCGGTTTTAAGCTTATAAACAAAACAGGTCTGTGTTTGGCTCTCCTTGGGTTTGTTGTAAGGAAGGAAGGTTTGACCCTTCCTCCCTGTGAGTCCCCTTGGAGGTGGCTGGGTGCTGGGAGCTGGGTGCTATGGCTGTGCTGCTTCCCAGGGCGTTGTGCTTTGCTCTGGTTGGGGGCGATGGGAAGGGAGGAGGCCATAGGGCAGCAGAGAAAGGAGGGATGTGTGCCAACCTGCAGCTGGGTGGTTCCCCCCACTGCCCGTGCTCCTTGGGATGGAGCTGGTCCTCCTGCACACCCAGCTCTCTGCTCCCTTTGGGTTCTGCCGCCCTTCCATCCCTTCATCACAGCCCCTCCCTGAGCTCCTGGGGAGGTTCCGTGGCCGTGGGACCAGTTGGGGCTGCTCTAAGTCGGCCCGAAATGGGACAGCTCGTGATTTGTGTTCGCGGCAGAGGTGCTAATGGTGCGCGCGGGAGGCAGGGGAATGTCGCGGCTCCGCGGCCGCGGGTCGTGTTTCCGATGGCAGCCGGTGCCAGATGCTCCCGGGGAAGGTAGCAGACCCCGCGGCAGGCAGATGTAAGGCGACCTGCCCGCGTCCCTGCCGTGTCCTTCTCTCTGCACGGTGGGAAGGCAGAGCAGTGTCCCTCCGTGGGAGGGGATGGCGGGGACAGGGCTGGCTCCGTCCCCCGCCTCTGCCCGGGCGCTGGAGGCAGGCGGAGGGACGGGCGTCCGTCCGATGGCGGCTGGAGCAGGAGGAGCCCTCTTGGCTTTGCCGAGGGAGCCTCTTTCTATATGGAAATGAAGAATTTAGGCTAATGGAGCTCAACCATCTCTAATTTTGCGATGGCAGGAGGATTTTGATTGAAAGTAATTAAGCAAGCTAGCTGTAAAATTAATTAAAGCAAAAGGGGGGGATTTTTTTATTGGATTGGATAGCGATATAGCGGCTGTCAAATGGGGGACGGATGGGGGTGACCTGAATTCTCTGCCCTCCCTCCTCCCACTCGGGACGTTTATGTCACTTTAATCTCCTTACAGCGGCTGGTGTGCATTTGTTTGAAATAATCAAGGAAATATGGTCAGAAATTGTCAGCTTTCAGATCTAATTTACCTGACAGCCCTGCGCGGACCAGTAAGCCTCTGCGCGCGTGTGCGGCGCGGGCAGCCGGGCGCTCCTGGAGGGCTCCTCGCCTCCCTTCTCCCCCCTTTTTCTTCACCCCATCTTCACTCCATTCCCTGCAGAAATGCTTGAGGTGCTCTGGGATCACCTGGCACCCCCAGGGAATGAGAGGAGTTTGGGAATTTTCCTGCTCTCCCTTCTCCACAACCCTCCCCCCCCCCGCCTCCATCGCTGCCTCCTCCCAGCCTGCTGCCTCATCCTTGCACCATAACCAGCTTTAGGGTTTAGGCAATATAGGATTAGGGGAGGTGGCTGTAATTCTTTATTCCAGATGGCTGGCAACTGCTAAACCCACTGTCACAAGCACTGAGTTATAAAAATACTTAAATTAGACCCCACTCCCAGCCCGGTCCCTGCTGCCCGGGACCCCACGCCCCGCGGTGCCGGCTCTGTGCTCCCACCCTGTGCATTCCCCTGCTCAGCTCCATCTACTGCTGCTCGCCTTCAGCACCCACACCGGGATCCTGCAGTAAAGCAGTGGCTGTGTGCTGGGCAAGTGAGGTGCTGGGACAGGGGGCCAGGCTGCTGCTCTCGTGCATCCCGCCGAGGTGCCCGCTCTGCTCAGACCCAAATTTGCCCCCCTGGCCCTAACCCCGTACCCAATGGCCATGGCTCAACGCACCGCGAGCCAGGGAGGGATGGCAGCTGCTGTAGGGTCAGCGTTTCCTCAGAGCCTCACATCTGTCTCGCTAGGTTGGCTGTTAGGGTTATTATTTATTATTTATTATTGTTCATTAAGTGCTGACAGAGTTGGGGCTTTTGTTTGTTTTGTTTGGGTCTCCATTTAGAGGCCTTCGCCGCGGCGGGCTGCGGTGCCAAGACTTCAGGCGCTTTCACAATTACAGCCATGATCCTATTGTATTGTTTATGTAATGACTCTCAATCCCGAGGGATTCTGCAGCCTTTCTTAGACCCGAGCACCCAGCACCTGGCAGGGAGAGGGCAGGGCAAGCGCTGGCCCCGATGCCCAGGAAAATCTCCAAGCTTTGTGTGCTCGGGGATGGTTAATACGCGCCCAGCTCAGGCCGGACCTCGCTGCGAGCCCCGCACGCGGTGCTGGGTAAGCTGCTTCGGGAGGAGCAGATGCCTCATCCCTGCCCCATCTGCGTGGCTGTGGGGGCTCCTGGAGGCCCAGCCCTGTTGGGTGGATGTGGGGGCTCCCCCCCCCAGCTCCGGGACCGCTGACCCACAGCCAGCTGAGTGGGTGACGAGCCCGTCACCGCCATCCCTGGGTTTATTTCCAGCTTTGCCACTGATTCGTTTGGTGTCTGTAGGCTTGTGAATGCGTAGCTTTGTGCCAGTGCGTCCTCATCAGTGTAATGGGTATAATTAGGCTTCCCTGATTGAAGATAGCGCTGAAGGCTGAGTGTGCCAACAGTCTTGCTTTTTATTTCATTTCAAGTCCCTTCCGAAAACAGGAGGTAAGACCCAGAGTTTGGGGTGCTGGTTCCCATGTTGTGTCTCAGATATATAGGGATAAAAATCTGGGATGTACCGAAGCCTCTCCTGCTGGCACAGCTCTGCTCTGGGGCATTGGCTTCCATCAGCCCCGTGGGAGCAGAGGGAGGTGAAGACTCAGCGCTCCCAAGTGTGCGATCTGCTCCGTGTTCTGCCAAATGTGGGGACCGCGGGACGCAGCACTGCTGATCCTCCATGTTAATTGCAAATATAACACCATGTAATAGCACGAATAGTCTAAATAATTTCAGGGCCTGTTAATTAAAGGAGAGCCTGAGTGCTGGGACATGGACCAGGCCACCACTGATAATGGTATCTAAAGGCAGTGGTGTCTGGAAGCGGGGCCATACTGTGCTGGCTGCTCCTATTTCCTTCTGCAGATTGCAAGACCAGATGACTGAGAGTGCCTTAGGTAATTTTCTAACATAACATTCCCTACAGGCGGTTACTGGCATTGCCCCAGAGACGTCCTGAACGGCGTGTTGGAGGTGCACAGGACAGTCTTTCTGCACTGTGAAAATGTTGAGGCCCCCGTGCACAGCTGTGCTCAGTTCTGACTCCAACTCTCCTTAGACATGGCCGAGGAAAATGCACGTGAGTGCTGACCTGGGGGGCCCTCTCTTGTGCTGGCGCCCACCTGGGCTCACCCAGCACATCTCCCTGCAGCAGGGTTGGACTCGATGATCTCTAGAGATCCCTTCCAACCCCTGCAATTCCATGTGATTCTGTGGGTCTGCCGAGCGTGGCCAGGCAGTGGGGATGTCCTGGTGCTGGGAGGATGGGATGCAAGTCCCGATATGGTGCCGTGCCTTTTCTCTTGCTTTGATGTGAGTGGGATTGGAAAGCCATAAGCTCAGCTTCCCCATCACTGACATGGTGTCACCTAGGAAAATCGTTCTTCTGAGCCTCGCAGGGTGACGTTAGCAGCAGAGCAGTCGGGGGGGTGAAGCCTGGTGGGGCTGGTGGAGGAGAGCTGGGGCAGCAGGCACAGTGTCTGGGACAGTGACGTGTCTGGGAGCCACACGCTGCCTTGTGCTGGAGGCCTGGGGAGAGCTGCTCATCCTCAGGCTGGGGCTGCAGAGCCCTTAGCACAGCAGGCAGGCAGCTCAGTTCAGCTCCCACCAGGTCAGGGAAACCATGCCAGCGTGCAGAGCTGCTGAGCAGCAAGTGTGGCAGACACCTCTCTACCTCTGCTGGGGCTGTGGAGCTGCTGCCTGGGTGGCGAAGCTGGGTGTGGGATGGGGGACAGCCACGTGTCATACTCACCTGCTGAGATGCACCCTCCTTCCATCCCGTCTCCTCCAGGAGCACCAGGCAGGTTTCTCAATTTACACCAGAACGCAGGAAAAGCGCAGGGGCTGCCCAGGTCCTGGCTTCCCTAATTGTGAGCCCAGCCCTAATTGTGAGCCCAGCCCTGGCTGCCCCTGCCTGGCACCCGCTGGCAGGGTTGGTGCTGCTCGCCCCAAGGCTTATTAAACCAGCACCTCTGAACCCAGCTGAGTGCAGATTTGTGCCAGCTGATTCCCCATGTCCCTCACTCCCCTGGTGCCTGGAAAATGGCTTATTAAAAATCACCATTGGTAATTGCCTGGGAAGTCACATTTTTAACACTTTCCTTCAGTTCTGGAGAGCTGAGCCTTTCCCAGACTGCACAGTAAACATGTTGGTGGATATTCATGAGTGTTAACGTCATCAAATCACTGAGCTGCTGGAAGTAGAATGAGACCTGTTGACTTTGAGGAGCTTGAAATGTGTGTTGCTTCTCAGCCCCTGTGCCCTGTAGCACCAGCACAGCAGCTGCAGAGCCAAGCACAGGGTGCATGGAGGAAGCAGGTGACAGACCTTGTCACTAGCAGAGGCAACCAAGAGAGGCAATCAGCTTCGTGGGCTGCTCTAGAGCCGGGTCAGTGGCATTCAGAGGACATTTTCACTGCAGAATGGGTGTGCAGGATGGGTGCCCAGCGGCCATGTGCAGAGGCTTGGCCTCCTCCTGCAGCCCAGCACCCAGGGAAGGGGCATGGGGAAGGCTGCTCCCTGGGTTCATGCTGCACGCGAGATCCACCCGTAAGGAGCTGTCTTTTTGTTTGCAAACTGAGCAGTTGTACTGGAAGAGATTTAGCAAACATGGGGCTGCACAATGCTGTGTGTACTGAGTCACCCGTCAGGGTTAGAGCCAACGAGCACCGTGAGCTAGGAAGGCAAACATTTGAGAATAGTTACAATAGGCACCAAAAATATCTTCAGATGAGATCTTTCTGCATTGCTGCGTGTTGGGTAACAGGGAGGGCTGACAACCTGAGCTCAAACCCTACCCACCTGCTCCAGAGCTCATCCCAGGCAAGGCAGGTGGCTGGGATTGGAGCAGAAGGGAGAAGGAGCTCTGCTCCTGCAGAAGCCCGCTGAGCTCGTGTCCTGTGGGCTGGGAGAGGCTGGGGTCCTGCTGGCAGGGGCCCACGTTGCTCAGATCTGCAGCTCAGAGCCCCAGGGCAGGGCCAGCTCGCTCCCATGCATTCTGCTTTCTCCCAAGCAAGGGGCAGCTCCTGGGCTCTCTCCTGCAGCATCACAGGCTCTCCTGCTCTTCTCAGGCGTTTGCTCTGGGGCTGCATTTCCCCCTCTGCTCTCTTTTAAGGTAAACGAGCTGCTCCCCCAAATCCAGACCTGCTTTCAGAAGCACAGTTCCCAAAACTCGGGTTTTGGGGGCTCATCCAGAGCCACCTGGGCAGAACTGGAGCACGGGGCTGACCCATCCTCCTGCCAGGGCACCCTGCGGTGTCTGTCCCCTTCCTGTCCCCCTGTCCTGCTGCCTCTGCCCCCCGTGCCCCCACCCCGGGGCTGGGATGGGGCTGCAGCCCTGACCCCCCCGGCTCCACGCTCCCGAGCTCTCCCCCCGGTTTTGCAGCCCTTTTTTGCTGCCAGCGCAGGGCACTGAAAAGTGCTGGCACTGCCAAAAACCCTGTGTGCACTACGACTCCCCAAACATCCCTTTATTTTTATTGTTCTGTTAATTACTGTTTAAACTTTAATAAGTCACTTCGTCAGGAGGGGGGACCTGCAGTGAGGTTTCTGTGCAAACACTGGGCCCGGCAGTGACTCTGGTGTAACATAACCCTTTATACAATGTGGGAATGTTTAGACTGTAACAGAAACTTGTTATTTTAATGACAGTTAAAGGGGGAAAAAAAGAAAGGAGCGAATGAAAAAGGGAAGCAAGTTTGTTGGGGAAATGGCTCATCTCAATCTCTCTGTCTGGCCTCTTTTCTCCCAGCTTTCATGGCAGCGGGGCGAGGGGGCTTTATGGCTTCTGCAGAAGCCAGCCCTGTTCCCAGGGATGTGCTGCATTGGGACACACCGTGCTGTGTCCCCCTGCCCTGGGTCCCCGCTCTGTGTCCCCCTGCCCTGTCTCCCCAGCACCATGTTCCCCGTGTCCCCCTGCCCCATGTCTCTGTGCCTTATGTCCCCATACCTCATGTCACCCCCTGTCCCCCTGCCCCGTGGGCAGCACGGAGCTGCTGATGGCAGCAGTGTGGCTTGGTGCTGCTCAGAGGCAGCAGCAGATGCCTAAAGCCAATTTGAGCTCAGCCTCATTATCCTGACCCACACCAGAGACTTTCCCCTTCTCTTCAGCGCCTCCTCCGCTGTTCAAGTTTTTAAGTAGCTGTGCTGCAACAGATGCTGCTGTGCCGTCGATAAGGGCCCATGTCCCATGGACAAGTGGACTTTCAGGCTGGCAAACGCTGCCTTGTATTGCCCTGGTGCCCTTGTGTCACCGTGCTGAAGTCACCTCCAAGTTTGGCTGGGCTGTATTGAGCTCTGCCTATAGACAGGACAGCGTAGAGTGATATACATGATCTGAAAGCCTCTGAACTCCTGCTGACCTCCTGGCTGCCGCAGCAAAATCCCAAAATTTGGGTGAGGAGCTACTCAAGAGCAGGAGAAGGGGCAGCCCTGGCCGTGTCCTGGCAGGTTCTGTGTCCCCTGCTCACACTGGTCCCCATGGCCGGGAGGGGACCCAAGGGCAGCAGGATGGGGGCTCAGGGAGTGCTTGGCTGGAGCTGAGCCCTGGGGGACAGCAGGAACCGCCCTGCAGAGCCCCCACCTCTGCTCCCCCACTCTGACCAGGGGGGCTGGGGGGGTTTGGGAGCACGGGCTGCGGCCGCGTGTTCCCGGGTGTGCGGAGAGCAGCCAAAAGCGTTCACGCTTCCCTCGCCCGCTGCTGGGCTGTGATTGTTATTGATTGGCTTTGCTGTTCTCGGCACTTTGTGTTTTTCCAGCTGAGCGTTGCCTGCCCCTGGTTTGATTTTTTTTTATTTATTTTTTTTTCTCGTTCAAATGCCCCCAAATGCGTCACCCATGGGCAGCCTGCGCGGGTCCCAGTGAAACACGGGCAGCGGTCAGTGTGGTTGCACCCATGGGTCTGTGCTGGCCCTGGAAGTGCTGCACGGTGGGAGACCCAGTGTCAGGGCTGTGTGTTGGGGCAGATAACAGCAGCACAGACACACCTTCACCCTGGATGGTCTTCAGCCCAAAGGCTTTTGCAGAAAGACTTTGCGAAGCAGAAGCGCTTTCGTTTCACTTCTCGCCCCGCAGAGCCGTCCCGTTAGGAATGGCATTTTCCAGGTTCCTGCATGAGGCTGAACGTGTCCCAGCTGCAAAAATAACGAGCCCAGATACCCTGCGCCAGCAGGAGCAGCAGCGACACATCTGTCTGCTCTGCACAGAGCTGGCTCGGAGCTCGGCCCCAAAGGGGCAGCGGGGTGGTGAACCCCCGGCCACCGGCGCTGGGGAGCTTTGGGTTGAGCCACCAGTACTTGGGCCAGCCGTAGGGCTGGTGGCTGTGGCTGGATGATGGGGCACGGGACCGCTGTCCCCATGCAGCCCCAGTGTCATCCCCCTCCCCGCTGCCCGGTGGGGTCACTTTGGTGGCGAGCGCGAGCCGAGCTCAAGGATAGAGCCCCCTGGACGGAGCCAAGGAGCCGCTGTATAAAAACCGCTGAGGTTTTCCTTTTCTGTACAGCGCGTTTCCCTAAATTGCCTTTGACTGTGTGCATCGCTAATGAAAGTTTATGCCCTTGTTAGAAGGACAGGCAGGTCCGTTCCAGTTAGGGCTGGGTCTATCCTTCTGCCAACTGCCCTCCCCGGCGCACATGCTCGCTCGCTCTCCCTGGTGAATAAGTGGAGGCTGCTATAAAAAA
>WBMW01001147.1:2245-48313 GCA_013396635.1 Penelope pileata | reverse complement strand
GGGGGGGGTGGGATGCTGGAACCCACACATGCACAGCTCACACCCGCTGCAGGCACATGGCTGGGAGCAGCTTTCCCTCCTGCAGGGGCCGGGGTGCAGGCAGGGAGACAGGTGCTCTCCCTCCCTGGTGGCATGGGTTGGTGTCAGAGAGGGGGATGCACTGGGGACCAGGAATGCATTCTGCTTCACTTTGTGTGGGGGGCTGATAGATTTGTCAGGGGGGTATTCTCATGGTCCATGACAGGGAAGCGTGTCTGAAGCTGTCAGGAGTTTACGCTAAGCAGCCACTCTGGCTCTTGGACAACAGGTCTAAAGTTTCAGCCTGTTTGTATTGGGCTGTCATGTTACGGGATTAGGGGCTGTCACGATGGCTTCTGGGTGCGTCGTAGGGGGTCTGATTAATCTCAGAGCTTCTGTGGAGCAGCACCTTCCGTCACAGCATGGAGGGACCGAGCAGCACTGCGGGGACGGCTGCAGGACCTGGGCACTCCTTGTCGGGGTCTGCGTGGCACGATCACGGGCAGGGTTCTCGCCCGGGACCTGCAGCCCTCCTCAGTCTGGGTGCCTCTCGCAGGGACCGTAAATAAACAGAGAAATGAGACGGCGCAGCTGCTTTCGAATCAGGTTTTTGCTTTTATTTGCGACTGAATCTTGTTAATTGTTGGTGCAGCGCAATTACGCGAGTGACTCTGATAGGGACGGTTCCGTTCAAGATTCTCCGTGACCTTGAAGTTAAGACCTTACCTTCTTCCTTTCTCCCCCCACTTTCTCTCACCCCTCCTTTGCTGGCTGTCACATATGAATAAACTACATTAAAATAACAAACCCACACTAATTAGCTGATTGTGCTGGGAAGTGTGAGAGCAGAATTTCCTGTGTGTGTGTGTGTGTGAGCAGAGCCATCGTGGGGCCCTGATCAGCCGATGCCGCCCCGGGCGTTTCGCACCCGGCTGGAGCTCAGCAGCACTCCCAGTGCTCCCATCACCCATACTGGCTCCCCGTGCTCCATGCTGGGCACTGAGCCCGTGAGTGAAGCCATGGGGTGAACGCCTCACGCCGCTAGGGTTGGGGTGGGGAGCTGTGTCCCTGTGGGGATGGGGCTGAGGCTGAAGGAGGGAGCAGAGAGGCTCTCAGCATCCCAGGCCATGCCACCTCCACCCACCTGAGGTGTTCATGGCCTTCTGGGCCTGCCCCGGTCCCAGCACCAACGCTGGTGCCATCCATTGGGAGCGCCTCACGCCAGCTCTGTGCAGAGCTCAGGAAGAGACGTCCGCCCCATCTTTCTGGGACCATGGGTTGGGAGCAGCCATTTCCGATCCCTCTAATGCCCTTCCTTGCTTCTTCCCCCTCTCTCTTTCCAGCTGAAAGAACTATATGCACTGACGCAACCTCAGGAAAACCCACAATGGCTGCCAAGCGCAAAGGCGGCCTGAAGCTAAATGCAATCTGTGCCAAGCTGAGCCGCCAGGTCGTCGTCGACCACGGGGGAGCCGAGCAGGCGCGCGCGGACAAGGGGCCGCAGCGGGAGAGCAGCAACAAGGACCTGCCTCAGCCCGGGACCAAGGAGCCAGGGACTGAGTTTTCGGACGGACTCAGCCGCGTGCAGAAGATCGAGGAGGACAAGAGGAGGGAGGTGATTGAGAAGTGGGTGAACGGGGAGTACAACGAGGAGCCCTTGCTGGGGAGGGCCGAGGGCAAGGAATGTAGGGGCATCGAGGGCGCGGAGCTGCCCCCCGAAGGGGTCTACATGGTGCAGCCCAAGGGCTGCAGCGATGAGGAAGACAACGGGGACGAGGCGGACGTGCTGAGGGGCTCTCAAGATGGCGCCTTCCTGGATGACAGGGACTCCGATGGGGCCTCCAAGGACGACGCCTACCGGGCCTCCAGCAGCGAGGCGGCCTGCAAGCTGGGATCTGCCTCAGGTAAGGCCCTGCCACCCGCCCTGCGTGGGACAGCCCCTCAGCCATGTTTCTGAGGGAGAGGCCAAGCTTCTGCTGGCCATGTCCGTGGAGCTCCCAGTCCCCCAGCACAGGCCTGCCTGTCTGCGGGGTGTTTTGCTCTTGGGACTGTCCCCAGTTTGCCTCTGCTTCAGGGTGCCCTTCCTGAGCAGGGTGGATGTGTCTGGGTCTCTTCCCAGACCATAGGTCCCATGGCAGAGTAGATCTTCCCTAGATTTCTTCATGCAGTTCACATGGAGATAACTGTGTTATGTGTTGGTTTCCTGGTCATATTTTGCTGTATGGAGGAAAAAAACCAACAGATTGTGCCTTGGTGAATTCTGCAATGTATTCACACACACCCTTGCTGTATGGCTCAGGCAGGATGTGTAAACACACGTGGGTGCACTGGTTGTACCTCACACAGCAGAGATTCCCCCTGAGCTGACAATGGGACCTGATGGCTGGGTCAGATAGCAGCCCCTAACAGACACCCAGCCCCTCGCCCAGCCCCTGCCCTCAGTGCTTCCCTGCAGCGTCTGCTCCTGCACAAGGGCTGCCCTGGGAGCCTGGCCCCGTTACAGGCAGCTCACAGCAGCTCCATCTCCTGCCCATCAGAGCTGCTCTTCCCAACTGCACAGCCCCCAGTTCTGCACCGGGTGCTGATCTGTGTGCATTTGCAAGGAGTTTTCCCCAGGCTGTGTATACATTTCTCATTTTCAGATAGCTCCTGTGTTATTTCTGTGGCTCATTCAAAATCTGAATTCACCACAGCTACTGGGGAAAGCCCCAGCTGAGTTTTTCACTTGTTTTCTGATACTCAAGCCCCCAGCTTGATTTTGGGGGGCCATATTAGTGCTGAGCCTTGGCAAAAGCTTAGGACAGATTGAATTCTCCCTATTAGGGCAGAGCAGCTCCCTCCCCCTGATTTGTCACTCGCCTGGGCTGGATCTGTAATTGAAAGATCTCCCCCTAATCTGCTCCACCTGTGCACACCCCTCCCCTGATCCCAGCACTTTGTGAATCCATCAAACTTTCCTCCTTTTGTGTGCGCCCGTGTTTTCCTCCTCCTGTTAATAATGCAGCCGAAACTCATCTCCGTCTGTCCGTTCCCCTTCTGGAGAGGCACATTCTCTAGTCTTCACGAGTTCAGTGGCAGCGCACATAATTATGCATATAAGATATAAACAGAGCTGTTTAATTATCCTTCGCCACATCAGTGACAGAGTAATTAACAAACATTGCAAGATCAATGAGGAAAAGTGTGACCTTCAGTTTCCTTTGATAGGAAAGCCCTTGTCGTTCCCAGACACAAGGTGATTGTGCCTGGACTCAGTTTTCAGTTTGTTTTAATTCCCTTTAGCCCACATTTGCAGCTTTTATTTGCCTTGAAAACTAAAAGGAGGGAAACCTAGAATGTAAAAATACATTGCCAACCTGTGGAAATGGCAAAGAACTGAGGTTTCTTGTTGGGTAGGCGTTCTCAGTAAAATGCTTTTCTAGGGCTGTGTTGTCAAAGGATTACACAAAGACCTGTAAGCAGTCAGGGGGCCTGGAGACTCCTTTATGTTTAGGGCAGGTGATGGCACGTGTGGGGTCAGTTCCCCACTCGGGGTTTGACTTGCAAAGGGATGTGCTGCCAAGTCTTGAGCATGTGCTGCAAGAAGCACAGTGTAAATGTTGATGCTGACAATTCCCTGGAAAGCGCAGAGCGAAGCATCTCTTGCACTGGAGAGGACAAAGTTCTTTTCCTCTTTAGAGGCAGTGCTCCAGAAAATGGATGTCGAGCTGTTCACCACCCAGTGAATATCACTGAGTGCAGGTGAAACTACTGCCGTGGGGTTTGGGTCTGCCTGCACCAAAAAGGAGCTTTTTCCTGGTGGGAGGTCACTGGAGAGGAGCACAGCTCTGCCCACCTGATTGGGATGGATTAGGGGGCTGGAAAACTGGGCAAAAAGCAGGATCCACGCAGAAAAACACGTCCTGCATCTCGCGGGGCTTTCTTGGTCAGTGGGGAGGTGGTCCTGCTGCTACTCACATGGCGCTGAGAAGGGCTCCTGCTTCCTGGGGTCCCCGTGTGTCCCTGCTTTATGGGATTTCTTCAGCTACTGCCCATGCCCTCCACTTCTGCAGTGCCAGGTCCCTGCCACCACTGTCCCCTTCCATGGTCACACCGTGGGGCTTGCCGGGCATCACGCAGGAGTTCCCAGCAGCTTGGTCCATGCTGTTCAGCCCTCATGCTTTGAAACAAGACCTGTATAACCATGGGGAGCATGCACAGACAAAGGAGTCGGCGCTGAGCTTTGCATCCTGTGCCTCCCTCCCTCCCTGGTCAGCTGGGAGAGCTGCTCGGGAGCCACAGAGCTGGCATCTGTCAGGAGGTGGGTGTGAGCCTCTGACCTGCCCACGCAGATGTGTTTCCTCATTCATTCACGCACCCTGTCCTGCACCCTGCCTGACCCGTGCTTCTCCACACACGTTTATATATAGCAGTTAGACTCCCAGCACGGGCTCTGACAGAGATCCCTTTCCACCGCCTCTCGCTGATGCACACACGCAGGGAGATTTTCTTCCCTCTGCCTGTTGCGTACTGGGCTAAAGCAGCGCCCAGGAGCTTTTCCTCTGTGCAAGTTTTCAAAGTTTTCCTTTTCCCAGCCTGTTGGCTGTGTCTCTCAGAAAGGGAATACTAGCCCTGCTCTCAGCTTTCTCTTTGAGATTTCCTGGGGAGACTCCACTTGGGAGCACATGCACGACAAGTGCCAGTTTCTCACGCGTTATCCCATTGCCCCCAAATTTCCACGTTCCCCTCCCAGCAGGATGAAGGACAGAGCCCCGGCTGGGATGCCCCATCCCCCAGGATGCAGACCTTGCGCTCCATTTGGGCTGTTTTGCTTTTCCTTCCATATATAGTGTGCTGCTGCAGGCTATTTTTAGCCCCTTTTTTGCTAGCTCCGGATCCTTTGTGATACGATAGCTGCTCTGAGACTCGCAGATCTCTGCTCTTTGGCAATGCCCACAAATGGAGAGCGGCGGCGAGGGGAGAGGGAGCCCTTTTGTTATCACACAGGAGGGGAGAGAAAAATGCCATGCAGGGGGAGGGCTGCGCACTTTTCACAGGGATTTGTTTCCCAGCCGCTGTCCTTCTGCTTCACTTCTGTCTGCGCGGCTGTGGGAGAGCAGTCTGTGGGCTGGGTGGTGGGAATGGGCTGGAAGGGTCTCACCCTTCTGCCTGGGAGCTGGAGCCCTCCACCCCCTGGCCAGCTGCCCCTGCAGATAAAGGGGGGACGTTGGGGTGTTAGGGATGTGGTGGTGGGCTCGTGCTGGTGTGCTCACTGAGCAGTGGGGACCAGGCAGGGTTTCATCTCCAGTGTGGGTGAGGGAAGACAGCAGCACTGGCAAAGCCATACGTCAGGGGGTATTGCAGCCAGCAGAACCAAACTCAAGCAAGGGAGAGAAGCAGTGCAAGCTGCTTGGGGGAGGAAGGGTTTCAATCCAGGGTGCTGAAATCTGAACTCGTGCTCAGACTTTGTAAAGCTCAAAGACCTGAGAGCTTGCCCTTTCCCATGGTCTTGGCTTGTGCATCTGGTTGGCTGTGCCAGTGCAAGTCTGGCCACATGGGCACAAGCCCTGTTACGGGACACTGTGACACAGTTGGTTCTGTGATTAACACCCCTGAAGATTAACAGTGACCCACGGGGGTGTGCAAGGACAGAAAGCCACAACCAGAGCCCTGCACTGCAGGGGCACTGCTGCCTGTTCTGTGCCCAGCAGGCTGCTGCTCTGAAACTGGGCGTCCCCGAATCCCACGCACTGTGCTGGTTCCAGGTGCACAGAACTGGAGAGCGGTTTGGGGCTAACCCAGCTCCCAGCCCTGGGCAGGCATGGTGCTGCTGGCAGGCTGCAGCCATGTTCTGCACACCGCCTTTCTCACGTTCCCAGGGAGCTGGTGCAGCAGCGCTTCTGCTCTGTGAGCTCAGCTGTGTCGAGCAATATTGACACAGGAATGTGACCCTCATGGACGCGCACGTTTCAGTGCCTGTTCGAGGCAGTCTCTTCCTCCAGATCGGTGGAAGCAGCTTGGTGCAAGCTGATGGCTGCTGAATGGTGACTTTGCTCGTTGACTGGGAGTTGTGTGTGCAGAAATGCTCATGGAAATGTGTGCCCAGGCATCACAGGTTGTCAGATCCCAGCTCCGAGAGGTCTGCTTTCATGCTTTGGATCTGTTGGCCAGCTCTGTGGCTTGATGCCTTCCTCTTCCGCTGCTTTTTGAGGCAGCTCTGCACCTGGTGCCCAGCACCTCCCCTGCTGCCGGTGCACTGCTGGTGCTGTGTGCCAGCCCGCCTGCCCCCAGAGCTCACAGAGAGCAGAAAGAATGGTGGGGGAGGTTTGAAGGACTCCTGCACACAGTAAATCTTTACTCTGCAGGAGAAAGCAAGAGAGAGAGGAGGAGGAGGAGGAGGAACGCTGTGTCAGACTGAAGCCTAAATGAGTCCAAGCTGCCACGTCAGAACAATCTTTATTTCCTCCTTTGCACTGATATTGGGTGACCTCCAGATGTGTGTTCTTTCCCTCTTGGTGGCCCAGGAAGCTGCTGGGGGAGTCGGGGAGGGAGAGACCCAAGGAAGGGCTGTTGCCCCATCCCTCTGTGCCCCTGGGCAGAGCAGCCCCTCTGCCCCCTCCCCACTCACACTGCAGGGAACAGACCTCTCTCTGGAGCCCACATCGGGAGCTCCTTCTGTCCGCAGCCCAAACCCTGGTGGGGAGAAGGCTGCATGCGCTTGGCACCTGCGAGGGCTTTTCCCTTTCCTGTCCCTGGGAGCTGTTCCTGGCTGCTCGGGATGCAGCCAGTGGGTTTCCCCTGCCCTCGCTGAACTGCTGTCCCTTGGCACGTGGTGAGGAGGAGCTCCCCGGTCACTGGGAGCAAGTTGGCTGAAAAGAAACCTCGCAGAACTGCCAGGGAAGGGAAGGACTGCACCAGCCGTGGGAGCCATTCTGGCTTTGCCTTGCCTTCTCCACTCCCTCCCCTGCTCTCCCCGCGAGCTGCTCACGCACGCAGCCCTACCGCTGTGCCCCACCTTCGTTCATCCCCACCTCTGCTGCCTCCCTGCCCCTCTCTGCCCTCTCCCACACCCCCTGCCCCATCTCACACCCCCTCCCCCGCCCGTGCCAGCCCCCTGCAGTGCGTCCTCTGTGGGCTCCAGCCGTGCACACACACACACACACAAGGACAGCACCGCATAAACCTCGGCATATTGGCGTTGGTCTCACTTCCAGTAAAATTACTTTTTCTTCATATTAGGCCAAGGCAAGAGTGCAGAGACATTTATGAAACTTTGTTTAATGTACTGAAAAGCCATCGGCTAGAACATTTAGGAAATTGATTTTCCTGGCATTGATGAACTCTTTTTATTTTACCCCAGTATTAATTACTTTTTTTTTTAAAACAAATTAATTTAAGAGTCGTAAAACCTAACAAGTGAGCCAAACGTCAGTAGATCATGTTCCCCTCTCCCCTTGCCCCCCCCTCCCCGCTACCAGTGCTGGTAAGGGAGGAGAAGACAAATCAGCCCCTGGCGTGACTCTCCCCCTCTGGTCTCTGCAGGGGAAGCTTCGTCGCTGCGAGATTACGCTGCCACCACCATGAATGAATTCCTGGGCATGTTCGGCTACGATGACCAGAACATGCGGGATGAGCTGGCCCGCAAGATCAGCTTCGACAAGCTGAACGCTGCTACCTCAGAGGCCACGGCAGCCGCAGCCTCTCTGCCCGGCGAGGATGCCATGAGCAAGCGAGCCCGCTTCTCCAAGTACGAGGAGTACATCCGCAAGCTCAAGGCTGGAGAGCAGCTCTCTTGGCCCGTGCACTTGGCCAAATCTGAGGAGCTGGGCTCCAAGCTGGGCAAAGAGGCTTCCTCAGTGCTGGCACAGCCCATCCGGGTGCCAGATGCCTCCATGCTGACGGAGACCAAAGCCACCATCCTGCCGCTGCCCTCTCCCAGCAGTTCCCAGATGCAGGGCCTGATGTCACGGGCCTCCAAATACGACTTCTTCATTCAGAAGCTGAAGACGGGTGAGAGCATCAGGCCCCAAAACGGCAACACTTACAAGAAGGCCTCCAAGTATGACCTAGAAAACGTCAAGTACTTGCACCTTTTCAAGCCTGGAGAAGGAAGCCCAGACATGGGAGGAGCCATCGCCTTCAAGACAGGCAAGGTGGGCCGGCCTTCCAAGTACGACGTGAGGAACATTCAGAAGCTCGCTCCAGTCAAAGCTCCGACACCCAGCCTGGCCCCTGCCCCCCTCGCCGGTACCCCCAGCGCGCCCGTGGCCGGGCCCGAGCAGGCTGTCTCCTTGCCCTTCAACACTCCTGAGTACCTGAAGTCCACTTTCTCCAAGACAGACTCCATCACAACTGGAACAGTCTCTACAGTAAAGTAAGTGTCCTCCCGCTGCTCTCAGCTTTGTCTTAGCGAGGGTGTGGATCAATGGCAAACGATAGTCCGTGTGCTGACGCGGCACTGTTAATGAGATGTTTCTCTTTGCTGTCTGTGTCTGACATCTCTATTTGTCTGACTGGCACTAAGGATGTGGCCTGCCCTCAGCGGTCACAGCCATGAATCCACAGCCCGCTGGCTCCTGGGCTCATACGCTGAAAGGAGAGATAAGGGGACGCGGTGCTGTCAGCGCTCTGAGGTCAAGATCGTAACTGCTTCCTGCCCTCTTCCTCCGGTGCCCCAGGCATCCAGCCATGTCTGTGAGAAACTGATTCTCACTTCCATTCAACTCAGTGGCAAAACCCTGCTGCCTGGTAGCAAGGTGGGGCATTTTAGTGCCTGATTCCCATTGATTTTATAGGACTTAGGCGCACACAGACTTTTGTGGGACCGGGCCTGTGTCTTCTCAGTTCGCTTGTTCCTTACACAAATAGAGGTGATTCAATTACCCCTCAGACTGGGCAAACTCATTAGCCCAATTACCACTAATAGCCTCCTACACTCACATTGCTGGCGAGCTCTGCAGTGCTGCCATTGACTGCATGGAGATGGCCAGTGGCCTTGCCAGGCCTCAGATTACTTCGCAGTTTGGCTTCCCAAGGTGGAAATGCTGTGTATGTACTCAAGGGGCATAGACACAACCCCATGGGGCACGGACCGGGGATGGCTGTGATTAAAGCCATGGGGCAGTGAGAGTGCCAGGGCTGGTGTGGGTCTTTCTGTCATGAAAACCTCCTGAAAAAAGTCAAACTGTCTAAAAAACCTTTCTGATTTTACATCCACTGGCTGATCAGTGCCAGGCTGCATGCAGAGAGGGAGGGAGGGACTGCCTGCTTTGTTCTCATGGTTTGGGTGTGCTCGTGTCTCACTGAGGACCTGGGGCTGTTGTAAGGACTCGGGCTGAGCCCTTGGCTCTCTCAGGCAGGTCTGCGTGCCCCCACTCCCTCACCTGGAGGGCAGAGCTGGTGATGCTGCCTTCCATCAGCCATTCCCCAGCTGCCTGCAGACAGATGTGGGAGCTCTGTGGTTGGGGTGTAGGGGAAGGGGTAAAGGATTATTAGCATCTGCATCTGGCCCCCGCTCAGGAAGAACCTGGTACGTGCTCCAGATGGCAGGCAGGGACTGCTATTACTGAAAAACACGGCTGTAAATATTCCTGTAGGCACAGTGCCTTGTTGTGATGGGCGACGTGGCCAGGGGCTCTGTGCCTGAAGTCTTGGGATCGCTCCGTGCTCGGTGGCCACCCCGGAGCCGTGCATGGAGGCTGTGAGCCTCCACTCCTCCACCTCTGTTTGCACTGGGATCCCAATTGGATTTCCTTCCTCGTGCTCACTTCCTGCCGTGTGCAGATGGGCTGTGCAGCACCACAGTGATCCATCCTCCTGCCGCAGGACCTCTCGGCTGGGGCATGGTGATGGGGCTGAGGAGAAGAGGAGGGGACCTGGGGCTTCAGCCTGGCTGTCCTGGGTCTCCTGATCACACAGCGGAGTTCAGAAGTGGCTCAGGTCCTTCTCCTTCAGGCTGCTTGCTAGATAACAGGCTTTTGTGGCAAGAGGAGCGAACCCTTAATTATGCTGGTGGAGGAGGTGCTCACTGCTGTCTCAGACCTGTGTTCCCATTCATCCCCACTGGACCCACATCACCTGGCAGGAATCACCCCTTCCTCTCACATACACCACGGGTTGAAACTCTCCCATCCAAAGCTCTGAGCTCATCTGCCTGCTCCGAGTGACCCCTGGGCATTGGTGGCCTTGTTGAAACCAGGCTGCAGAGCTGCCATGAGTGGAGCAGAGGTTGGGTGGGGGCCTGCCTGGGGTTGTGCTGATGTGCCAGCGTGCCTCAGGTGGGCTGCAGCCTGGCCCTGGGGCTCTTTTTCCTCTTGCAGAGCTCAGTGAGGACATCATTTTTATCTGCTCCCTAATCGTGGCAGGTAACACAAGCTCATGTGGCACAGATGGGTGTTGTTCAGTTGGTTTTTGGTGATTAAAGTGCATAAATGCCTCTGCTGCATATGGGCAGTGTTGCAAGGTGCTTCAGGGAGGCCTTTGTCTTCACGTGGCCATCCCTGGTTCGTGGCTGTCTGGTTCCCTCCCTCCTGGTGCCTGCTGCTGACCAGCTCTGCCCCGTGTCTCTCCCTAGGAACGGATTGCCCACTGACAAACCAGCTGTCAGCGAAGATGTAAATATTTACCAGAAGTATATTGCCAGGGAGGCAAAACTCTCTTCTTTCTTGGGGGGAGGGCTGAGGATAGGAGGGCGGAGTGGGGGTGGGAGGGATGAGGGCTTGGTCCATCTGGCTCCAGTGTTGGAACCAGTCCTTGGCACTTCCATTTCCCTCTGGCATCTGCGCTCGCGCTGTTCCCCTGCTCGGGAGAGCAGTAGCTGTGAGAGGTGTGCAGGCATGCCAAGAGCGTGCTCGGCTCCCCAGAGCTGTTAGACTTAGTGACAAATAGTGGAAAAATGTTTCTCTGCAGCAGCCCGTGGTGTAAATGGGAGCGCCGTCTCCTTGCTGTCACTCTGTGCCTGGTGCCTGCAGGAAGCAGGCAAAGGGCGTCTGACCCCGAGAGCCCAAGCTGGGAGGAATCCACAAGTGATCTGAGTTTAGGCAGGGCTCAGCGCTGATGGGGAATGTTTTGCAGCTCCTTTAGAGAACCTTTGCTGGCTGCGTGCTGGGGCACATGGGCTGAGCTCTGGCTGAGCAGGAATGAGCAATGCTGAGAGGGAGCCCGGGCTGCAGCAGTGGCACAGAGTAATGCCGTCAGAGCCAGAGGGACAGAGATTACTGCAGAGCACCTGCCTGCTTTGTACCTCGTCAGCCTCTGCTCCTGGCCCGCTGCACCCTCCCTGCGCTGGCAGGGAGCTGGCTGTGCAAGCCCCTTGCACACAGGGCGATGGGAGCAAGGGAAGCAAGCAGACACTTCTCTGCAGAGATCAAACTGAAAGGTTTGTTCCACCAGCACTGGGGGACCAGGAGGGGAGGGGAACATGCAGTGTGCTTCCCCACCTTGCCCGAGCCTGCCGAGGCTCCCAGGGAGAGCCAGCTGCTGGGAGCTGCAGGGAGCACCTGGGCAGGAGGGGGGAACAAGCGATGCTCCTCCAGTGCTTTCTCCCAAATCCCTGGTGTGAGAGATGAGGCAGAAGAGCATTAGGGAAGAGGGGATGCACCACCACGTGCAGCTCCTCTTGTGCACAGAGAGCCCAGCTCTGCGAGGAGCAGCTCCGTTAGTGCTGAGACAGCTCGCCTCCGCTCCGAGGTTGCAGCGGGAGAGGCGATGCCACTCTCTGTGTCCCCAGCTCCCCTCTGCAGCAGAGCCCTGCACAAACCCAAGGCCGCATCCACGCCTCTCAAGTGTGGTGAGCCCCTTCCCCTGGGCCCTGCAGGTAATGAGGGAGGGAGGCAGGGAGGCTGCTGAGACAGCGCGGGGACACCACATCCTGCTCGAGGGCTCCGCAAGCCGCCCGCTGGCAGCCCAGCCACTTCCCTTGCATTTACACACAACGTGAAAAAACAGTTTAAAGCCTTAAAATCAGGGGGTGGGGGGAGAGAGACACGACACTGTGTGTCTGTACTGCATAATTAGCTTAATGAGTTTGCCAAAGCCACTGCCAAAAGCTGCCCAGGGATAATCCATTCTCTCACACAACAAAACAAAACCTCTTACTTAGCTAGTTTGGGGTGGGTTGGTTTTTTTTTTTATTATTTTTTGTTTTTCTCTATATTTATAATTAAAAAAAAAAAAGACCACAGAAAAAATTATTATTATTATTATTAGTGCCTCAGCAGATGGTGCTTCTGGCAGCACTTGCTTAAATATTTATTTCTGTGTGGGTTTCCTCCCCCCCTTGTAATTGGGGTGGGTTTTTTTCTTCCTTCTTCCACATCATCGTTACAGGGTAATGAGTCTGTAAACACTCACTAAGCGTGCTGACTTCTTTATTTATTATTTTTATTATTATTTATTTCTCTTGGTTTTTCTTGCTCACTCTTGCCAGATCAAGACGAGTTCTTTCTGGCCAAAAAAAAAAAAAAAGAGAAGAGATTAAANGAAGGGAGGGAGGTGTACTTGTGAACTGAACCTCTGTGTGCACAGCTCGGGGAGGATTTGCATCGCAGTGTGGTGACCCTGTGAGTTTGCCATCAGCTGTGTGTGTGCCTGTGCCTCTTGATGGGCATGGAAATTGTGGGTGCGTTCATGGAAATGAAGAGGGGTGGGGGTGCACCGAGCGTGTGCAGGGAGCTGCGTCTGCGTGTAAGTGAGCGTGTGGTGTGTGAGCTTTCCTGTTAGGAAAAAGCCAAACAGATGCTGTGCTTTAAAAATTAATAGCTTTGAACTGTTTCAAGTGTCAGAAGAAACACGGGATGGAGATAACCCTTTAGGAGCCTCACCCTGCAGCCAGGAGGAGCAGAGTTCCCCTCTGTGCTGTGCTTCCCTCCTTGTCCAGCACCCACAGATCTCTTTGGTGTTGGCTCTTCTACCACAGCTGCCACCTCTGCTGCTTTAGCATCCTCACCTTTTGGACAGCTTTGCCTGGGGTCAACATTTCCCAGGTGCCTCTGTTCCCTCCCAGCCCAGCTCTCCCCATCTCCCCAGCCCCGCACAGCCCTTTGCTCTCTCCCATCTCGCCCTGCAGCTGGCAGCTCTCATGGAGCAGCTCCTTGCCCTTTCCCTGAGCTGCTGCAGCCACGGAGCCCCAGGCCAGTGCCCTCAGTGCAGCTCTGTGCCCCATGAGAGCCTCCCGCAGCCCCGCCGCCGGCCGCTCCGTGCTCCACACCTCTGTTTGCGCAGGCAGCGTTGCTGTTTGCTTTGTGGTTTGTTTCTTCTCCACTGCCGGGGTTTGTTCCAGTTTCTCAATCACCTGTTCTGGCGTGATCCTGATTTCCTGCAGTATTTCTTCTCCTTCCCCAGGGAAAGGCATGTCTGCTCCTGGCATCTGTCCCTGTCTCCCTTTGTGAATGCCGAGGAAAAGAAGTCATTTAATTTTTTAGCAATGTCTCTTTTCTGTCAATTAAGCCCCCTCTCCATCTCCAGGAGGCCCCGCTGGCTGCACAGCTGCCCTCCTCTTCCTCACTGCACTTACAGATGCCATGTGCCGTGCTGCTCTCCATCCCGGCTCCTTCTGCTGTCCTGCAGCCGAGTGCCTCCTCTCATCTCATTGCTCTGTGACCTCCCCTGCTCTGCCCCTTCCTCCATTGCCCTGGGACACCCTCACTCCTCCTCTTTCCCTTTTTCCCTGTTGCCCTTCCTTGTTTCTTTCTGAGGCCCTTTATCATGTGCGCTCCTGAAGTGACGGGAGGGACCTTTGAGCAGATGGCACTTTATCTCTCAATGTTTCCCCTCTGAGTCCCCTTCCCTCTGCTGCTTTTCCCTTTCAAGCTCTTCAGCTCTTCCAGATTCCCCAGGAATATGCACCAGAGCTCTGCACGGATCAGCCCTGCAGCATCGCCCTTTGCAGATCACTGATCTGTCCCTCAGTCCACTCTGTGCTGTCTGTTTGTCTGCAGCCATCCCGTGGCCTTTCTGCCTTTTTTTCCTCACCCCCTGTATCAGGAGTTTCCAGACTTGCTGCATGGAGGGCTGGGTGGTGCCCTGCTCCTAACTGCACTGAAAATAATAATGAATTGGAAAAGCATCCTGAGACATAGCTTGTGCAAACAGGCGGGTGCCTGAGCCTTTCCCAGGTCCTTACAGGTGTGTGTGTTAATGTGTCTCCTCGTGGTGTGGGAGGTTTCTGAAACTCGCTGCTGAGGTATCCAAGCTCACAAATGAGAATTCCAGAACTGTGTGCTATTTAATTCAAGGAATCCTCCTTTCTTACTTTTTCACAAGTAAGCAGCTTTCAGATAATGGAGGTGAATTTCAAAGGAAAACATATGCAGACGAGGGAGGTAAAAGCCCCGAGGGATCTTTCTCAGGAAACACCTTATTAAATAGAGACAAATAAGAAGAGGAAAGTGGGAGGGGTCACGGTCCTCAGAGGTGGCAGAGGAGATGGGGTTGATGCCCCAGACACTTGGGATGAAGTAGGAGTGGGGCTTGGTTGGTGCCCTGCTCGCAGACACTGCTCTCAGGATGCCGTTTCATCCTCTCTCCCTTTCTCCTGTCCTCCTCTCGTGCTCGCAGGTTTTCTGGCAGCCAGCACTGTGGACACATACACTGTGCGTACCAGTACCGGGAACATTACCACTGCCTTGACCCCGAGTGCAACTACCAGGTAAGGGCAGGGAGCAGCTGTCAGGAAGGTGATGGTGTCCTCGGTGCTTTCCTCATGCACACACACACCTTGTCACTCTTCTGCCCTGAAAAGAGAGCAAGACACATTTTGAATTTGCTAGAATATAGATCAGCTCGAGCCAGTGGGAATCACTCCAGGTTTACATCAGTGAAACCAGGAGGGTAAATTCTGCCTTGTTACAGGCTGTGCCCGAGAGCAGGGCACGCTGTTCTCTTAGCCTGTCGCTTCCCCTCCTGCTGCCCAAGTGAGGCTGCAGCAGCAGTAGCTGCAGCAAAACACCCAATAAGACCAGCAGCAGGCTGGGATGTGTGGGGAGAGCTGGGGGCAGGAGCATGTGCGATGCCGTAATGGCTGGGAGAGCTGCCAGGGCAGCGACGTCAAGCCAGCCCCGTCACGTGCCGAGTGTTTACCCTCTTCCCAGGTCTGCGAGCTTGACTCTGCCATTTCTGTGGTCAGGCTGCGTGTGTGTGAGAGGGAATCCCAGAGTTCGCCTCCACTGTGCATCAGACACAACTTCTGCCCTACCCCAGGAGACCTTTTGGTCTCGCAGGAATGAGTCTGACCACAGCGCGGGAAGCTGAGCTGGCTCTGCTGAGCCTGCCTGTGGGTTTCTATTGATCACAGGAGGCTTTTCCCTGGGATGCATGCAGGGGTCCTCCCAGCACTCAGTAACCGAGATGAGCCTGTCCCAGCCGTGACACGTATCTGTGCTCCAGGAAGAGAGGAACACAAAGAATGGAAAGACAGAAAAACCTATTATTATGATTGGCCTCATGATTATTTCCTAAGGAGTCTGGAAGCTGCTTGCAAAGGAGCTGTCTGGTCTCGCAGGGAATAAGGATTTAGGCTGCTTTTTAAAATGCAAATTATTTTATGGCTGAGATATATTTTATAATAAGTAACGCTCTGTAATAAGTGGGCACAGATTAACGATGATTGGCAATAGCAATCCTGTATGTACGCCGTGGGAAATCATACCTCCAGCCTCCAAGGGGTTCCCGTTGAAATCTATATCCATCTATTCCCATGCCAATACCAACGGGATTGATCAGGATTGATAGTATAGAAGGAAAGAGTGGAAGCGATCATCATTTGTTTCCTGGGAGGGAGACTAGAAAAGTTGTTAAACATTAGAATACAGGCCTTTTCAATTACTCCTCAAAATAAATGGATATTGATTTCTTTTAAAAAATCAGATTTACTTTCCCACCTTCTCTGTTAAATATTGATGTCTGTGGGAAGTAGAAATGAAAAGCTTCGTTTTAAAGGCACTTAGCTGCTCTGAGAGTGGGGTACCCCTTCATTACCTCGGGCAGGTGGGGGGTGAAAGGCATCTCCTGCTCATCCAGATGTAGCTCTGAGCTCACTACCAGCACTGTTGTGACTGGAGGAGAGTTCTGTGTCCCTGCTTTCCTAATACAGCCGCCCCATCTCGTAGGGGTGCCAGACAACTGGCACTGGGAAGATGCTATAAAAGAGCAGAGTGTTTTTCCCAGTTTCTAGTCTGACATGAACGTGGCAGCCAGTGTCTCGCTATCCACTACAGTGAGGGATCTGGAAGCTTGGATTGCTCTCTTGCAGGCTGCTTAGCTCGCTGGCTTGCTTTCTAACTATAGCAGTCCTCGAGATAGTAGCAGCTAAAATTATGTTAGAAGAATTGCAGTCTTAAAGCTGCAGGGAGCACATTCTGGACATCACCCCAGTGTCATGTTTACGCTACTTAAAAGTTTTCATGTGCATACACTGTACCAAGAAAATACGTACACACAATTTGTCTCTAATTTGACTCTCTTGGGGTGACTGCTGCTGAGCTCTGAGCTCCTGGTACCATAACTTTATTAACAACAACAACAACCCCTGCCCCCAGGATTACTCACCCACTCCCATCACGTGTGTCTCACTCTGTCTATCTCTGTATCTCTCCAGAGATTCACTAGTAAACAGGATGTGATTCGGCATTACAACATGCACAAGAAACGTGATAATTCCCTCCAGCACGGCTTCATGCGCTTCAGCCCCTTGGATGACTGCAGCGTGTACTACCACGGCTGCCACCTGAATGGGAAGAGCACACACTACCACTGCATGCAGGTAACAGCCGGGCCAGGGACCAGGTGGTAGCACACGAGATGGATGGAGCCGTGTCCTTGCCAGGGTGGACTGGGAGGCATCTTGCTCCTCTGCAAGGAGGCTGTTCCCTGGGCCCCCTGCACCCATCGTGCCGAGCACTGGCCAGGAGGGAAGCTCTGTTCTCTGGGTGGAGAAACCTTGGGTGTGCAGTGAGGCAGAGCAGGGCTCAGGGTTGCCTCACAGTCTTGGGCTTCACTGGTTCAAAGCATGTGAGATCCAGGATCCTCTACCAAATTGAGCTGGCACTCCCTTGAAATCAGGCTTTTCTATGGAACATCTGCCCTCTAACACTGGGTTTGTTTCTTCCATAATCAATTTCTAAAGTAATTAAATTTTAATGTCACATATCTAGACTTAACACCCCTGGCTCCCCATCTCCTGTGCCAGTGGTACTGGAGTTTACGTGTCTGTGGTGTCAGCTGTGAGCTTTGATTCAGGAGCCAGCCGGGCTCCAGCAGTGCACCCAGAGCTGGGGTTGCTGCCCAGATGTAACTGTGACCCCTTTGCTATTTTTAGACATGGACACATCGAATTATTTAGGTCTTACCCCGACTGTGCCTCAGATTAGAGGGTTTGGTACGTGCTTGTTTCATTAAAATTGTGGCCTAAACCACTGCCATGTGCATGTGCTGTAGCTACAGACAGAATAAGCAAGCAGTCCTTGGCGAAAGCTTTTTTAACCCATGTCTCCCTTCCTGCCCAATCCCAGCAGTTTAAGACCCCAGTTAAAGTCACAAGGCCTTAATCACATGCTTAAATGCTTTGCTGGGATAGACTTAAGCATATGTTTGACTTGAAGTCAGGTAAGCTTTCTGAAGTCAATGGGGCTTAAGCACATACTTAAATGTTAGGCATGCACTCAAGTACTGTCCTGAATAGGGCTTGGTTTAAGCATGTGCTTACAAGCTTTGATAAATTGGGAACTTCATGTGACTTTCTCTTGAGGCCATTTTCTGTTTTTCTTCCGTAATATTCATTGCTCATTTTCTTCAATTGACCAGGATGGGATTTGTTTAATTTTTTAGAGTACAAGGAACGTTTCACAGCTTTAAGTCGCTCTGAGCTGGAATAGAGACCCTCTTTTACACAACTATATATGGGTAATTCCATTCCGTGCCCACTGTCTTCCAGTAAAATAATGCCCATGTAAGCAGTGTCTTACAGGAAAGGTGTCCGAACGTAAACTCCCAATTAAAGCAAATATTGCTTAAATGGCAGGATTTGTGCCATCCATCTCATGGTTTTTTTTTTCTTTATGTCCATAATTGGTGTGGATAAAATTCAGTTAGTTGTTTATATAAACTGACATTTTTTTAGGCTTTAGCACCAAGAGCTGCATTGCAAATTATTCCTAAGGAGGTTTTTGTTTAATTCTTTTTTTTAATGCCGTGCAGGGTCTGTCTTTTTTCAAGGTGTCAGTGCCGAGAGAGAGAGGCTCTTTTATATTGGAAATAGCTGGAGATCCTTTTTATTTTTTTTTCTGGGTATTTGTCATGGGTTTTGTTATTGCCTGTTTGAATCAACCTGGGCTGAACTGAGAGGTGGTGTTTTCGTTCTCTTCACTTCTGAGATGGTGCAGGCATTGGCACACGTTGTGCTAGAGAAGAAAAGGGAAAAAAAAAATCCTCCCTTAGCAGGGCTGAGGACGTTTTCAGATTCCAGTGTTTTTTTACTGAATATGGCAAAGTTGCCCGCTTTACCCAGAGGAAGGCAGGTTTTCAGCATTCCGTCCTCGTCACACCATTCCCATTTGCTGCCTGAGTTTAAAATTGTTGAAGCAGTAGTCTTGGACAGCGACAGGGAGAAACAGGCACCGCTTTGCTAAGATCAGCTGAACGTAGGGTTCGTGCTTTGCTCGAATGAAACCCGTATATTGTGAGCTCCAAAGGTTGGCCTCGTGTTGCAGCACCCTGCCTTTCTCCCAGGAGGAAGGAAGGAGGAAAATAACTCATTCCCAGGCAACTTCAAATTCCCCAAATAGGTACAAGCCCTACAAACATCATTCCATATCACTCCAAGGTGACAAAAAGTAATGGCAGCTGTCAGTCTGTCTTCTCTTAAGAGTGGGAACCCTGCTTGCTTTCTCCCCAGGCAGGCACACTTATCTGTAGCTTATCTTCTATCCCTTTGCATCCTCCTCTTTTTTTCCTGTTTCATACACAAAGTTCTGGTTTTGTTTGCAAATGCTGTGTCAGTCTTTAGATTGGGAATTAAAGTGATGACTTAATGGTCCTAGGAGAAACGCCCAAATGGAACTGTTAAACGTATGTGTGCTGCTCCTATGTTTATTATTGCTGATGTTAATAAGATCATGGTAGGCCATTAAAACGCCGTGCTGACGACTGCCTGTTTTGCCTGGGGTAGGTGGGTTGTAACAAGGTCTATACGAGCACCTCTGATGTGATGACCCATGAGAACTTCCACAAGAAGAACACGCAGCTCATCAACGACGGGTTTCAGCGGTTCCGCGCCACAGAGGACTGCGGCACTGTGGAGTGCCAGTTCTACGGGCAGAAAACCACTCATTTTCACTGCAGGTGAGGTAGCAGGGAAGGGCAGGGATCCCACCTCCGAGATGGAGAGTCTGCTGGCCTCCTTTTGCTGAGCTGTGAACTCAGGAGTGTACACAGGGACTTGAACTTCCCTGGTGTGGCCTTCTCAGTGCTGCTCTTGAGAGAGCTCATGCTCCAGGGCAGATGTGACTGCCAGGATCTTAGCACAGAACACAAGTGGCTTCTCTGTGGTGATCTGATGAAAGAAAGAAAACACATCCGGGAATCATTTGGGAAGGAGATCACAGTGCTCATCTCTGACAGAGTTCAGCTCGGACGGGGGGGGCACTAATACACTGCTAATGGCACTTTCATGCTAGGGTTCTCTCCAGCCAGCTCATCCCTTTCAGGGCCAGACTCTGCCTTCTGTACATAAATGCTCTTTTATTGATTTCTCATGTTCTCAGGAAGAGTGGGAAAACATGGTTTGTACCTTAGTCCCCTTTAGCTGCTGTTTTGGCTGGAACTTGCAGTGGTGGTGCCTGCATCCCCACGTTATCCTGGCTGTTCCTCAGGGTGGAGCTGGCTTCTGAGCTGCCTCACAGAGCAGCATTTTTGCTTGACTTGGTGTTGCAGGTTAACATAAAGCTCCTCAGCCCTTTTGCAGTCAGGGCCAGTCTCATATTGGCTGCAGTCCTTGTCCCAGAGGGTGGCAGGTGACAGCAGTTGCGTTGTGCTCCTGGCCCACACAGCCAACCACTCTCTCCTCCTCGATGCCCTTGCAGGCGACCTGGGTGTACCTTCACCTTCAAGAACAAGTGTGACATTGAGAAGCACAAGAGCTACCACATCAAAGATGATGCCTACGCCAAGGATGGCTTCAAGAAGTTCTACAAGTATGAGGAATGCAAGTACGAGGGCTGTGTCTACAGCAAGGCCACCAACCACTTCCACTGCATAAGGGCAGGCTGTGGCTTCACCTTTACCTCCACCAGCCAGATGACCTCCCATAAACGCAAGCACGAGCGCCGGCACATCCGCAGCTCGGGAGTGCTGGGCCTGCCTGCCTCTCTCCTGGGATCCAAGGATAATGAGCAAGAGGAGTCCAGTAATGACGACCTTATTGACTTCTCAGCAATGAGCTCAAAGAACTCCAGCCTGAGTGCCTCCCCCACCAGTCAACAGTCTTCCGTTTCTCTCATAGTCCCAGCTGCACCCTCCTCAGCTGCTGAGCTTGCTTCCTCTCAGGCCAGCAAGCCTGCCAACAGCATGACACCAGCCTCCAAGATCTCTGGCCTGCTCTCCCAGGCTCTTCCCAGCAATATACCCTTGGCCCTGGCGCTCTCCAACTCAGCACTTCCTGGAGCAGCTGGATCCTTCTTCCCCATCATCCCCAGCCGGGTCTCCACGCCGCTTCCTGCCGGCTCTGCTGGTCTGATGGCTGCTGGTTCTTCAGGCGCCAACCCAACATCATCTGCTCCCACAGATTCCTCATCCCAGGCCATCTCAGGAACTGGTGAGCCTTCAGCTACTTCTTCTCCAGCTCCAGCAGCGTCCATAATGGAAAGGATCTCTGCTAGCAAGGGATTAATCTCTCCTATGATGGCCAGGTTGGCAGCGGCTGCACTCAAGCCCTCTGTGGCACTCGAAGCAGGTGAGTTGCCATCATCAGTTGCCCTGGCAGTGGGGGGAACGAGAGTGCCTGATGGTCTGGAGAGGAGTGAACGAGAAGCCACCTGGTTGTCCATAGGACTAGGGGTGAGGAGGGGGTAATAAAGGAGCAGAAATGGGAGAATAAATTTTGTCACGTCTAGATAACCCTTGGAGCAAGGGAAGCCTTGAAGGCAGGCTTGGCATGGTTTCCCATAGAGCCTGGCAGTGCACGTGGCCAGGAGAGAGGGAAGAAGTCCACGAACTAGGCTGCCCAGAGAAGTTGTGCATGCCCCATCCCTGGAGGTGGGTTCTGGGGCCCTGGGCAGCCTGCTCTGGTGTCTGACCTAGTGGCTGGCAACCCTGCCTGTGGCAGGGGGGTTGGAACTGGATGATCTTTGGGGTCCCTTCCAACACAAGCCACTCTCTGATCCTATGAGCGGGGCACGCTGCCCCTTACACCTGGCCTCCAGGCCCAGGAGGCTGGGGGGGCTCCCAGCAGAGCACGAGGTGCCCTGCAGCCTGCTGCCGACCACGGCTGGCAGCGTGGGTTCGGGGGGGCTCTGCTGGCAGCACCCCAGCATGGGGCTGCCCCTGGTGTGGGGCGGCCGCGGCCCTGTCAGCACGCGAGGCGATCGCTGGAAGGGAGGGGAAAGCTCCCGTGTTTTTAAAATTATTATTTGAAAAATTGTTTCCTAAAGCAGAGAAAGGTCATTGAGGGAACTATTTTCCTTTATTTTTTAATAAAATGCCACTTGCTGGCTGAGAAGCAGCTCGCCGTCAGCTGTACTGCCGGAGGGCAAATTAATATTTTAGTCACTTGGGGATTGTGGAAGAAAGCTCCGCAGACATGTTCCTGTCAGCAACTTTTTTTCCCTCCTTTTTTCTTTGCTCTTCTCCTTAATTTTTTTCTCTCTAATCTGTTCTCCAGCAATTCTTCTTTTTCTCCCCTTCCTTTTCATCTGGCTTACCATGGCAGGGGCCGGGCACCGAGCTTCCCCCCCCGGAGCCCCCGGTGCCGCGGGGACGGGGCGGTGGCGGGGGCCCGGCCGGTGGCTGTCACCTCGCATCGCCCACCGGGGCAGATGCTCCTGCTGGGCAGGCGCGATGGCGCCCGGCCGTCGCTACGGCAACGCTGGGACGGGGACGGGGAAGGGGCCTGGCCAGCAGTCGAAAGCTGCCACATTGCCTCAGCATTAACGGAGTCTTTAATAAACGCTTAAGAGGCAGCCCCGCAAATTAGTTGTGACAGTTTGTGCAGAGAATCAGGTCTCCCCCACGCTCCTTCCGCCCTTCTCCTTTAAAGGGCCCACAGCCTGGACAACTTTGACATAATTTTGCAATAATTATCACTTGAAGAATTTCCATGCTGGAGTGGACGTCAGAACCCATCATGTCAGCGCGGCAATAAACGCTGACCAGCAATCCCGGCACTTCCCTCCCCCCACACTTTTTGTGCGCTTTTTCCATTTATGCAGTTCTGAAAGTGATCTAACTTCTGTGTTTGCCACCACGGCCCCATCTGACAGAGGCCTGACTCTTTCAGTGCAGTTTTTCCATCTGATCTCGGTGTCTTTCTCGAGCAGGGAACGGACAAGCAGCAGCTCCCGGACGGTTCAACCCGGTCCAGGTGAAGCAGGAGCCGGCCGAGGCCATGGGCTCGTCCTCAGCTGCAGGCCAGGAGTCCCTGCAGGAGCACAGCTTGGACCTGAGCGTCAAGGACCACGGGTGAGCAGCACACGGAGTCAGGCACGCTTGGTTCTGCCCAGCACTGAGCTCTGAGAATTGGCTGCACCTGTGGGCAGCACTTTGGGGAAGTCAGGTTGCACAGCAGCTGAGTTAGCACCCAGCCTGGGAGCAGGGAGGCTCAGGTGCATGTTCCCCAACTGTTTTTTGGGGCTCATGAGCACCCACTGACTCTTTGACAAGAGCCTCACCTCCTGTGCTCCCTTCTGAAAAGTGAGCTCCTTCTCCTGCTGGGATCTGCGTGCCGGGGGGGAAGGCTGCTCCTGTGCCACACATCACCAGGTGCTGCAGGAACACCTGCACCGGTGCAGCAGGGCAGTGAACCAGGTGTGCCAGGAGCACCTTCCAGAACAGCTGGATACACAGAACAACTGGTTCTGTGCTAACCCACAGCTGTGGGGACGGACCTTGGCCTCTGTCCCACTTGTCCAAAATCTCTGCTTAGAATAGGAGGGCTCAGGATTGTCCTGCATGGAAAAACTGCAGTGGGATTGATGTTAGGGATTACCAAGCATCCTCCCCTTTGACCCTTGTACCCAGTCCTTTCTGTACTCTGTTTAAGGCAGCCTCAGTTGAGCACCCCAGCGCTTGTACTCAGCTGGCACTGCTGCCGATGCCCGTCAGGTGCTCAGGTTGCCCTTCGGCACGCAGGGCTGTGGCTGCACGGTCTGGGGCCCTTCCTGCTCTGCTGCTGTGTCCCTGGCAGTACCAGTCCTCGGTCAGCAGCCCCCTGGCTTTGAAAGTCCTAAAAAGACAAAGGAGTGACGATATAGGGTGGGTTGTGAGTCAGCTGATAAAGAGGGTGATGGTGTGGGCGCTGGGGGAAGAGGTCTGGATTGTTTAATAGGTGAAAGAACATTTCAGCAAACTTGCAGCCCTCTCCTCTCCCTCTTGGCTATCACAGGGAAGAGTTTAACCTGCCCAGGGGAGGGTGGGCATCATTCTCTTCCTCCGGATGCAGCAGGTGAGGAGTGAGGCAGCTTGAAGGGAGAAGGATTAATCTCGGTGCTCACAGTCCCTGTGCACATCTTAACTAAACCCTGTTGGTTTGTGTGTTCCAGTAATGAATCAAATGGCCACACAGTCTCGGCAAATTCATCTCTTTTATCCTCGCTTATGAATAAGGTAAGAGCCATCCATCAAACGCCTTTCATTCCCCCCACCAAGAGAAATTAAAGCTGCGATGGCGGGGAGGGAGGGGGGGAAGAGATGCGTTTGTTTTTTAATGTTTTGCCTCTAATAAGATGAGTTTGTACCATTTAAATTTTGAGACCATTTTTCATCGGGTATAATTTCAGAGCCACTGCTTACGAATTAATTTAATGAACTGGCTGAAGAAATATATTGCAGCCTCTGACACCTTTTTTTTCATCCTTTCTAGACAGAGGAGGGCTCCGAAAGACTTTTTTTTCCCCCTTTTTTATTTCCAGAACCTGGCAACTTCTCTCGCTCTCTTTTTATAGTTACTCATTTTTTTTTATTTGCTTGAAAACATTTCCTTTCATTGGGGGAGGGGGAGAATCATTTGTTTTTATGAAAGAGAATAAGAAAAAAAATCAGAAGTTTTGAGCCAAAATCATCAGTTTCAGCCTTTCTGGTGTGAGTAATGGTGTCCAACAGAGCCCACTTCACCATGTGCTGGAATATTTATTTTAAATCATGCACGGTTTCTTTTTCCGTACTTTTTCCTTAAATTATACATCATCTCAAATATATTTTTCCCTTTCACATGATAAATTCTACTGTACGAAGATTAATTTTCCTGTTGTATACAACTGCACTAGAGATCAGGGCTGCCTTTGAGCCATGCTTTAATGTTCCACTGCAATACAGGTTCTACAGGCAGAACTATTGCCATCCCCTTGGCTCTGGGCGTTGCATGCATCGAGGCCATGTAACCCTCAAGAGAGGGCAGAGTGACTCTGACTCCTTTCTCTCTGGTCTCATCACAGGTTTTCCTGTGTTGTTTCATTTCTACTTTTATCCTTACACCTCTTGCCTCCTCCATTGGTTCCGTGATGTTGGATTTCTGGTGTTTCCTTTCAAGCTTAACTTCCTCCATGAGTGTTGGCCCTTTTGTGATTCCAAATACACAGTTTTTCTCTAGTGAATAAATCTGTTTAGTGAGTCTGCTGTTGAGGATCCCGAGCCCTTCTGAAGGCTCCAGCTCAGGAAAATTCTCTTGCAATAGATACTTCACTTGAAAATCTCCAA
Organism: Penelope pileata; assembly: GCA_013396635.1. Classification (NCBI taxonomy): domain Eukaryota; kingdom Metazoa; phylum Chordata; class Aves; order Galliformes; family Cracidae; genus Penelope; species Penelope pileata. Next base: position 23,416 of record WBMW01001147.1, on the reverse strand, counting down.
TTCAAGCACATGTTGAGAAATAAGCAAATTTTTGTGTGCATAAAGGTATGTAGCACAACATAAGGATTGTTTATGTTGTGCAAAATAAGTGCAGCACAGGTACAAAATACAGGACTTCAGGTTCCTTATTTGAATTAGGAATGGGATTAAAAAATGACACAGAGTAGAGCCCATGTATCTGAAGGAGGCAATTCCAAGAGGAAGGGTTGCAGAGCCGAGCTCTGTGCTTGCTTCTTGCTGTGCATAATTCCTGTTGGTTGAAGAAACCTTCATTATTTATCTAGGAAAAAAAACAAAACAAAACCTTTACAGAAATTGAATGCCCAACACCAATGGAAAAAAAAGAAGTGCAGAATTGCTGGCTCCAGCCATCCAGAGCTGCAGTCTCCACGGAGCAGCAGGGGCTTTACCTTCAGGGGGCACTCAGAGAGCCTCAAGCAGGCAGGGTTCCTGTGGCGTGCTGCAGTGTATTTAGGGGGGCTGTCAGGCTTAATTAACTGGTATTTATAAAGGGCTTTGAGATCCTCAAGTGGGTGGAGTTTACAGTGCAAGTATTGGGCTGAACCCTGTATTTTATTCATGCCGTGAATTTCACTGTTGTTACTGGAGGTAATTGAGAGGGCAGCAGAGCAGGAGCAGGCCTGGGGAACCACGTATTTATATTTCTCTCTATATATTTAGAGAGAGAAAATTTTCTCTCTAAGCACCCCTGGGTAGCTTCCTTCTGCCATCCTGTACATCCCGTGCCTGCACCTCCGGGTCTGCTCGGTGCAGAGCCGATGTGAAGCCCTTCACAGATGATGAGTGCGTGTCCTGCTTTGTGGGTAGTCTATCCATTCAGCACAGAAAGTGAAACACTCCTTCAGCAAAGTTAGCAAGAATTTTCTTAGGACTTCCATGGGCCCAGAATTTTTCCCCACTTGAATGAGATAAATTAAGACAAATTCCTGATAGTCTCTTTCATTGAGGAGACGTCCCTGTGGCTAGGGTGAGATGATTCTCAATAAACTGGAGATGGATACAAATGGATGCAGGGTCTAGAGCCCACTCTACTGCTGGCTCTGCACCCGGAGCTGTGCTGGGTTATTACGGAGTCAGACGGCACCGGTGTCTGTGCACCTTCCCCATACTCAATCAGGACCCGTCTCCCTGCACCTCCGCTCCCCGGTGCACGGCACAGATGCTTCATTACCTCACACAAGAGACATGAATACCAGATGGGCACCATGTACTCCGTGACAGTTGGGTGGAGGATGTCACAGAGTGCAGTGTTACTAAGCTGTGCTGATGAGCTGAGGCAGCCTGTGCAGACTTCGTGACTTCTCTCTTTGAAGACTCAGCTTTCCATGGGACAGTCCTGGGGCTGTCCCAACCGGCAGCGTCCCCAGCTGTGTGTGGGGCTTGATGGAGTGTCTGTGTTCTTGTTGCAGATGTCCAAGACCAGTGCCAGCCTTGGCAACCTGCTGAACATTAAGGCAGAAGGAGATGGCAGCCAGGCTGGGGCTGGGGAGCCGACGCAGTACTTGGGCAAGGCAGTGAAGGCTCTTGTCCAGGAGAAGCTCTCTGAGCCGTGGAAGATGTACCTGCGCCGGTAAGGAGGGCATGGGGCTGGGAAGACGGGACAGGGAAATGATCTCCTTTGCAAAGTGTCTGGCTCATTAGTCCACATTTGAATGTTGAGTTCTCAGACCTTCATGTAGTGCTGTTTGCCAAGGCACCAGCTCGGCTCCTCTTCACTTTCCAGTCTGCAAGTCCTGGGCACCAACTGGAGCTTGCCCATAGCACCGAGCCACTGCTAGACCGCACCTGGTTGTTAACACAGAGCACCTGTGCCTTAAAATGCAGTGGGATTTTCTCTGATCATAGGAGTAGACACTGAAACAAAACAAGGAGTCCAGGGGGGTATGGGAACGGCATGGTTCCTGCTGTTTTTGTTGGAGACAGGGAGGCTTGAAAGGAAAATGGAAGAGATACAAAACTCACCCACACACGGACGCGTGCACATACATGCCCAGACAGACACATGCTTTGAGCATACACAGATACACCCAGGCAGACACAGATGGGTTTGTGCTCTGACACAGATAGTTGCCTACAAATGCCTGTGGACACTTTGTAAATCACAGCCTTTGATGGAAAAGACTAGAAGGTCTTCTAGTCCCTCTGCCCCTGGCCAGTGCGAGCTCCTTCCCTGCAGTCCATTTGCAAACATTTTGTCCAGCCTAGTTTTAATTATGCCAAGCAGCGTGGCTGTTCTCTTGTCTCTGGGAGCATTATTCTACCATGTAATACATTTCACTGTCAGGATCTTTTTTTTTTGTGGTGTGCTGCCTGAATTTCCCTTTTCATAATTTTGTTGCAGTTCTCCTAGCTACATCCCCTTGAACTACAGCAGATAATTCTTCTCCACAATTGGAGTTCACCCCCTTCAGATAGTTGCAGACTTTTAGCATATCATTTAACAAAGCTTATTTACTTCCTTTAATCTGCCTTGGTAGATTGGTCCCTTCATCCTGCTGATGGTGTTGTCGCTGCTGTCATCGTTCTGTTCCTGCAATGGGTGCAGAATTGGGCTGCCATTCCTGTACCACCACGCCAGACATACAGCAAGCTTCCTGCCCCATATATGCAGTGCAAAATTGTGCTACCTTGCTTGCATCTATATTACATTATGTATATGCATCATGTTTACCAGCCACTGTTACACAGGATTGCTTGTCAGGTTGCTCTCATGAGTCCCCTATGTATAAAAACACTCCCCCACCCCCAGATGTATTTCCTGTTTTTTCCAAACATGACCCTCAGATTCTGAACCTGCCCCCATCTCTTGCAAGGCCTCCCTGTATTATTTCTCTCCTCTTGCACTGGTGTTGCCAACTCCTCCCAGTTTAGTATCTTCTGTGAATTTCATTAGCGCGCTGTTTACTCCTTCTCCTAGATTACTAATGAAGATGTTAAATAAGCTCAGACCCAGCCAAAGTCATCCGTGCAGCGTTCACGAGATGCCTCCTCCCAGCTCAGCACGTTGCTGTTTGTCATTAGCCTTTGTTTACGGTCCTTCAGCCAGTTTTCAATCCATGTGGTAGCATTCACGTCCAAGCCAACTTGAATTAATTCTAAGCATATGCAAGACTGTATCAAAACGCTTTACTAAAATCCAAATATATTGCATCCCTTCATCCACTAATTTTGTAATTCTATCAAAAAAAGCAATTAAATGTGTCTGGCAAGATTTATTCTTTGTAATCCTGATGCTGTTTATTGCTCATGGTTCCTTTATCCTCTAGATGTTTAATGATTTTCTCCTCCCTCTTAATATTTGTTCCATTACTTTACTGGAAGGAGAAGTTAAGACGAGAGGTATGATAATTGCCAAAGATCCCTTGTCTTTTTTTCTTTGAAAGAATCAGTGACTAAATTTTATTTTATTTTATTTTTTCCAGTTTTCTAGCGTCTCCCTCTTCTCTAGGGCTTAAAAAATAACAAACAGTAATGCAATCAATTTCAGAGTTAATTTCTATTACACTTCAGGACATGCATGATCCAGGCTGGCTGATTTGTACATATTTATATTTTCCAACCAGTCTTTTTATCTGCTCTTCTGAAGGTCTTCATTTCATCCCTAATTGTCTGTCTTGTCTTTAGTTTTCCTGTCCAAAGCAAATTTTATAAGGCAGCCGTTTTTGACTCATCACCTCTCTCCCATTTTTATCAGGCTTTTTTTTCTAAGTACAAAACCTCTTGGCCCTGATAAAACAAGCCCTTTAGTCTGCAGTAACTTTGTTTCTTATCTCTTCTCTTACCACACCTTTACTTTCCTCCATCTTTTCCCTGCAAGCCTTAACCAGCTGCACATTTGACATCCACTGGCCTTTTTATTCTCCAGTACATGGTTTTTTTTCTTCTTTCTTTACCTTCAGATTGTTAGGAGGTTCCCCTGGGACCGTGCAGGCTGCTGTTTGTTTCTTGCTTTCCTGCTCATCAGAGCAATTGTAGTCTGTTGTACCTTAATTATGCAAGATTCCCCTGTTAAGTTTCAAATCCTTCCTGCCAGCATTTTTTACTTGATTTCTCCATTCTGGAGTTTCCTGAAATCACATCTATTGTGCTGCTGTCATTAAGTATGGAGTGCATGAGCAGCGAGACTGTGCTTGCTTGTATTTGTCCTCTTGACCAGTTCCTCTGAGGTGGCTTTAGTTGATGGCTTCAGCCATCCTTAGATGGCAAAATCCTTTTGCCATCCTTAGATGAGGGTTTTGCTCTGTTTTTTTTGCACTGCAGCATTGTTTCTTGTGTACTTAGGCACTGTGCTGCTCTCTGTTTATGCATATTAGGCTGTAATTGCTATATAGGTGATGCTTTGTTTCTCCCACCCCTGTGATAGTCTGTTGTGTGTTGGGTGGGGACAAGCTGGGTCTAGATTCCCTTGAACCAGGTTGTTCCTTCCCTTCTGCTACTCCCAGTACATTCGGGCAGATTTACTAACCTTTGATCTTTCCTCAGAGCTCTGACTTTTGTACACAGACACTCAAGAACACGAATGTTTTTCATCTTTTTATCAGATCTGTTTTGTATTTTGCTCCTACTAAAAGTGAATGGGAGTTCCTCAGTTGAGTCCAGTTGGAGAGACGTTAGCTTCAGGTCTATGTAACTGGCCATAACCATGCAGCAATGCCAGCACTGCTGTTTGTGCTGCAGGGACGATCACATGGGAGAACAGGATGCTATTAGAGTTGAAAAACAAAAAGAAATGTCTGTTCCAACACCGCTTCTCTCCTGGGGCCCTCTGTAAGATGCCTGCTTGTCTGCTTTGGCCAGGTTTGGTACCAAGGATTTCTGCGATGCGCAGTGCGACTTCCTGCACAAGGTGCATTTCCATTGCGTTGTGGAGGAATGCGGTGCCCTCTTCAGCACCCTGGATGGAGCCATCAAGCACGCCAAGTGAGTAGGAGAGCCTGGGGCTTGGGAAACCTGGAGGAGACTCCACAGCACACGCTGCAGGAGGAGAGGCCTCACTCCAGGGCAGTCCTGTGGTAGCCATTTGGGCATCCAGCCGTTTGCTGTGTAAATGTGTTCAGCTAACATTTCTGCAGAGCACCGTGTCCTCTTTAATTTTGCTTCACAAGAAATGTGCTCTGTTTGTGACAGGTGTCTCATGCAATGCTGGCAAGGCTGAGAACTGGGCATTTGTGTTTTTCCCTAGCCTACTTGACAGACAGCGTGTTCAAGGAGACCCATATTGCTCAAAGCATGCAAGTACACCATATACAAAGAAATCACAGAATATGAGAGGGAGAGGAACCTGGAAACCCCAACCCTTGTCACTCGATGCAGACATTCTGTAGAGCAGACAGCTTCCATCACTGCAGCGTGGAAAGCATTTTATTTTCCTTTGTCTTGTCACGACAAATCTTTTTTAACAAGCTTTCCCTAACCCTTAGTTGATATGGTTCTGTTTAAGATGTTCACATCACATGGGTGAGGCTTTTGAAAGGAAACAAACTGTCCAAGTCAGAGCAACCTCCTCCTCACCTTGCCATGTTCTGTACTGTAAACTCTTTGTCTCCTCACATAATTTTGGAAAGCAGGGTTGGTAGCCAGAACTAGATAACGTGGCCTATCTTGTAACGGCACTTGCACAGCGTGCTCAGCTCGAGGTGGCTCTTGGGTGAAGACTGAAGCTGAGATATGCTCCCACTGTCACCGTGAGGGGACTAACAGAGGAAGGCTGGGATACTGGAAATGGTGATTAATGTGTACGGGACGTAATCTGCAGTTTAATCCCATGGCACGCTCCTTTTAAAGGCAGTGGAGGGTTTGCCTGAATAAAGAATGTGTGTGGCCTTCAGCAGCTGGCCACGTGGCTGAGTCTGAAGGGGTTTAAAGGGAAGGAGCTGTTGTGAAGTTTAAGGCAGAAAGATCTGTTAGCACAGTTGGTCTCTGGGGCTGGACATGTCCCTGTGTCTCGCTGCTGCTTCTCCCAACAGCCGTGGGAAGCTGCCCTCAGTCATGCTGACCTTGCTGACTGCAGCCGTTCTGGCACCGCTCTGATTTTAACGCATTATTGCACCTTTCTGTCTCCACCCCACCTCATGAATTCCCTTCTCCTCACAGATACGCTCAGAGGACACTACAGCTTTCCACAAAGTGGGCAGAGTCCCTTTAGGATCTCACCCCAGCTGGTTTGTTTGCAGGCTGCTGCCACATTCCTGTTGATGTTTAACCACGTTACATGCAGTGGTCGAGATGCTGTCTCTGAGTTACACCATCTTTTTGCAGTTTTCACTTCCGAACTGAGGGCGGAGCTGTGAAGAGTAACGCTGAGTCTCCCTTCTCAACTACTGCTGAGAGTAAGGCTTCACTGGGCCCCTCATCACCATCTGCCACGTCTGCCACCATGGCGAGCGCTCCAGCCCTCGACGTGCCCACCCCAAGCCCAGCGACTGTGCCCTCTGCCCCCACGCTGCTAGCCTGGAAGCAGCTGGCTTCAACCATACCCCAAATGCCTCAGATCCCAGCATCAGTGCCTAACCTGGCAACCTCACCCTTGGCAACGACTTCCCTGGAGAACGCCAAGCCTCAGGTCAAACCCGGATTTCTCCAGTTCCAGGAGAAGTAAGTTGTTGTAGGTGCTGCTTGCCTCCCTGTGTCCCCTTTCACTGCTCCCTCGAGTTGTATTGCTGCATCTGTAGTCACCCACTGAGGGGCCTTCTGTACAGAAGACAGGCTAGGCTTTATCTTGAAGAAAAGTTACTTCTGTAAACTCTAGAAAATACCCTCAGCCTTCCTAGGAAAAAAACAGGATTTTCCAGTACATCTGGGAGCACTTTTTTTAGATAAGAGTTTAAAGGAGAAATAAACTTGCTAACATATCACTGGAGCCTTTTCTATACCTCCTGGGAGGTAAACAGAAATACATGCTTTTTGCAGTATTTTTGACACTAAAGGCTACAGAGAGAGAAAAGCTTCTTTAAAGTTTAAAGGTAGTTAAGAGTGCAGTGCTGTGATGGTGGTTCTGTTCCTGGTATGTAGATGGGCTGAAGTTTTGTGGGTTGCAGGAGGACCCAGGAGCCCACGGTCAGGTTAGGCATTACTCCCTGGGCCATACATAACAGCCATTTGTCTGCTTTCAGAGAAGTGTATTAATCATTTCTCACGTCTCTGAGTAAGTGACATTGGGTACAGTGCTCAGGATCTAGGAGATCCATGTTCAGCTACCTGCAGCCTGACATCTGGGTGTGCAGCTCAAAATCCAAGGAGTGGGCAGGGGGAGGAAGGTACCCAAAGCACTGAGCTGTTCAGACAGACTGCTGCAGGTTTTGTCTGACTAGGGGAAGCCCTGGCACTTCCCAGTGTGATAACCCAGGAGCTTCATTTCAGTCACACAAAATGGAGACAACAGAAAGTGTCTTAATTAGCACTCAGGTAAGTACAGGCAGAAAGGGAGCAGTAGCATCAACCCAGGTCCTGAGAGAAAGCTTTAAATGGGAAGTGTGCCCTCAAGACTACAGATCCCACCATGCATTGCTGTTTTTTAATTATCTTAATCAAGAAAGTGCACTGACTAGCTGAAGTTGCAGTAGTATTGCCAGCATCAATTTTACTAAAGAGAAAGGTGGCTGTGGGAAATCTGTAGGCCATGTTTGGAACAGAGACTTCAGCTGGGCTCCCCTTGAATTAAATGTTGGCAAAGAAACAAATGTGTGAAATGAGTGAAGGTGATGATTGGGTTTTGGATGTATTCCAGTGATCCCTGCCTGGCAACGGACTGCAAGTATGCCAATAAATTCCACTTCCACTGTCTCTTTGGGAACTGCAAGTATGTGTGCAAAACCTCTGGCAAAGCAGAATCCCACTGCCTGGACCACATCAACCCCAACAATAACCTGGTGAACGTGCGAGACCAGTTTGCTTACTATTCGCTGCAGTGTCTCTGTCCAAACCAGGTAAGAGTAATTCAGAAGCAGTGTCCTGGCCTGAGGATGTGTGCAGGAGAAGGAGCATGAGTAGACAGTGCAGTAGGAAGTGAGGCCAAGAGGTTCATTCATCGTCTGATGACAGATCCGTGGAAGAAGGACCTCAATTACTTGATGTAGCAAAATGTTTGGTTTCCAGCAAACAGGAAATCCCACTGCTTTTATGTTTGACTTGGGTGAAGTGGCCAAGGAAGCTCGAGTGATCTCAGAGACACAAAATGAAGTAAAATAAAGATCTATGATGACTACTGGGGAAAGCCACAAGTTAGGGGAAGTGATGGAGCCTTAGCTGTGGTTCAGGATATTTCAGCGTAGAACACTGCAGTGCAGAATATATGACAGGGAACAAGTTTACATTGTGGCTTGTGGAAAATAAAGTGGATGTAATCTAGAGTATTGGCTCACACCTCTTTTCTCAGAGGGACAGCATTAGTAGCGGGCAAGTGAGAGTGCATTTGTTTCAGATACGCTTACAGCAACCCACCTATTTGCTCCCCTCTAGCACTGTGAATTCAGGATGCGGGGGCATTACCACTGTCTTCGTCCTGGCTGCTACTTTGTGACTAACATCACCACCAAGCTGCCCTGGCATGTGAAAAAACATGAGAAGGCAGAGAGAAGGGCAGCCAATGGCTTCAAGTACTTTACCAAGCGAGAAGAGTGTGGCAGACTAGGTGAGTTGTCTTCTCTTTCCCCCTCTTCTTTTGCATGTGGTCTCCTCTACATCCAGGCTAAGAATGGAATGAGTTAGAGCGTGAGTTAGGCTGGAGATGTACTTGGTAATTAAATTACCGAACAAGAAACAGAATAAACCACAAATCATCAAAAGATCTCCCTGAGTTGTAGCGTGAGGATTCCTATTCTCAAATAGATTGGATTCTCAAACAGACCAAAGGTCTTAAACGAGTAGGAGCTGAAGTACAGAGGATTATATATGTATATACACACAGATTTGTTTGGAGAGACAGGTTTCCCTTTGTTTTTCCTTCTGATCTGTCAAGGCCATTTTTTAAAAATCATTTTCTTGGGTTTTTCTGGGACTTTGCAGTCTTTAGGCCAGCTGCTTGTCTTGGGCAGAGCTGAAGGGTGCTCTTAGGAGCAGAAGAAGCATATGGGAGATGTCTGTTCTGATGAGGCTCTTGTGCAAAGGTCCTCCTGGATCGACCTCCAGTTGCTGCTTTGCCTGACTCCAGGCAGCTTCAAGTGACTTTTGTTTTTTTGTAGCTGTTGCCAGGGCTGCATACTGAAAGGCAAAGGGTAAATAACCTGAGACAGAGGTAGGGAGAAGGGCATTCAGTAACCTGCTCCTTTCCCTCCTGACCCCGTTCTCTGCAGCTGCTGGTGAGCTGCAGGGAGTCAGCGTGGTGCCTTCATCCCCGTGCACGGCCATAGGAAGCAGCTGCCACGTGCACAGCCTCAGACTGGGGCTTGCCCACGTGCCAAAACTCTTAGCAGCACGACAGAGGTTATTAAATCTAAGGGCCTCTGGTGTAAAGCTGGTAAAACAAATGTGCAGCAACAGCATGAGTTCCCGGGGAGGTATCCTCGAGCTGAAGCTCAGTGCTGTGCTCCGGGGGGAGTCCCTGGAGACTCCTGCTCCAGCAGAGCTCCATCCTGACCTCCCAGGGAGTCACAGAGTTGTCTTTTGCTATCACAGATGCAGCCTTCCTATCAGTCCTGGCTTAAGGTTGAAACATAACGGGGCTCAGAATAACACCTGTGACCTTCTCGTCCATCCCTCCTGCCCGATGCTGGTCTTTCTCGAGCACTGCAGGGTAACAGCCACAAGAGCCAGAACCAAACTTTTCAGCTTGGCATACACGAAGAATTTACACCCAAATGGCAACTTGTTTGTGGTCACCAGGGTAATGAGCGTCAACACTCCAGGGCCAGTACTCCCCTAGGTCTCATTTACACACGTCACTAGATTCAGCAGTTGCTGTTATTTACTCAACTTCAGGTGTTTCAGGTGATAGCAGGGGCTAGACAAAGCAGGACAATGATATATGACACCCAGCCTACACGGCTGCCCTGGCAACGGGCGAGCCTTCACCTGCCCTTTGCTGATACCGTTTCAATCCCGCCAGCACTGTTTGTTCTTCATCCTGAAGAACAGCGACGTGATGGGGAGGGCAAACGAGGTGGGGCTGTGGGGGAGTGGAATACCTAAACAAACATCAACTTGGCTTGCACATAAAACGCTATCTGAGAGCTGGAGATGGGCTGGGAGATTCGGGAGCTGTTTGGCAGCGAGACGGCTACAGGCTGTGCGTGTGTCAGCAGTGTTTATTTTGGGAGTGAAGGGGTACACGCAGCCAGGGGGATGCACATCTGCCTGTAGCTTGGGCTTGCCATGCATTAAATGGGTGTTTGGGCAGCACTCCGCTTTGGCCTATGTAGAGACAGGCAGCAGGATAGGACGGGGTAGCTGGATGTGTTTGTGTGGGTGTAGATGATCGTACCAGCATGTAAATGCATGCCTGTGTCTCTGCACAGCTCTCTGTTTTGGGTTAAGGATGGATGTAGCAGGTGCAGAAGCACTGGCCTGCTTGAGGGGCTGTGAAAGTTTGTGAACACAAACAGTAGATCTATAGATTGATATTTACATGTGTTTGTGTGTGTGTGAACATGTGTTCGTGTACATATATCTAGAGAGAGAGTAAAAAATATATATGTATGTAATAAAGGCAGGTGGGTGTAGATAGTGAGTACACCTGGGGCTGTCTGTAGCTCTGTCTGTGTGTAAGGTGATGTGCAGGGGCTGATGGAGAACAGACACAACCTGACTGTGGGTGCTGCTGTGCTTTAGCTGCACCAAGCCATTAGCTGTCTGCTATAGAATGCAGCTATTCAGGATTGCCTGTTAACAAGATTTGCAAACTCCCAGCATGCGTGGCAGTTTCTGCGAGGAGCAGAATGTGTCAAGTGCTGTACACCAGAACCTATATAAATTGTTACTTACCCAACAGATTTGGAGTGGCAGTAAACTCTTGCTGGCTCTTTCTATCTGACCAGAGAGCGTGCACTGTCCTGGAGCTGCTGCTTTTAACAGAACTGCTCATCTGGTCTGAGAGCACAGTTAAAGGGGAAAAAGAGAACATTTTGTTTCAAATGGACTTGTGAGCATGTATTTCCAATTGTAAATTCTATGATACGGTTGAATGTCCTGATTTTGATCTCTTGGAAAAGGAAGAGCTAAGACTGGGGAGCACTAGGCACTACTAGCCATAGGGGTTACTTTCTCTATAACAAAACAAAGAGGGATGGGACTAGTCTGCAGCTTTAGTCCACTTCTTAAATATAATCCTCTCTTTAAGTTGCTTGACAGGCAAAAACCCTGTTCTTTTCATTCAGGACTGTTCCTGAAGAGCCCATGACCGTTGATAATCTCCAATCCAACAGAAAGCCATAGAGCAGCAGTCTTGTCCTGTCTCCAGACCATCTTCCCTATGGTCTGTCCTTCTCTTGGTCCCTTTCATGTACTGCATGCGTTGGCTTTGTGTCTGCAGGTTGCAAGTACAACCAGGTGAACAGCCACTTCCACTGTATTCGAGAAGGCTGCCAGTTCTCCTTCCTGCTGAAGCACCAAATGACATCCCATGCCAGAAAGCACATGAGAAGGATGCTGGGGAAGAATTTTGATCGTGTCCCTACTCAGGTGACTCACTGCTTATATATGTTGTAGATCTGCATGTGGTGAGAGTCCCTTTGCTTGCTTGCTGCAGAACTGCATTAATGCCCAGGCACTGGTACCCAGACTCCTAGGGATGTACGTCTGCACTGGGGAGTGCACCTGGGATGTGTGAGTGCACCTAAGCTAGCTTTAGCTGGTTTGACTTCTGTAATAGGAGGAGAGATGATAAAGCATAGGCATCAAAGCATTACTTAGTCTAAACAGCCTTTCCTTCTGAGTAGTAGAGAAAAACATTTCAGAAGGATAACACTAAAATATTCATATTTACAACTTGCACTCCCTCCCTGCTCTCTTCAGTGTACACCAATTGGCTTATTAAAATTAAAGTGCTTAGGATGTGGAAGAATTGAACGCGCTGGTTAAAGCAAACATTTCCTGTTGCACATAAAGAATTATTTGCTGCTTCTCCCTCAGATGGGAGAAGCACCAGTCTCAAAATTTCTCTTCCTTGACTGATTTGGAGTTACACTGGGGCTCTCCTTGTCCTCTCCCACGAAGCAGCAGGGCAGGGCAATATTTTCTAACACAACTGAGAGCAACTGGTCTGTCTGTTGCTTTGCTTAGGTGCAAGAATCAAACTTAGGAGATTTGTCTCCACTGCACAGCCCCGAGCCTTCTAGTACATGCTGAGCAGACAGTGCCAGTTCTGACTCCCATCTCCTCCACTGGCATTCCCACATCACTTCAGCAATGGAGAAGTAGAAATTGTGGTCAAAGCAATCCTGAGAGCATACAGTGCACATCTTAAGCTGCGTTTGGTCCATGGAGCAGTCCAGCGAATAACAAAAAGGATGAAACCACAAATCAGGGCACGCAGCAAAGCTGCATGCTCTACTACCGCTGCCTTTCTGCGTTTTTATGTCCGAACTGCAGGTTTTCCCATTCCTTGGTGCTCAGTAGGCACTTAATGGTGTGTTTGGTTGCACATTGTTTCTGGTCACCTGCCCGGATGTAACTGCTCAGAGGAGGCTGTGCTGTGCCAGGCCACAGCAGCTGCACGGGAGCAGAGTGCAGCAGCACAGACGCAGGGCATGGTTTCAGTCTGCAATCCCCTGCTGCCATGTCTCAGCATGCAGGCACTAGGGCAGTCATGTCAGCAGTCGTATCCCCAGTCTCCAAATGCAGCAGGACCCACACAGTAAGGTAGCGATGCCAAGATTAACACCTCCTGGTTTTGAATGCATCAGAAGCCACACACCAGGATGTCGGTGCCAAGATTAACACTGCCGGCCTCCGAGCGCGTCACAATTCACATAGCAGCATCCATGTGCCAAGCTAAGGCTCTGAGCTCCCACTGAAGGCAGATTCCTGCTCCCAGCCACAGTGCCATGGGCTTCACTCACGAACATGTTCCAGTTATCCCTCATGAGCAGTGGCAGAGGGAAATAAGCGTGCAGACAGATGGTTTTGGTCTTGGCATCTTGCTTTTGGTGTGAAAGTCCCCGTCCTGCTTTCTTGCTGCAGGTTATTGGCCACACTCCAAGAAATGAAAATCTCCCCCAGGTTGGCAGCATGGCACCCAGCCCAGCCTCATCAGGAACCCCAGCTTCCTTTCAGGGACCCCCGAGCATGATGGACACTGAAACAGATGAGTACATGGATTACACTGGCTGTAGCCCTGGGGGGATCTCCTCTGAATCTTCCAATATGGACCGCAGCTGCTCCAGCACTCCAGTGGGCAATGAAAGTACATCAGCAGGTAAGAGAGAAGGGGGGTGAGATGGCTCATCAGTTGCCTGCTCTCTTGGGAGATAAACTCATGAAGAGAGGCCAGAGGACTACTGCACCTTAAAATATAAACTGCACTAGATGCACAATAGTGCCTCGTACTAACTTAGCTCCCTCCATCACTGTGAGAAGGATCCATCAGAATGTGCACCTCAAGGGTCCATGAACTAATAGCATATCTTTCTTCTCCCCTGAATAGAGGTTTTTATCCTGTGTCTTGGACTGGATCTAGTTGAATAATTGCTTTAAAAAAAAAAAGTGTTGTGGGACTTTTCTGTCCCGGCATTTCCCCCTGTTATCCTTTTGTATTTCTTTGTGCAGCACCTGAAGTCAGGCATTTTTTCCTATAGTGCTGAGGTACAGAGAGGCCATACAGTTGCAAATATTACATACAGAAGGGAAAAAAAGACTGCCACATCTTCAGAAAGCACCACATAAAAGCAGCTCACTGAGCACCCTTCCTCATGCAAAAACTCTTGTGCCACTTTGCAAAGTGTTGCACAGAGGAGACCTCATCATTCTCCTCTTTTTGGAAGTGAGTTTCTGCCATTGTCTCCTGCTTGCAAGGATAATGAAAGGCCATCTCCCACTGCCCCGTGTTACGTGGTTATCTCTTCAGTAGTCTGGTTTCTTTTATGAACTCTGTTATCATCTGGTACTGATTCAGGGATCTCTTACTGTCCTTCCCAGGGGTAGGTGATGCATTCTAGAGAGGCTGCCTCTCGGAGTTTGCTTTAATCTCACATACATTCTCCTACCTTGCCTTCCTGTGCCAGACAGACGAGGGTTATCATACAGCACATCTACCCATATGTTACCTTCATATGAACGCTGCTGCACCGTGACAGTGGATGCCACAGGGCATTAAAGCTCCTCCAAAGTGTTTTGGTGGGACAGCAGTTCCTGGCACTCTCCCTTGTCAGCATCCCATCCAGCCCAGGTCACCCTTCCTAGGGAATGGACCCCCACTATCCAGGTGGGGAGCAGCTCCCCTGCCCAGAGCTAAGACAAGCTCCTGGCTGTTGGTTGGTACAACTGGCACCATATAAATGGACAAGGACCAGACAAGCAGGAATTTCTGCTTGAACACCTGTGGCTGTTCCTCCACGCCACTAAAGCCACCTCACCTTCTGCAGAGACAACCTTCCTCTTCCTGATGATGCTGTCAGTTCCTCACCTTCCATTTCTTCTCTGTTACAGTTCTGTTTCATACATTTGTTAATGTATTTTCCATTTTCATCATATTGCTTCCGCTCTTAGGTTCTCATTTTGGTTTTTCTTTTTTTTTTCTTTTTGTTTGTTTGTTGTTTTTTTTGTTTTCCTTTTTTTCTGCTTTTTTTTTTTCTCTCCACATTCTCCAGGCTGCCTGGTTCCTTCTGCTGCTACCGCTGCTGCCGATGATGCTACCCACAATGCACCACAACCTCAACCACCACCTCTGCCTCCATCTTTCTCACAAGCCCTGCTTAGGTCTCCCCTTCCCACCCTCCCCTATCTCTTCTCTCCATCTTGTCTCTCATACTCTCTGCTCAGTGCCACTCTTGGATCCAGCAGAGGCATTGTCATGCCTGCCGCCAGCACCACTGGGTTTTCGCCCATCATTGCCACTCCAACTCCAGTAAAAAGTGACGTTCCCTTAGTTCAGGATGCAGCAGGTAACACTTTGCTTTCTCTCTTAGTGCCCTTTGCCCACCTCCTTCCCCACTCACCCTGCCCACAGTTTTCTCTGCACCTTTTGAGTCAGTAAAAAAGCCTGTGCCACTCTGTCTCACTTTAACATTATCCAGGGGCCCTTCCATGCCTGCTCCATTTGTCTGCTGAAGCAGTAACCACAGCTAAGAAGGGCAGCCAAAAGACAGAGCAAGTCAAAACCAGAGCATTTTCAAAGCAATTCCAACCTATGAGAAAGACGTAACAATAATCCATAGTTAAAATTCACTTTTGCCTCTTGATAACAGCGGGGTAGCCACAAAGCAAACTTGCTCACGTAGCATTAGTGGGACTTGGACTTCTGGTTTAGATCTTCTAGGCCACCCAGCCCAGAGCCTATTGCAGTCTGCTGCACGCGTCTCGGCAGGTAAATGTCTGACAGGGCACCCAGCTCCAGTATTTGTAGAGTTCCTTTAAGCTTCTCTGCTTCCTACTCGCATGTAAAGCCATAAAACCCAGGGCTGCTTTCCCCAGCACAAGTAACAGAGGGAACTGCACTCAGTGTCACTTTGATGACATCATCAGACATCTCAGGCTGTTTCTCACACTCGCTGTGATTTGCATCTGCTCTTACAGCTGCAGAAAATACAGCTAGAGGTTGAGTTTCAGGCTGCCATGTTGCCGTGTGTGACTAAGATCAGAGATGTCTCAGGCTGGGGATTGTCATTCCAGCTGGGAATGGTTTTCAGGGTGTGTCTCAGCTTTGGCTTCTTTTCCCAACTCCCAGCTCTTTTCTAGTTAATTAAGAGCATATTTGTGCTTAAAGCTCACACTAAAGAGGATTCTGGCAGCCTATAAATGTCCCAGTCATTCTTCCTGCCAGCTTTAGTGTGTGCATGTGTAGCAATGTGCAGATCCAAAGCGAATGGTTGGGAGTGTGGCTGGGGGACAGCTCTACTTGGAAGTTCAGAGGTTTTTGTCCTGGGACTTGGCAGAAGTTTCCATGTCCTGTCCAGAGCAGTGTTTTCCAATGAACAAAATACATAAGAAACTGTATTTTTTAAAACTGATTTGCATGTGACCTAAAATGTCTTACCTTTGTGCTATGCTTTCCTCTAATTACCTATTTTTAAGTTTTCTTTTTACCTATAGATATTCATACACGTTTCTTGAATGTTTACATCGTTATTAGTTGAAAAGACAAGTTTATGGCATGCACTTACCGTTGAGATTTGCTTGGGATTAAATCTGTTGAGGTTTGTAATCTTCAGGTGGGCATTAGGGACTGAACGCAGTCTAGTGGCTAATGAGTGGAGGAGGTTATCTGCTTGCTTCTTCATACCCGTGCTCTGAAGCTCTCCCTGCATGAGAAAACAAAATTGGTTTAACTGAAGTTTTAAGCACATCTGTTTGAACTGTTGTAAAAGCTGGGCAGATGCACCGCATTTTAAACAGGACAAATCTAAAAGCTACTTGTTTCCCAGATATTCTGTCTTTTCTTTAAAATGCCTTATCCCGTAGTACTGGCTGAAGGCAGACAAGATTAGCATCCATTCTTGGTGATTGGGCTGAAATTTTCTTTAAATGAAGGAGTAAGGAGTTGACGTGGGTAGCAATGATCTGTCCAGGCAATGATGTACCTGGAAGCAGAGAAGATTTTACAGTACATTTGCAAAGGGGATGAAGCAAACTGCTCTGGATTCTCAGGTCCCAAGCACTGCCTGTCACAAATCATGCTTCTCTTTAAGAGGATGGCAGTTTCAGCATGAAGATGGAGGGGAGAGAAGAAGAAAAAAAAAAGTGTTTTGGTTGCAAGCTATAATTTCCAATTACACTCACAATTTTGCACCTGGTGAGAAATTCTTCTTGCCTCCAACCTTGTCTGTGCTGCATGTTGATACTGGAGACTGTGGTTTGATTCTGGAAACAGCAAGCAGAGAAGAAAAAAAGTTAATAGATATAATGAGGTCGAGTCCTTGATGTCAGCTCGATCCTAGGGGACGTGAGCAGTGGCCAGTTACGCTGGCCCTGTGAATGAAACTGGAAGATAGATGAGGGCTCTTTATTTACCGGGGGCATTGTGTGATTTTTGAGACCCCAGGGAAAGCTGCAGGACTGGTATTTTCTCTCGGAGTCCACTGGCTAGTGATGATGAGAATTAGCCCCATTGAACATCTGTCCATCTGTCTTTCTAAGTGCACTCATCGTAATATGTGGGCTCATTACAGTGAGGGATGTTGCAGTCTCCTGGCCAAAGTCCATCCTATTTCTATAAATCCCCCCCCCTTGCACTTTCAATCATGCATGGGATCTTCCTTCACTTCCTGCCTGTCCTTGGCAGTTGTGTATTACAGTGTCCTGCTCACAAAGAGCCTGGAGAGGGGAAAACTCTATACACGTGCTGGTTTTTAGAGCACTGAAACTCATTTACCACGTGAACTGCAGCAAAACACTTCAGTCCTTGGACTGGCTCAAGCCAGAGGAGTCAACTCCTCTGTATTAAAGTTTGGTTTAAGAGGAAAGGGAGATGGAGATAACTAAGCGGCAGGAGAAACCGAGAGAGTTGCAAAGCAGAGAAGGAGCAGCAGCATTTGGGCACCAGTCAGTTATACAGGAGTGGCAATTAGAGGCGAGGTGGGATGTGCTGAAAATTGCAGGAAGTGATGGCCAGCAGCAGCCAGCAGCCCCTGAGCTGAGGCTCACCGAGAGCTTGAGAGATGAGCTGCTGGCTGGGAACGGTTGCGGTGTTGCCTGTGCAAATGGCAGGACAGGTAGGGGTGAGGCGAGACCTGCCAGCAACACCACTCTTCACTTTTTCTCCTCAGGGAATACCATCACTATGCCAACTGCCTCAGGGGCCAAAAAGCGTTTCTGGATCATCGAGGACATGTCCCCGTTTGGCAAGCGCCGCAAGACCGCATCCTCCCGCAAGATGCTGGATGAGGGGATGATGCTGGAGGGATTCCGGCGCTACGACCTCTACGAGGACTGCAAGGACTCCAGCTGCCAGTTCTCCCTCAAGGTCACCCACTACCACTGCACGCGGGAGAACTGCGGCTATAAGTTCTGTGGCCGCACCCACATGTATAAGCACGCCCAGCACCACGATCGCGTTGACAACCTGGTGTTGGATGACTTCAAGCGCTTCAAGTCTTCTCTGAGTTGCAACTTCCCAGACTGTCAGTTCTCTGGCAATAGCACACACTTCCACTGTCTGCGCTGCGGCTTCCGCTGCACCGACAGCACTAAGGTGACAGCCCACCGTAAGCACCACGGCAAGCAGGACGTCATCAGCGCCGCTGGCTTCTGCCAGTTCAGCTCCAGCGTGGACTGCGAGGTGCCTGACTGCAAGTACAAACTCAAGTGCTCCCACTTCCACTGCACCTACCCTGGCTGCAAACACACGGTGGTGGGCATGTCACAGATGGACTCGCACAAGCGCAAGCACGAGAAGCAGGAGCGAGGGGAGCTGCCTGCCATCTCTCCTGGCCCCGAGGGCCTTGCCCACTCCGCTCTCGAGTACGACATCCAGAATTCTTCTATCAACCTGGACAGTTCCCTCAACCTCAGCACTGACAACAACAGCTCCCTCTTCTTCCTGCAGAACGCGGCTGGCGTGGGCCTCAACGATTCCCTGGACCTCAGCAAGAAGCAGTCAGAAGTCGCTGAAGGTCCCTCCCCGAGCAGAGCCGGGACCGCCCCTCAGGAGCTGGGGGCAGCGGCGTCCGGCTCCGGTGACGTGGAGGATGAGGATGACTCTTCCCAAGAGGATGAAGAGGATGATGAGGAGGAGATGAACGAAGAAGAGGAGGATGATGAAGAGGAGGATGACGATGATGACGAGGAGGAGGATGACGAAGAGGAAGACCTGAACACAGATTCTGAAGAATCGCTTCCTGACCCTGAAGGCCTGGCCCCTAAAGATGATGGGGAGCCAGAGGAGGCTGCTTCTTCCACAGACCACGGCGATGCTTCCAGGCCCCAGGACGAGCCGGCCCCAGCCCCTACTCCAGCCCCAGCTCCTGCTCCGGCTCCAGCTGCTGCCCCAGCCTCCAGCGTTGCTCCAGCAGCTTCTCCTTAACCCTAGAGTCAACAGCAGCAGTGGTTTGGTTTTGCTCTTACACAGAATTGCTTAGAGGACCCCACATGAGGCAAGAACAAAGATTGGGACGGCAAACGAAAAACAAACTCCGTGCCACACACACGAGAGAGAGGAAGGAAGGAAACCCATCACCCACAGGCCCCGTGAGAGAGACAGGTTCGCAGCGGGACTGGTGCTGCATCCCTTCGTTCTGCAGATCCCAGAACAGGGGGGCAGGGTGCAGCAAAACCATAACCCTGTTACACAGGCATGAACCTCGAGGGTACCGGCTGCTCCTCCTTGCCTCCCGATCGGCGCGCGGGGCCTGCGCCCAGCTGGGGACCCTTTGTCGTGGGTGGGGTTCTATCCCCCCCCATTTTTCTTTCTGGGTTTTATTTTTCCATGTTTTCAGTTGTACGATATTAATAATAATCTCCACTTCTTGGAGGGGGGTGGGTGGGAACAACAGGTAATGAATTGTAGAAATATATATTTGTGTGTGTGTCTCTTCTATATATATAATGTACACACACACACACATATATAACATGCAAGGAATTGGTGTCACAAAGACAACCAGCTCAGCTTTTGCCAGTGGGAAGGAGGGGGCGAGGGGTGCTCTCTCTCCCCCACCTTTCTCCCTCTCTCTCTCTTCTTTCTCCAGCATTAAATGGATGGCATCAGACAGCAAGGGTGGGAGTGGGTATTTATTGTCACGTAAATGAGGACGCATTAATGAATGAGCAGGGGTGGGAATGGGACACTCCTCTGTTCTTCCAGATCCTTTTTACTATTAATGGTGATAATTTTGAATGCTATTTATATTGTAAAACTTTCTCTGTCTGCAGCTGTAAGGCACCTCTCCCCATCCCTGCTGTTCCGCCTGTAGGGATTTAGCTGAAGTGACGCGGGAAGGGCACGGCGGGCAGTTGAAGGGTTTGTCACACTGGAGGACTGGGGTTAAACTCCCATCCAGTTCCATCTCATCCCAACCCCAGCTGCTTCCCCTCCGGTGAGGGCGAGGCGTTTTTGTGGTGCTTCAGTATCCCCATCTCAGGAGGACTCGGTCGAGTCGGGAGGTTGTGAGCTGACCCTCTGGGCCACGGTGCAGCACAGGGAGCACCGTGCTCGCAGAAGAGCGTCCTAGCCGTTAAAGCAGCCTTGAAACTACTACTTGTCTCTGACCCACGCAGTCGTACGACGACAGGTATGTCCCCACCCCAAGCCCTCCTCCCCAGCCCTTCACCGGGGATGGACATGGACTGAAATGTGGCTCTGGTGACTTCTGGGAGAGGGTGAAGGCACCACTGAAGAGGAGAAGGCAGGCGGGCATTCCGGATCCCGGGCGGGACGTCCCGCCCAGGCTGGGGCTGAGCACGAAGTGGGGACCGTTCCGCAGCCCCTGCGGAGCTGCTCACCAGGCCTGGTTCTTGCAGCCACAGAGCACGAGGCTGCTGCAGCCTGTGCAGCGCAGGAAGATGGGGGAGATGCCAGCAGAGGCCAGGATGTAGTCTAGTTAAAAATCAGGCGTGTCTGTGTCCCTGCTGATAAATATTGCCAGGTAGGGCTAACAGCTTGGGCACAGCTTGAGCAAGTGGGATTTGCTACATTGGGACCTGCTGCCTCCAGCAGCGTGGGCTTTCCCCTGGCCACAAGCCCTGCTCTTCTCCTAGCCCAGCCTGGGAACACACACTACAGGAGACGGCCCAGCACCCCGACAGGTGAGGCAGTAGCTGTCTGACCCCAAATCCTCACCTGAGTCGGAGACAGGAGGGCTTGTCTGCACCCACATGGGCTCCATGGCAGTGGCTGCATGGCTGAGTTCTGATGGAGCGATGGCAGCGGCAGTCTGCGAGCGTACCAGCCTAGCAAAAGGTTCCTTGTGTCTGAACTTTGTCCCTTTTGCTTTTTAAATCTAGTTATTTTTTTCCTAACAACATGCAGCCCCCTCCACAAGCACTTCAGCTCCAAGGGATCCCCGTGATTTGTTTCCACCCTGAGCAGATAAAGGCCTCAAGGAGTTCAGGTTGCTTTTTTTTTTT
>WBMW01001145.1:449667-496091 GCA_013396635.1 Penelope pileata | reverse complement strand
TCTGTGATTCTGTGATTTGTGCACCCCACTTCCTCCTGAAATTAGGGGTGGAGACATAAATGATGATCTCTCAAGGTCCCTTCCAACCCCTGCAATTCTGTGATTCTGTGAAATCCCTTTCTGAATCTAAGCCTCACACCTTTCTCTCAAACATGTCTCATGAACAGATGTGTGCTTCAGCACCATCAAGCACAGTGGACTATAGAAGCCTAGAGGAGCTCTGGCAGCTTACTACTGGGCACAAACATACAGGAATTTTGTACTCTTGGGCTTGCCAGTGCAATGGGAATGGACAGTGGGATGAAGAGCACTGCTGGAAGACAGGCCATGCCCGTGCACCCCAAGCAGGAGGAGGGAGGAGGGCACAGACAGGCAGGCCTTCACACCTCTCCCAATCCATGCCCCTTGTGTCACAGGTTTTTCAGGTTTAAAACAAGACTGTCTGTCTACCCACTAACATGCCCTGATCTGCAGGTTTCTGAACTCTGTGTCACCAGAGCAAGCCTCTGCTCCCGTTCAGCAGAAGACCAGGGCTTGCTGAAATGGGCAGCACTGCTACCTATGTCAGCAAAGATCAGAGAGTCTTTAATTTTAAGGGCGAGAAAAGCTATGATTAATGATTGCTAAATGTTCTGTGCCATCCACAGCAATGCACAGACTCTTAAAAGCTGGAAGGGAAGTGCTGGTCTACCCACCTTTTCACTGGGGAAGGTGCAATAACTTTCGTAGTTCCTTCATTATCCCCATTCGTTGTAATCTGGTTTATGCTGCCAGATCCTGGAAAAAAAAAAATAGCGGACATTCCCTTAGCAGATTTGTTGTGCATCTAGCCAGCCTGATCACCTACCGAACCCAGTGCAGGATGTGAGATGAAATAACACAGAAGACACCTGGTGCAGACTGTACTTGCTGAAGGTGTGTTAGGATCACACTTTTGTGTCTCCTTCTCATTTCTAGTCATAACACATCACAAGACAGTTCAATCTGGGGGACATTCATTACTCTGCCATGTGAGAGAGGAATTACCAGCACAACACTCCTATCAACCATGACTGAGGTACATGGTCTAGGAGAGTAATAATAGGTTAGGCAGGTCTGGGCAGGGATGGTGATCACCAGGGGACTACACCTTAAGGACTATTAGAATTCAGGCAAAACTGTAATTTTGATACCTGCTCCTGATTCTCTACCAGGCTGTTAAATCAGAATGCCAGGGTTTATTTTCCACTGGTTTATACAACCACACAGTGTGCAAGGTGGTAGTGCATCAAGTCCTCGGCTAGCAAAGAGTAAGAAGCCCTGAGCAACATGTGTGCCAGCGCGGAATAAACTGGGACCCACGGCAACAGTTCTGTCTACACCAATGTTTGTCCAGAGAGAACATTCCTGAGGAACTTGAGTGCAGCATTCAGTAAGAATAACAAGACACTTCCATTGGGCAGCCTGTACTTGCTACTGTAAAAGCTGAACACTATCAGCCCTGCTGTAAGACAGTAAGGCAGAACAACAAGCAAACCAGTTCCACTGTATGAGTTTGTGATTTGCAACCAGAACAAAATGTGACTGTAACTCTCTCTCACCTGAAACATGGACTAAATAATCTGTACAAACCTCAGGCTTAAGGCTTCACAAAACAAAACAAAGAAGGCAAAAAACCTTCTCCATCTGAACACCAAATTGAACTAAAACCTAAACGTACACAGAGGAAAAAAAATGCACTAATACAAAAACATTGATTGTACAGTCAGTGAAGTTTCCCAGTCTGATTTTTCCGTACACTGGTGCAGCTGAGATCCACAATGCGCTGTGCAAGTGGTAAAATGGAGGTTACTGCATTTCAAGCAGCTGTAATCCAGATTCCAGGAAAATAATCTGCCATGCTAAAGCCCAACTGTTCAGCCTGTCCTACCAAGGGAATCAGTCAATGACTGGGACTACCACACAGGCAAGCTAGTTTCTCTCTCTTCACAGTATCATATCCTTCAACCCCCTATTAAAGCACAAATACTGTAAACAAAAATAATTATTTTCTATCATTGTCTTGGCACCTACTCCACCTCTCAACCCACAGTTCACCAAGTATCTGCAGCCCTAGTGAATTCAGTGCATTTTAACGGAGCTACAAGACATGAAAACAGTCACCAGCGTTGCAAACAACTCAACTCTACATTCAAGTGATAGAGGTAAAAAAGAACATACTATGCAACTGTTAATAACACCAGAACACGTGTACAAAAAGAAGGAACAGCAGAAAACATTTTACTGAGATGTTAGAGGTTAGAGGTTTCAGCACTTCACACACACTTTTTGCAAACTCTATGGCAGCGGCAGCACAGACTCCACATGCTGCAGCCTTGCATTTGGTTCACCTAATTGTCCAAAAATACAGCTGTGGCTGGGCCAATTCCTGACACCAGTAGATTCAAGGATTTGTTTCGTGCACTTAACTTCACACTATTAAGAAAAGGAAGAAAAGTAAAGCAACAGGTAACAAAAGACGTTGAACTCGGACGAGACAAGAAGGAAGTTACTGCATAGCAACTACTTGCAAGTTGTTACTGCATTTCAAGGTTGTGGGGGGAAATAAATAGAACTCTGCTGTTCATTATATTATAAGCTGTTTCAACTGGATGCTACTTTCAGTGGCATTTGGCAGAAAGCACCCTAAGAAATATCTAATCTAACAGATGCGGTCTAAAAACACGTTGTTTAAAATGTGTGTTTAATCTTATTACACCATACTTGAAACACAAAGTCAAGAAAAAAGGACCAGCCATCAATGGCAACTGCTGAGATTATTTCATTATGTAAAAGGAACATTTATTTCAAGTAGTAACACCATATTATTCTCCAAAATATAGAAAATAGATATAAAACATCTTAGTTATGGTAAAAAAAAAAAAAAAAAAACGTAAAATACATTGGTTTAATACTTTCTACCAAACGTAGCACAAAATGTATCAAAAGGACCCAACTTGTTGAGTGAAATGGACTCAGTATTGCTGTAGCCAGGGGATGTTCCAGTTGGATATGAGAAAAAACTTCCCCAAAAGAGGGGTCAGCACAGGCTGCCCAGGGAGGTGGTAGAGTCACTGTCCCTGGAGGTGTTCAAGGTACATCTGGATGTGGTACTAATAGTCAGGATTTAGTGGTTCAGTGGGCAATATTGGTGGTAGGTGGACAGGTGGACTCAATGACCTTGGAGGTCTTTTCCAACCTTCTATAATTCTATAACCCAAGAACCAGTTTAGGGGAAAAGGAGTGGATACATCCCAGTGACATGCAACAGACTGTCACATGGAGGAGAAGTCACGTTAATCTGCCCTTAGTGTCTGAAAATTCATTTGAATGGACAACAAGAACTAGCAGTTGATCAGTGTGAATACCCAAATACAAAATGAAAAAATGAAGACTCATAAATAAATTCATTTATAGAGAAAGATGGGTTTTGAATGACACAGCTGTTTTTCCTCAGCCTATATATTAGATGGGAAATCAATCAAATTTGTTGAATTTTAAAAGCTTTTGAGGTAATACACCTACACCAGTGGGAAGTGACTGCACATTTGGAACACTTGGGTAATCAGTTAAGTTAAATTAAAAACAAAATCAGAATGAGGAACAGAAATTACACAAATAAATGTGAAGAAGATAGGAGGGAAAAAAGAAAAAAAAGGGGAGGAGGGGGAACCTTTTTATTTTATCTTTCAAATAAGAAAAAGTACTTCAATCCATCAAAACAGCAAACAGGCATAGATAACCCAGGGAACTCTGCATCACTTTCCATGACCAGAACAGTTCACAAGAAGGTTTCTGTTTCCCTGACAATTCCAGTTAAACAAACAGAAACAACCAACAAGCACAACGCGCTCATCCTTACAGCGATGCAGACTGACATCCACTGCCTGCACAAAGGCGAGCTTCAGTTTTAACTAAGGGCTGAGTTTCAGCTGACGAGTTTATCTCTGAATAGCTGCACCATTTTCTGCACAACTGAACAGGAGGACTAATGAGGTGGGAAATGCCATTCATCTTGAAACACTGCCCAAAGAACAGGACAGCCTAGCTGAACAAAATCCAGTCAGTAGGTTCAAGGGTAAACAGCAAAACAAGTCACAGAATATCCTGAGTTGGAAGGGACCCACAAGGATCATTGGTCCAACTCCCAGCTCCACACAGGACTACCTAAAAGATAAACTATATATCTAGAAACTCATTAACAAAAAGATGTCATCATATGAAAGCAAAGTAGCTGCTTTCTTACACTGAAACAAACAAACAAAACCCCACAACCCTGTTGCATGCTCTTTATACATTTCAAGGGCGATACTTGCAATTACACAATACTTCAAGACTCAGTGCAGCCAAAAGGCAAAAACACTGACTTTGTTTCTGAGTCAAAAGATGGCATCCAGAATAAGCATAGGACATTGTCAGATGCATATAACCTCCTCTCTTTTTAAAATTTGTCACTCTCATAAGCTTATAATGCAATACTAATCCATGATAAAAAGAAAGCTTACCTACATTTTAAAGCTCAGCCAAGTTTTTCCCAAACCTCGAACACACATGCACACATGTACTTAACTCCATGCAAGAATTCCACCGAAATCTGCGTAACTGCAGTCACAACAAAGCTCAGCATATACACATAATCACATGTAGAACTGGCACCTGGCATTAGGAAGGATTTTTGACCCTATTACTAGATTTCAGGTAGCATTTATTATTTTGGGTGACTCCTGGGATTAGCACTTCATCTTGTGCACTTTCTCTACTGCCTGCAAAAATCTCTGTCTTCCTCTGGTGTTTTCAGCACGTAGTTATGAATTCCCAGTTCACAAATCTGAAGCACATTAAAACCGTACAGGGCATGGCACTAACTTCTGTTCCACTTAAAAGCAAAATAAAGGGACACTACACCAGCTCTCCAGCTTTACTGAGCTGGGAAAAGGATGTAAAAGAGAACCTTGGTCAATTAGTGGAACAATGGGATCCTAACCAAGCTAAATGGGTAGGAAACTACAGAGAGACAGTGTTCCTGGAAAACATGTTCTCGCTGCCTGTTCTCTAACTTCCCTTCCATACTTTACATTAGACATGGAAAGATGTGCTTTTATTGTCACATCTTTTTTACTTCCATCCACAGATTTGATTTTTTCAATCAACTTAAAGTTATACACAACTACTGACTTAAAGCAGAATCCTGTTTGAGAGATCCTCACCGCGGCAATTTTGAATCACCTCTTGAAATGAGCCACAAAGCAGGGATGAAATCTTTCAACAGGCAAAGCATAGTAGGACTCACCTGTCTGCTGTGTCCTTTTTGGGTATGTCTTACTGCGGCTTCTTTCAACACACTGGTCAGGCCGTGGGAGCTGAACAGAAGGGTCTCTGGTCATTTGCAAAGACATTCTGCCACTTGAAAACACAATAAAATCAATTGAGTAAACACTTGGGGAAACGGACTAAGAAACAGACGATCTCTAAGCTGAACAAACACACCGGGCTTGGGCAGCACATTTTGATTGCTATTCTGTAATTGCTATCGTCAACAGTTTGTGCCAATCTCTTCTATATTAGGTATTTTCCAGAGGACCTACGCAAAAAATCAGAGCATACATTGTTTGGCTCAAAATTGTTCAGCAAATGTGACAGAATTGGACTTAAAGCAGTGGTCTCCAATTGCCAAATCCCATGCCTTACCCACCATACAAAGACCCTGTTATTTCAACATGAAGTGTCAATAAAATTCAGGAAAAACTATTGGCTTTCTGACGCATTGCACTTCATTCTATATCCTATATTCTGCTAGTCTTTAGTGGCCCTGCAGCTAGAGCACTGTAAACCCACTCTCCTTGCCTCATCTTCCGTGGTACCACCGTATTAACTACCCTTTGTATCACACTGCTTGTCTAGTTCAGTCTGTCTGAAATTGAGAGTAAGTACTCCTTTCTACATCCTTAGCCTGAAGTTCACTGATTCTTCCAAGGCTTGTGGCCTTGAAAGCTTGCCCATTTTTTTCCAGCCACTCCAGTTAGAATAGATACCCCTACATCCTTTCAGATCTGCCCTCGTTTATACTCTAAAATCAACAACATTACACCAGCACTACTTCTATAACTTTAAATGTCACCATCCAGATCAAGAGCCCTTGCAGGAGCTCAACTGCACAGCTATAGCAGCTGTAAAGAAGGGCCTCACAGCTATAGATTGTCTACACTTCTCTGCACCATCCCTTAGCTCGCCCCCAGAAGAAAGGCAGCAGCCAACATGCTTCTCTGAATTGGTATTTCTCAGCTGTCAGATAAAAACCTTTAGGGCATGAACATAATTTCATGACTTACAATGACATTTTGACTTAAAGCACGGCCAGGGTTCCTTTCACTCTCACTACAGGCTCCAGCAGGCCCTAGCCAGCTCTGGGAATCTGGACAAGAAGAAGAAACTTCGACATCTGTCCCCAGACTGTCCGAAACAGTCTGGCAAAGTGGTGCTGGTTCTCACTTTGTGAACAGAACTGCCCTGAGACACTGCCTGGGTGCGTTTTTTCTGTCACCAGAAAAGAAGAACAGAAGGAATGAAGAAGGAATTAAATGAATAGAAGTTTAAACCATGAGATAAATTCACCTGTACCGATGTTTATAGCCTATGGAACCAAACTTGCTGAATTTTCTTGACAGAGAGCTTGATTCATTCTCCGGCATCCTACATAGATCAAAAAATAAAACAGCAGAGTGAGTTACATAGACAGGTCTTGACTCCCCAAGAAAAAGAAATAGAAATGTCTGATTCCAGATAAGTAATTTTCTGTTAGTTCTTTGTCATCTCCACCTCCAGGCAGGCTCTTGTGGGGCTGAGAGCTCCACAAAGCCACCTGTTTATGCTCTCCTCTTTTGGTTAACTCTTTATCAAGAGGTCAACTGTGAACTGCTGGTACCAGCAGCCTTTTGCTTACCATATCACAGAAGCAAGCAAAAACATCATGCCACAGTAATGAGACTGCAGCAGGAATTTTGAGCTCACTCATTCATGGCATTGCTAAATGCCAACCTCATCAAAACATTACAGAACCGCAGTGTGTTTGCCTATGAACAAAAAATCCTGTGCTCTGTAAAGAATGCTACCCAAAAATCATACAAAACAGCAACGCACGAAAACGAGAGGCTTCAAGGCAATGCTGCAACAGAGAATTTGATGGTTAAATATGTAAAGGTGTACACAGCAGCTTAAAGCCTGCCATATGCCTAAGTGGATACTTCAGTTAAAAGCTGCTTTGTGGAACCAGAGATACTGTTTCAAAAGACAAAATAAACCACTGAATTTCCCACAGCTTTTTAAACAACTGTTTTATATCATTGTAAGAAAAGGGAAGGCACCAGATTTAAGAGCATTCTACAATCAAGACAAAAAATGTCTTGCCAGGAAGAAAATCTGATAGGTTCTTATCCAATATTGTCTCTCTGCTTTTGGCAGGAAAAACACAACTTCAGCAACGCTTACCTGAAAAACGTATGGTGCTCTACACAGCATTTCCAGAGATGTTTGCATGTGATCTTGTCGCGTACTTCAAAAAAGAAGGAAGTTTCATTGCACTGAAGACAAAACAAAACAAATCGGTATTGTTATGAGGGATTCTGTAAGTGAAATGGATCTTCATTTATTGAACACAAGAACTGGCTATCTCTTATCAATGCATATAAGAAAATACATGAAGAAAAGCAAAAGCAAAAGACCTTGTACCTATAATTCTTTACAGTTGTTCTTTTCAATTAGATCTTCATTTTGGTTTCTCATTGACTAAAAATAACTACTTAAAGAATGCATTCCTTAGATAAAGAAACACAGAACAGCAAGTAATGATGGAAACACTTCTGATCCTCGATTCAGGTTCATAGACGTCAGCTTTTTTCCTCCCTTAAAAGCACAAAGGTTTTTGATATAGTTTGTTTCTTACTATTTCTGAAACTGCACTTCAGGACAAGGAAAAATATATCTTCCCAAGGTTCTGTTTAGTAGTATAAAAAAAAAAGACAGGAATGAACTGGGGAGAGAAACTCAAGATTTGTCATATATACTATGAAGCAATAACACAAGGACACAACGCACAAGACATGTACGTAGAGAACTGACATACAGCTGGATATCAAAAGATGGGGAGAAGGAAAGATAAACAAACCAAAGCTAAACTCAGAGTGATTCAAAATATTTGGAAAAAGGCCAAAGGTTAAAATCTTCAAATTCACTTGCAGAGGCAACAGTAGTGTGAAGCATGACAGTAAAAAAAAGAGATATTCAAAGCTTAAAATGTAGTTACTGGTAATCTGGCAGTCACTGCATAGACATGAGGAAACCATAAACCACAGGAGAGATGAAAGAGAAGAGAGACATACAGACTATAAAATGCTTCAGCAGACAAGAAGAAGCAACAGGCCGATCACAGTGCTTGTTTCCAACAAGTCAAACATCCAACAACGTTCACATAAAACACCTCTCAATATATCTGTCACTCAGCAAACTTCAGTGCTCCGTTTTGTATCTGTTATTTGTGCAACGAATGAGCGGCCTCATTGACTGCAGCATGAATCCTCAGCATGGTCCAGAAACACAGCCAAGTCCTAAATCCATTCCCTCACAGAGAGGCTGTGACTCATTCAACTTTGGGCAGCCAGTTTTAGGAAATGGATGCCCTTGTGTCAGTTGTGCTTCTGCAGTGTCATGCATTGTAGGTAAAGAGTTCTGACAGGTTTCTCACGCACCTTTTTTAATTAGGTATTGTGACCTGCAAGTAAGTTGCAATCCGTGAACTCGTTCAGTATGCTCTCTAGAATTCAGCACTGCATTTTCAAGAAAAATCAATATCTTCATTTAAGGCCATCAGACAGCCTCACAAAATCACAAATTATCTGCTCAAGCAGATTTTCCTCCATCTTGAAGCAAATAACAGTAAAAATGACAGATTTGCACCTGCAAATAATATAATAATAACTGAAATTTCATTCCCCGAGTAAAGTAGAAATTGTAGACATGCACATCAGCTTATTTCCTCCCGTGGATAATTTTAGTTATATTTTTCCACTAGAAAAGTTTAATGGCTGCCTGGGATAGTCCCACAAAATATTCAAGGAATGAAAATCGCATTTTAGTCTGTCAAAAGCACATTTTCTCCTCTAGAGCATCACAGCAATAAAGACATGCTGACACTGAGAATACAGAAAAGTAGGATCTATCTGCTATTGCTATGCATAGAACAAAATGAGTAAGTATTACATTATTCCTATAAATACATCCATATAGTTGCTTAAAATACAACTTCAGACTTGACAGGGATCTTAAGCTCTCTGCAGGACTCACAGGGGCTTTAACTGTGAGCAAAAATAGGTTTAATTTATAAAAAATAAAATGGAAGAACTAAAATTTTAAAGTTTCTATAAAAAATAATAAATCTAAGACACTGTGGGGAAAACAGACAAACAAAAAACTTCCTGAAGAAGATTGCCAAAGCAAAAAAAATCTATTTGTGCTAGAATTTTCAAGAATCACTACACTGCTCATGCCCCTCTGGTAACCAGAAACAGGAGTCTGCTCCCTGAAAGATCACACTGCTTTCTTTATATTCAGTGACATTGGAATGAAAAATTTAATGGAGGCATGCCAAAGGGTAGTTTTCATTCACTTATTTAACATATAGCAGAAACATAGCTTAAGATTTTATTACTCAATTTAGATTACAATTTCTAGATCAGACTGTCACCTGGCATGATTTCACATAAACCCACACAACCGTAGTCACCAGTGTACTTAGAAAGAATAATATCAGGCCTGTGGTATTGCAAGTCTTACACAATGGGATGATTCATTTTAACTTCTGTTAGGAAAGAACTCAACGACTCACATTAAATCTTGCTCTTTTTTCATTCACTTCTGATTTTTACTTCTATGCAAAGAATTCTCTGCTACATTTATGTAATTATACAATCTCAGAGGAGATAGTTTGTGGGTTTGGGAAAGGTAGAGAGAAGTCAGAGTTCAAAGTGACTTTTTCAAGGAGCATATTTCTGCAATGCCTTACTATTAGCCTGAACACTACTGAAACTGAGGAAAATATTTCTATCAGAGAAAAGGTTTTATTTGTTTATTTTTTATTCTTAGAAGTTACAGTTTTAGGATTTTCCCATATGTGGAAAAAATGATACACATCAAAACCAGTTAGCCACTAGAAGAGGGAAGGTATAGCTACGTTGTCATATGACTGGAAGATCTGACCAGAAAACATCAGTGATTCCATCCTTTAAATGCATTATTTTATGAGGGGAAGAAAATTCATCTCAGCTGATAAGTTAAAAATCTGGATGGTGAACCAGATGTTAAAACAGCTATATTTAGCACGCATCAATCAAGGGCTGAAGAATCAAAGGAAGCCTAGCCCTAGAAGTTATGGAAATGAGATTTGGGAAATGAAACAACTGGCTAAAAAATTAAGGAAGGGATCAAGCTTTCTGTTAATGCACTCAGGTTTATTGAGTTGGAAAAGCACACATTTGAAAACTAAATACTGTCTCATAATGGATGCTTGTAATAAGCTAAATAGCACAGTTTTCTCCTAAAGAGAAAGGAAGAAAGCCTAGAACACTCACCCTAAGGTTTTTCACCAACACCATGGAGACAATTCTTATCTCTTCTATCATATTTCACTTTGTCTTAGAAGGACTCAGTACCTTACTGCAGCTAACTCCAATATAACACTGCATACAGCATACCTAGGCATAGGACCTTCTCCATTTACTTTTTAAGATAGCGTGAAATATTGCAAGATACTGCATTACCCTCACAGTCTCTAAGTCCATATTTAAAAATAAAACTGTACTGAAGGCAGTAATATCTCCTAGGGTTAATCCTTCTCCCCTAATAGTACCCGTTAGCATCACAAATTTGCTTCCACTCAATGGGAATTCTGCCTGCACATACACCACTTCCTCCATAGTGCTGAGCAGTAATGCAACATAAGGAGGGATCTTGTCCCACCTTTGCCCATTCATCTACATGTAATGCATGTGCAATTACATGTAACAGAAATACTAAAGGCAGCTCTGAAGCTACTGTTTCGAAACACTATTCATCACCAGGTCAGACACACACCTGGATGCTATCACTTGTGAGCTCCAATGGGAAACATTCTGTCTTTACATGTTTACATAGCACATACCAGTCATAGCTTATGTAATGGACAAGGTACTGCCAGTTACGCAAGGTCATTCTTCAAGAACATTACACAAATCAGGAACAAAAATTAATAATGATGTGACAGTTTGTATGAAGCATATCAAGATCGAAACAAAAGCATCTCAGCCTCATATTATACCAATTTAAAAAATATTAAGGAGGAACTTACTAAAAATGCTGACTCTAATACCTCAGTGGCAATGAACTTTGGCTTATCCAGGAATTTTAACAGTAGTTCTCCTTCAAAAATGTTCATTATCAAAGGTTTTGCTGTAAGGTGAGCCATTTTTACAGTTCTTCTGTGATGGCTCAAAAAATGGTTAAAAAAAGAAACAAAAACACCACCAATCAACCAAAAAATAGCAGCTCTATACCGACCTCACTGCACTTTTTCACCTCCATCCTCCATGACACCTCTGCCTTAGGTGAGGGCAAATGCAAAGAATACAAAAGCCATTTGTAATTCTGAAGCCACAAGAAAGATCAAAATTCACTTTTTGTCTTCAGTCCAAATTTAAGCTAAGCTGGACATCAGAACAGGAGGAACATCTCTTCAGCCCCTGTTAAATCTCATTAAGAAACAGTGAGAGGAACAACTCAAATGAAACACCCCTGCGCAGAACTTGTAACTCAAGGTGAAGTACAGTGTGTGACAGGTAAGAAAGGGCATAACTGGACCACCTTATTAATGCAATTATTTTTTAGATTTTAACAGGTTTAAAAGCAGATTTAAAAAAAAAAAGTGAATTTCCAAAGTTTTCCAGGGCAATTTAAAGAATGCAAAAATGTTGTATTTAGACAACTTTCAGCCATAAGACTGGAGATCATTATGTGCTTTGGAATTGACCTGAAGCTCCTCTGGCATGCATCAGTGGTTGGTATTGCTCCTGAAAACAGTCTTTACCTTATGAATTTTGCTGAGCTTCTTCATTTGAGTAAGAAAGATTGCAGAAGAAAACATGCCTTGAGAATGTGTAAATCACTTCTAATTGCACTGTTTGAGGGTTGTTCTGACTTGAAATAAACCAAATTTCAAAATACCTCAAAACAAAAATATCAGACTTCCGAAAGGCCCTTCTCTTCAAACAAGAAATAATGAAAGCAAGTCTTTCACACATTCAACAATTTCTGGTTTGGTGAAAGAGAAACATGAGAAGCAGCAAGCACAGAATCTTTGCATAAATCCTAGGAAGGAGTGAAATCATTCACTTACATGTTCAGACACAGAGCAACCAAACTAAAAGGTGTTGTTAGAGAAAGCAGTGTGGGATTACAGGGGACAGTACAGAAGTGCCTGGTACCTATGGGCAAAAAGAGCTCCACATCTCGAACTTTGGCACATTTCTACACCTACGCTCCCTGCCTGGAAAATCTGTCATGCCACATTCTTCTCTATTTTGTTCACTTCCTTAGCTGAGAGAAAAGTGGGAAGAAAGCAGTGTTCCACACACAAAGAAAGCTCAGAGAATGAACAGTGTGCCCATCCAACCGCCCACCTCTGCACGGCACATCGTCTGTGACCAGGCCTCGTTCCTTGCAGCAGGGCCTTCTGCAGCCACCTGCCTGGGTCACTTCCAGCAAGGCTGCTCGAAAGACATCTACACTAGCAGCAACTGTGCACGGGTATCAGGTGTATCTCTGCTTTCTTAAAGGAACCCTTTCATCACCTTCAAAACTTCTCTGCAATTGTGCACTGTTCTGTCAGCCCTCCTGGGCAACCCACATAGGGGAAACGTTCCCAGTTCCATGGTGACACTCTGAGGTTTCACAGAAAGCCCACGTCTCAGAATTCACAGCACAGCTCCAGTCAGGGGACGACAAAATGCTGATATAATGATAAGCACTACTGAAAACAGGCTTCTGACAGTTGGTCCAGGCCTCAGTCTCACATGTCAGAACAAGTCACTGATGGGTGAGTACTAAGGGCAATATTTTGTTTATTTTGTTCTCCCCTGGAGACATAAAATAAAATACAAGTAAAGTGCAGAAAGATAAAACCAAAATGCCAATAGTAGTTCTTTCACTGAGTAGCAACAGGCATGCAGGAAAAAAAATACACGGAATAAACAAGTTAAATACACAGGAAATGTCCTCATGGAACAGATCTGAAAAACCACAACAGCCTACACTACGAAACAGAAAAAGTGAAGCACCTTATTTTTATTATAATACAGTACAAATATCTTGTGCTCACTACATCATCAAATTTATGAAAAGTGAAACAGTGTGAACAACAAACTCAGTGGCAGCAGCCATAAATAATTTATTCTGGTACAGGCACCCCTTGGTGTGTGCTTCAGGTACCCAAAGACACGGAGCTGTACATTCAGACTGACATTTCTAAACATGTCAAGGCCATCAGGCATCCACTTCCACCCATTTAACAGGAAGCACACATCCCAGCTCTTTTGATAGGCTTGAAAAAATCTCAGGCAAATTTATGTGAAAGAGGTTATCAAAGAAGCTCCCATAACAACCCCGATCAGGGGAAAAGCAACACTTCGGCACAAAAAGCATGAAAAGCTTCCACTCAACGAACATGGGTACTCCTGAAAGGTGTCTGCCAGTGAAGGAAAAGCAGCTGGTGTGTGGAAACGTGAATGGCAACCCAGCCAGCACAGAGATTTCGCTACAATATGGAAAATGTGATTCACAGAAAGTGCTCAATAAACTCATAAATATTCTGCTCTTCTTAGGATGTGACGTTAACTCCTTTGCTAAATGCCATAAAGCTCCAGCTAGGAGAGAGGAATTCTCCATTATTTCATCTCTCCCTAAATTTCTCTGGTGTGCTCCAACTAACTTTAGCAGTCAGCATGCTTCTACCTATTTCCCATTGAGAATGTTCCTCATAACTGCCACTGCCTTTGCAGTTTTGCACTGATGTTTGGACTATGTTTCTTCTTCTTGTAATTGTGCTGTCCTACACAAGCTAATAACTCACCCCTCTGAACACGTCTCCCTTCAAATCTTCTTAGATTCATACCCATTTTCAATAGGTACATAAAGAAGTTTATATATCTGAAATTTCAAAACACATCCCTTAAAGTCCACTCCATTTATTTCCTCAAATGTTATAAAAAGAAAAAAATGAATCTTTCCATGATGAAGAGTCAAGAGTAGAAGAAGTACCTCTCCAGATCCTCCCTGTGACCACTTCTGGCATTCTTTGCATCCTTCATAACCTGGCAATATCCAAGCCAGAGAATTCCCTGAAAACGAGTTACACATTCCAGACTTGGTACACCACATCCCTAACAAGGAAAGTATTATTCCCTGTGCTGTGAAGTGATATCTGAGGACACAAGATGAAGTAAAAACAATGTTTATTCTCCTATAACACCGTATCAAAGGCTTTAACCCAGAGACTAAGGCAACTCATCCCATTAAAGAACTGTTTCAAAGTACCACTATCAGAATGTTTACAGAAAGGGAGTGGAAGGTTCTTCTGGGCCACTTTGGCATTTCCTTTACTAGCTAGGGTATGAAGCACTGTAGAAACACTTCAAATGAGTATTAGCTGCAATGTAGATTATAATGATGGGACACACCCTTGGTACTTACTGTTCTCTCCTAAAAGTACCTGTCGAGACTTGAAATTACTGAGTGGTGCCAAAGTGTTTGCCTTAAAATTGCAAGGGCAAGTGCTTGCCAGCCATCAACATCCACAGTCTAAACTTAAGCACATTTTCCAAAGCTCTGAGTTTTTTGTTTAGCCTTTGTGATGTTAAACCTTTGCAATTCCACACATTTAAAAAAAAAAACACCTACTATACATGTATGCCATCAAACAGAAACTGCAGCATCACTTCGATGCAATCCACCCAAAGTCAAACTAATACTTGTTTGTACATGAACAGGCATTCACCCCGCAAGTGAAACACTGAGGAAAGTTTTCCCAGCCTTCCCCCAGCCCTCAAACAACTCTCCAATTTCAGCAAATGCATCCACAGAAATGGACTGCCCATGGATCACCACAACAAATAAAAACAAGCTACTTCTGAGTTACAAAAGCAAAACTTGCCAGTACATCGGCACAAGTGCAGGAAATGCTATCCATAAAAGAACCAGCACAACCAGCCAGCGGAACGCTTACGTTTCCCTGCTTGTACAGAAGGCATCAAATGGCCACATGCAAAAATCATGGATGAGACTACCAACTACTACGTAGATAAATGGACAGACGTAGATAATTAGTAAAATGGAATGCTGCCAGCAGGCAAACACTTCTTACAAAACAACCATTCTGTCTATAAATTTTCAGTCCTGATATTCCAAGGAGGCCTACAAAGTATTTTCAAAAAAAAAAAAAAAAAAAACAGCTCAGCAAACAACTAAACTTATACCTTATACCTTAACAAGATAGCAAAAATCAAAGATTGACTGCAATAAATTTCCTAGGTTTCCCTACATCATCATCACTTTCTCCTCCCCACTTTCCATGCTGAATAGGTGAGGAATATCTGTCTTTTTCCACCAAGTCAGTCTAAAAATCTGTTCTCTTGCTATCACCCTGCCATCCTAGCTCCACTGGAACGAGCAATTTTTTCTCTCAGATGGTCTAATGGCACAATCATGTTAAATCCTGACAAATGCGTTTCAACCTATATTATATGGCTGCTTCTGTTTTGAAGCTACAACATTAGTTTTACCTAAAAGTTTCCAGTGTTTTCCTTGCTTTAGCTTTCAGCTGATACTACCTTTCCCTGTTGACTTTGCCTTGTTTAAAAGCACTGTGTATCACCATAAATAAGGCACTGCAGAAGCAGTCTGCTCTAATACCCAGAGCACAGTAGAAAATCATAAAGGTTTGTTACAATTCCTAATAACCAAAGCATAGCAGAAAATTGTAAAAGTTTGTAACAATTCCTACTCTGCTGAAGTTCTGTCCCCTGGTTCTTATCAATAAATTGGAAGTGAGATTACTTTTGATCTTTTTTCTTGTAGGTTTAAATAAAAACTTACATCTTTTCCCAGGACTCTAAGTTCAAACTGTGTTTCCTTGAAGTGAACTTTTGTAATTCTAGGCCTGTAATAGTGGAAAAAAGAGAGACAGAATTTATTCATAAATAATAAAAAATAAAGCTACATATATTTACATACAGAGACAAAAAAAGATTCACGGGTCAGGTTACTTTTTGAGATATGAAGCAGACATTAAAAGAAAATCAGCAGTACTTAACGACTATGTTAATGTGAAACATTCTTTTCAATACTTGGATTATTAAGGAATTAAAAAATCGTGTAACGCATACAATGATACAATATATACTTTTTTTAAATACTACAATTAACCTTTCAAGCATATACCACAAACCATACATTTCTGTATAATATCACTGTCACTGTTTTGACACAGACTGCAGTTAAGTATACCTACCAGAAATATTTTCCTACTTGTTTTTTATTCTTGTAGACAACAACTCCTGTGGGTGTTAATCCTAAAAAATATTCAGACTTGTTTTCACCCTATAAAACAGAAACATATGTCACTCAGCTGTTTACATTTGCACTTGTCATCACTGTAGCAGCGTCGCCTAGGAGGAAGACGGATGAAAAACAAAAATATTTTTTCTATGGAATTACTTCTGGCAGTTTGGCAAACCTCAGAGTTTGAAAACCAGCTCTAAAAACCTGCCTGCCTGAGAGGACAAGGAAGAGCCCTGCAGCCTCCTTGCCAGCAGAGCACAAATCACAGAAAATACCAACTGTGAGACCAAGTGACTGTAAAAAGTGCCCTCCCGTGTGTGAGAAAGCTGATATACACCCCCGTGAGCCCTGTTTGTGCTCCCTGGAGAGCTACCTACTCAGGGTACATTTGCTTTTAACATGATCAGCCAAAGAAAGGATGTACGGCTCTTCATGTGTACAGCTCCACTCTGAACGGGGGATTTTGTTTCTATTGTAATGCAAGTAGAAAGAACAGTACTCATGGGTTAGACTTGGGCATGTCCAGCGCACCCCTCACTACTCAGGCAGAAATCCCTTTGCACAGCATAAGCAAACTGAGGAGAAAAGAAATCCCGACTCTGCTAATTTACAAGGTTTTGTTGGATCATGTCAAAGCTTGTTTCAGTAACACCCCCAGGTTTCTATGGGTGGGAGGGGCACAGAGCACTGGATATGAATATGATCAAGCCACACAGTGCATAAAAAATGCTTAATATTGTGGGCTACACAATTTTCAGCAGGAAATACAAACTTAATCTTGTGGCATTATCTTGATTTCTTTATTTTCTTTCAAGTAATTTTACAGAATTTTGACATCTGACTCAGTAAATTGTCTACTCTGCAACTCCCCATCCGAAGGTCTGATTTTCTTTTATGCAAAAAAGCCTGCCGCAATTGCAATTATTCAAACAAGATAGAATGATGTTTCTACCACGAGCACATAGCATCCAGGTGTTGACTTGGCTCCAATCCCAACAAGCCTGTTGTTTTACAAAAGCAGCAGAGGCATTTGCTGAGGCAATAAAGACAATTCCCAATGCTGCATGATACAGCTAAGGAAAAGCTGGAAACCTGTCCCATGTCTCTAGCAAAATGTTCATAACTAACATCAAAACAGGACAGACATGCTGCTGATGCCCCAGACCAGTTTTTGCAATAGTATCAAAAAGTTATCAGCACCCACTTATT
This sequence comes from Penelope pileata, assembly GCA_013396635.1. Lineage (NCBI taxonomy): Eukaryota > Metazoa > Chordata > Aves > Galliformes > Cracidae > Penelope > Penelope pileata. Next base: position 478,229 of record WBMW01001145.1, on the reverse strand, counting down.
TACACAAAAATAACATGCAAATTCTTGTATCAAAGATGAAAGTCGTTAACACACACTCTCTTATCTCTTCTGACATTTGCACTGAATACTTCTTATCCATATGACTTTTTTTCCCCAGGGCAGAGTTGATTGTCTTTTGCAGATGTGATACAACCTTTCATTTGAAAACCATTAGGCTTCTGTACTTATTAATGACTTAACCCACTAAGTCTGTAAATAAGTCTTCTTTTGCATTCCTTAGATACACTGTAACCTTTTATGCTATTCTGTGGGGCCTGAACAGCACAAATACTCTCCCCCACAATAGTACAAGAGATTTTCTGCATTGCTGTCAAGCTTAAAGTAGCTGAACAATACTTACATAAACAGGATGGAGATCCACTCCATACATTTCCAGGGATTTGGCCACCCCCAAGTAGTTTGCTTCTGCCTCGGCAGGAACCTGACCCCTGTAAAATAAATTCTGCATAAGAGCATTGCAGTTCCAGTCAACGTATTTGAAAAAGTCATATTAATAACTACAATTTGCTGGACAGGTACACAACCCTTGCTACCACTTGTTTGCACTATCACTCTCCTTGCAGCACTGTAGTTCCACTGCCTCAAAGTTAGACTGGACAACAGCCACAAACTTTTACTTTTACTTTTTCTCTGCTATAAGATCCTACCACACATACAAACTATCACATATAAAATGTATACTTACTAGGGGCTAATATTTATCTCCTTAATCTGTATATTTAGGGGCTAATCTTTTCCCTGCTGCCACAAATACATTCATTAAATTAAACATTATTTATAATGAATGTATTGGCTGCCACAAATACATTCATTAAACATTCATTACTTAGCTTTGAATACACAAAGTAACTTCCTTTCAAATAACTACATGGACGTTAATAAAGCAGGAATGGAGTGACTGACTGGAGGACTATTTCCCCCTAGCAGTGCTGAAGCTACAAAGGACTTCAGAAAGCAGGGTTCACAGAATCATAGGAGGAGATGTCCCAGGCCCTTGACCATCTTTGTGGCCCTCCACTGCTCTCTCTCCAGCAGGTCCCTGTCTTTTTTACACTGGGGAGCCCAGAACTGGACACAGTGCTCCAGGTGAGGCCTGACCAGGGCAGAGCAGAGGGGAAAGATCACCTCCCTGGCCCTGCTGGCCATGCACTTTTTAATGCACCCCAAGATCCCATTGGCCTTCTTGGCCTCCAGGGCACACTGCTGGCTCATGGCCACCCTGTTGGCCATCAGGCCCCCCAGGTCCTTCTTGGCAGAGCTCCTTTCCAGCAGCTCAGCCCCCAACCTGCACTGATGTGTGCAGTTATTCCTCTCCAGGTGCAGATACACTTGCTCTTGTTGAGCCTCATGACTTCAGATATAATATTCTTCTCTTCATAAAGACTTTTCTACAGGAAGCCACGCCAACTGGCAATACCCAAGCCTGCTACTGTGAAAACAATGTTTGGAGTCTGCCACAAGAGATTAGCAGTTTCAGAGATCCAGCTCAATTCATCATTCAAAAACTATGGTTAGCTGAATGCTGGTAAGAAACAAAAGGGAAAAAAAAAAAAAAAAAAAGACTGGGCCTTTAGGTACGTATTTGACACAACCAAGGAAGGATTTATTTTTAAGAACAAGATTAAATACATTTAAGACATAAATTAGGCATACCCTCAGAATTTAATTTGTTCCTCCCTTAATACACTGATCCAAGAGCAAGACTCCCTCTTGCAAGCTACATTTTCCTTCTTTTTAGCATTCCTATGAAAGCTATTGGACTGTTATTGAAAAAGTACAGCTCTCAAAAATGGAAGCAAAATGTTCACTGAAACACTGCTATCTTACTGAGTTCCCAAGCAGGTTTTCAGTACTGAGTGATATGAATTCACCTATTGATGAATTAGTGCTAGAATCCAACAGCAATTTAAATACCTCTGCTCGTGTTTCCCCACTGATCACAGGTAGAAAAATGTTGATGTATTTTTCTCACTGTTCTCACCTGTCCCTGAAAAGGCTAAAACGACAAATAACTGTATGCACATAAGTATAAATATTTTCAAAATTATACATCATATACAATGATTTATTATGCTAAGGAGTACAGGGACTAGAGGAATGAAGTGACCTGGTAGGTACAGAAATTCAGCTCAACTTTCAGTTCTCAAACATAATCTCTGCGATGTCAAACCAAACTACTTCTCTGTGCCTCAGTTTCTCCAGAACAGAAAAAAAACCTGTATTTTTTACTTCGCAAGAAGATGTTGTAAGGTTCTCTGTAATGCATCAATTGCTATAAAGCAGACAGGCAACCATACAGAAACAATGACTGAACAAGAGGCTTTCTTCTTTTAAAGAGAAAACTCAGGTCAATGTGGCAACTGGCACAGACTCCAATTACACAAGAATCTTTCAAAGAGAACAGCTGTGTCTGTGCTAATAGCTATTATCATTAAACAAGACACAAATAACACTAATGTGCAAAACTACAGGCAAGGAATTAATTAAAACTTTATCCTGATTGTAGCTTTATCATAGAAGAGAATCAAGAAATCTAGATCTACATAGAAGATGGCTAGTTCTGATTATCTCTACATGATTTTGACAAAGGGTATGATGAACATACTCATAAAATGTCTCTTACTGCTCTCACGTTAATAAATGGTTTTATCACAATTGCACCTAACGTAGACTTGTTAGAACAAGCTTCTTTATACTTACCAGGAACACAAATTTGGAGACAAGCAAGCAAATGTTTACTTTGGCTTTAGGTACAGTCGAACTGCTAGTACACGTTTCATTTTCCAAATCCATTTTACATTTTGCATTTTTGAAGGCACTGTGGCCTAATACTGGCAGGTTGGGAAGCTGAACCTCTCTGACAGTGCTTTCACACAATGACTGCTGACTTCTCCATTACTCACGTTCCAAGAAGACTTTGGCCTACAGCTAACCTCACTGAAAAGTATTTCATACATAAAAGTCTACTTCTGAAAACGTGCAAGTGGGACAGAAGGTGGCTCTGAATTCTGTTGTGTTGAGGTTTTTATTATGTTTTTCAATTATTTTTTGTACATCCAGTGACACTGTAGAGTTAAACCTGCTCCTTAAGAAGACCTGACACAAATGCATCTAGTATTTAAGCTATTTCTGCACAGCCTAGCTTTCCTGAATGTTTTGTGTTCAAGGTGATTATCATTCCAATACCTGGATGATGAAGTACTGCAGCTTTGCAGTCTCTATTATTAAAATAAATCTCTCTCTTCCAGCATTAGCCAAGGTTAAGTTGGGTTTGCATGAATCTCTCGAGTCTGCTGATACATCTCTTTCAGATCTCTTCACTGTTCCTTCTTCCTAGAAGAATAGATCCTGTCTACATAATATTATCCTCCTGCAATCTCTTCAACAATTGCTCTTGCCAAGTATCACAGTTTAAGCTTATTTCTGCCTTCTCAGCTCCTTCTCATATGAAATAAGCATTTTCAGGTACATTTTTGATGTCTGCAAACTGCTGTAGTGCCTGGTTCAGTTTAGAATCACAGAATCGTTAAGGTTGGAAAAGACCAGTAAGATCATCTAGTCCAACTGCCAACATATCACTACCATGCCCACTAAACCATGTCCCTCAGTGCCCCATCTACACATTTCTTGAAAATCTCCAGGGATGGTGACTCCACCACTTTCCTGAGCAGCCTGTTCCAATGCCTTACCACTATTTCTGAGAAGAAGTTTTTCCTAGTATTCAGCTTGAACCTCCTCTGGCACAACTTAAGGCCACTACCTCTCACCCTATCACTGCTGCCTGGGAGAAGAGGTCAACCCTCACCTCACCACAGCCTCCTTTCAGGCAGTTGTAGAAAGTGAAAAGGTCTCCCTTGAGCTTCGTCTTCTCCAGACTAAAGAATCCCAGTTCCCTCAGCCACTCCTCATTAAGACTCGTGCTTCAGGTTTACACCAAATTTTCTCTGAGGCCCACCGGACAGACTCTGTTCCCACATCATTAGTGTTTAATGTAAAGGTTTGGAATTTGTTTGCTTTTCGTCAAGAAACCAGCATTTCAAATTATCTGAGTTACTCAGTGCTGACTCTTTCTAGGTGATGCCTTTTTTCCCCCTGCATAATGCTTTTTTTCTTATGAATCATATTTTCTCTCTTTTTGATGAATCCACTACGTTGACCACTGCCAATATCTACACAAGATATCTTGGTTAATAAATTAAAGGACTTCACACATGTAAAACAAAACCGACTTTTTACTTCATGTACATGTTGCAACTGAGTCTATCATTTTAACCGTGGGCATACAAACTACTTCTCTGGTACCTCCTGCAATGTGAGCTGCTACCACAAAGACTCATGCAGGTTGCTACAAGTGCTCCTTCATTACCCCAGCTAAGGATCTGGCAAGAAAATAGAGGCTTCATTGTACTAAGTGCTGTACATTTCTACATTAAAACTGTTTTTGTCCTAACAGTTCATTATTTGAATACACAAGGCCGTACTAAGAAAAGAAATGTTATTATACCCATTTTACAGACAGTAGACCAAGGCATGTGCATAGTAACTTGTCCAAAATTGCACAGGAAACCTGTCCAGGAACAAGGAACTAAACTCAAAGATGTCAAAAGATTTTTATTTCATTCTTTGTCACTACAAACAAAGAGGAAATTGGAGTGCAATTAAAACTCCTGTTTTAGAAACACCGAGATCTGACAGATATCCTACTTCCAATCATTTTTTATTTGGTTTCTAAAAGGACAACTCCATCTAAGGAAAATGTTTTCTGTTCATGAGGGTCACAACTGGCTGCCCTGTGCTCTTTTCCTGAGCTGCAGACTTCCACTCTGTACCACAAGGTGCCCTATTTCCCACCTACCAGGCATCTCCAAACCCAATTCCACCCACAAGGCTCCCAACAGTACTGAATTCTTACATCAGAGTTTTGTGTATCCGTTCTATGGCATCTTCTAGCTCTTCTTTCTGGTCTGGAACAAAGCGGTACTCTGAGACGTAACCTGCAGTGTGCTTGTATGGGTCATAGTCCCCCAGCTCAGCTGCAGTACAGAAGATAAGAAGAAAGGTTACACATTTCCAATGCTTTATGTTAACCAAAAAATGGCATGTAATCCACCTGTCTGTGCCAACCCATCTCTTTCCAAGTGACTGTAAGTTGACTATGCAATCAGTTAAAAATTCCACAGCCTGTATTCCTGTAGAAGAGATGGATGATCATCTTCAGTTGTATAGAAGTATCTATACCAGTCCACATAAAAGCAAGCAAACACATCCTCAATCATTTTTAAAGAAAAACGGAAAGTTCAAAGAGAGAGAAATTTTGACAGAAAATCTACAGTTTCTACAGGACTAGATCTAATTTCGCCCAAGCCAGAGAAGTTGAATTTTGACGCTATATGTTATTTGGCAGCATATGTAAATCAGGCGGAGAAGAAAAGTCTAGTTTTTTGGATATCTATGCCCTCAGTATATGCTGTAACATTACAAACAGAATTGATTCATACTCCTGAGAATCTTAACAGAAATGTCAGTGTGGGAATGGGTACGGAGGTGTCTGGAAGCAGGCTTTTCTAAGGGTAACATCATTTCTAGTAAGGAAATACCAGACTTCAGTCTTCAATAAAATACCAACGTATTCCTTGGACAGGAAATCCATTCTTAAAATCAAAATAATTTTCTAATTTTCCTAAATGAAAGAATGCAGTGAATGGGCAATACAAATTTCTTTGAAACAACCTTAAATTCACATATGTTGCTCAGATTAATTTACACATTGTTGCGCAATTATAAAATAAATATGCACTTTCGACATAACTCACTTCACACTTTCGACATAACTCACTTCTACATATCTTAACTATACTCTTAACTCTGCTAAAGTTACTAATTCATTGTTTTCCAATAAACCTTGCTAAGAGCAGCATAAATTGGGCTTCTGTGAGAAAACCTTCACTGAAGGTTTCTATCCAATGTTCATTGAAGCCAAAAACTTTGAGAGTCCTGAAGAAAAAGACTTATGTAGTAACTCGTGCTTTTATTTTTTTAATAGTTTCTAGATGAAGAAAGGGCTTGGGTAGAGGACTGGGAGACAGCACGGGCCCCAGCTCCCCTGAGCTCAGCAGCTGTTAGCTCCACTGGAAAAGATGCCACGGATACCCTTGCAGAAGCAGGTTCTCAGCTATGACCGAATTCCCACAAAAGCATGCCATCTCAATTTGGAAAAGAAAGAAACAGAGGCTGGCACAACACCTTTGGAGAGACTGCTGACCTCAGTAGTGATGCAGTGGGTTGATGTTTTAAGTATCTGACACGGACATTCTCAAGTATCTATTTACAAACTTCAAACAATGGCCCTTAAAAAAAAAAACAAAGCTTTTTATAGAGTCAATGAGAATGTGTGCTTACTGATGCCAGTTCTACATTTAACCCACTGTCTCTAATCTTTGTCACGCTTTAACTCCCTTCCATCGTGTGAGCTTCCCCATTTTCCCCCAATTGAATACCTGAGGTTAGAATCATCTGAATAAGGTTTTATACCAACAGCAGCTCTCTGTATTCTAACCACCTTACAAAATTACTAGATGACAAGAATTTATTCTTTTTGCTCATTTCTCATAATACAATTAAGTTGTTACCATCATTATTCACCTTCCTGTATCACACACGCAGTATTTTTTCAGGGAAGATGTATATTCCAGTTAAGTGAAAGGTACACAGCAAACTGGCTTTTTTTTTTTTTCAGAGTACAACATGCCACTTTTCTTAGATGGCAAAATGACAGTTAAAAATAATTGTACGAAAATAAAAACTGCACGAAATTTCAGCTTTTCTAAAATGTATGTAGCACAGCATGAACTTACGCATTGTGCCCACTCACATCTGCCTTGTTATTCTAAAATGGAAATGAAAAGAGAACTGTTTTTCATGTTGCACAGCGTTGAGTCACACTCGGAATACCAATAATGAAAGTAATCTTTGCTTAATATATTTCACGCACAAGAAACATAAATTTAACAAATTACACACTCATGTCCCAGCATGGTTCATCGTATGACTTTTGATTACCAGTTGTGTTTGCATAATGATCTTGACCTGCAGTGTGAAAGGAATAACTAGCTGGTAGACAGACAGCTCCATTCCAAGTGATTGCTAGTTCTATCAAGCACACAGGATAAAACATCCACTTCTGAACAGCTAGCTACCAATGGGTGAATGCAGGAAAATGAGAGATTAAAATTCTTCACTTCAGGTTAAAACACATCCCCCTTTCAAATAAAGGTACATTTGAATTGACAAATGTTAATTTTGAAAGATTCTTTTATTTGATGGACCTTGTTGGCTGGAGGCTGCCAACTGCCCATCAAATCTGGAAACCTTCTGAAGAAGTAAAAAATACGCCACAGTAAAAAGACATGTTTTTGACATACTCCATATGCAATGAAAAGTCATGGGGTTGTAAATACAACGTAAGGCATTCCTAAGCAAGGTAAATCGTGTTTGGCTAGTCACTAGACTGGCTTCTCTTCTGTTTTTTTTTTTGTTTTTTTTTTTTTTGCATTAGTTTCTGGATTATTCATACATTATCTGTTCAGAATGTTTACGTATTTACAGTTCTGTAGCTGAAATCCAACATATTTGTTTTGCACCGTTTTGAAATGAGTGCCAAAAGTGTTAGTGAAGTCCTCAGTTAGCACACAAAATGAATCATAGTACAGGCTGAACAGACAGAAGCCTGATGTTGGCCAGAAGAACTTACACTGGATTACATATGCTCCCAGCTGTGCTGCAGTGTTGACTGGACAAGGCAAGCGGCCCTGTAAGATGTCTTGCTTGACCTGCAAGAAAAACTGATACCTAGAACACAGAGAGAAGACAAAACAATTATTTCAGTATTGGGTTTGATGCAGCAAGTAATGCTTAATCTCTGCCCATTTACTGGTGACACACCAGGCAGCATAACTACATGTATTCCTGTATGAATTACTTTTCTCCTTTTGACTTTTAAATAACAACTAAGATTAACGTAGTGACAGACCCCAGGTAGGAGAGAACTCTTCCTGTCCTCATAAGAACAGTCAGAGAAGTGGGGAAGAGGGATAAGAACCAGAAACAACGTGCAAGAAACCTATCAAAGGACCACAGTTTAACATGAACAGTGGATCACCATAATGAAGAAACAACTACTGGGTTGACTCAAGGGTTTCACCTCCAACCACCAGAGTATCACGTCTAGAGTGAGAAGCAGATTTCATTGAGTCCACTCCCTCACAAAAAAATGGAAGGGCACACTATCAGTATTAGTGTTTTATCTTTTTTTACCTCAACAGATTCACCCAGTGTTTGACACCTTGCACCAAGCTCACACAAAAGCAACACGAAAAAGGTAACTTCTTAAATAAAAAATGGTCATCCCTATGTGCACCTGGCTTTCTCACTGCTCAGAAATTCAGCTTTATCTACACTGCCACTAATTTACTTTGTGTTAGCACAGGTTACTTATGAAAGCCCTTTGGAATTCCCTGCAAGTTCAAAGAGCAGCTATTCTGATCTCAAGGAAGTTTGCAAACTGCAGGTTATGTGATAGCTGATCATTTAAGATCCAACCAAAATTACTAGACTTTATCAGCTCAGACAGGCTTCCATTTAAGGATGCTAGTTTTGCTCTGGTTACTGATCCCCCACCATTCGTGCTGTGCCAGACATTACAGTAGGAATTCTCATCATGGAAAAAATGGCTTCCCACTGACACTGCTAATCTCCTCACAGAACCAGGCCTTTTGCCCAGACGTGTTGCTAAAATTGTGTCAGGTTTGTCAACTGCTCATAACAGCACTTAAGCACTAGCTCTCCCTAGCAAACTCATCCAGTAAATGTTAATAGGAATCACCTCAGCATTAGCTTTTGCCTACAAGCCAGAATTCAATTTTGCTGGGAAGCAATTACAAATTTGACAGGTTTTTATGATTTGCAAATAGTAACCACGTAATGCCACAGATCATTAACATCTAATAGCAACAGACTCCACTCTCATACTCATTAAAATAACAAACGCACTCCAAAGAAACATGGTTAGCACATCACTGGAATTACACACTTAGGCAGAAAATTACCATTACGGAACAACAGGGCCTTTAATCCCTCCTAAGTAGAAAAGTGTGGTTTTGCTGTTGTATTTCTTCTAAAAATGCATACCTCCTTCCAATATTTAGGAGACTATAGGGATAAAGGCTCTGAAATTTTGATGGCATTTGGATGTTCTTCAACAAGTTTTGCTGAAGAGTATAGGCACAAATGTATCACTGTCTTAAGACCTCCCGCTACACCTTCTCAGGTGCAAATTTTGCATGACCCAATACTGTGCAGACAAGAACGGAGGCTTGCCAGTTATGTCAAAGTATTTCTTGACCAGATTTGCACACCTAATTAGCAGTGCAAATCACTGACTAGCCTAACAGAAACAGGTTTTGGAAATTTATCCCATCATTTCAGACAGAAATCCAGGTGCATCCCGAGTCGCAATCACAACAGGTCCTGTGGCTCCAGGGCCACCTTTCTTCCCCTGTGAGCAGGGTTCAAAGTGATCCTGGAGAAATACAGGAAAACGATATCAAAGTTTCATGGTGGAGGAGCATTACACTGTGAGCAGTTCATGCTGTTTTAGCTGCAAACTCACAGTATATTATTTTTACCAAGCTAGTATCAGTCCTGTTATATCAGAGAATTCTGTTCCTACAGTGGCAGTATGGCAAAAGAAATTCTCATTCTGATACAAGGAAATTATTCTGCCTATGCTGCAACGACTGTCACTTTTGATTAAGAAAAATTAAAACCCATGCGTGTAGTCTAATGAATTCTTGTGTGTCATATTCCCAGGGCATCAAAAGAAATATTTTGGCATTGATTAATCCAAGTCAGCACACCAATTTTGTCAACCTAGCTAACGAAATTATTTTTGAACCTGAAACTAATTGCCTAAGATCTTTCATGAACTAAGCAAAAAAATATATATATTGTGTGTGACAATTCAGGCAAATGTGTGTCTACTGCATGTGTTACTGCATCGTACTTTGCAGAGGCCAAGGTTAGCTAAAAGAATCAAAAGCATGCAGCTCTTCAATTTCCTTCGCATACTTTTAGAAAGACCAAGAGAGATCCTCTTGAAAAGGAGGTCTGGAATTTAAGCTATGATCAATAAAGAAGAAAATTCCCTGTATTTGTATTTAGATATCCAAGCAAACTCTAAACTTCGGTACAGCACAATGCATATACAGATACATCAATGTATTATTTAAGAAAAAAAACACACCAAGCCCATCTGTTTTCTGATGCACCAGAGAGTGTCTTTTCACCCTGGTCTTCTATATAGCTGTCCATACTGAGCACTGTGAGGCCAGTCGTAACTTCCTTCCTATACATAATCTAGGAAAGACATCCTAATGCTCCAGCAAAAAACAACATTGCCACGCCATGACAAAATGCATCTGAACAGACTGCTACTCTAGGAAACAACAAAACCACATTCTCATCAAAATACTGTACCTTGTTATTTCTTCTTTAAGTTTACACGGGTCCTCTGCATAGAATTTAATGCCAAAATACAGAGTGTATGGGGGTCCAGCTGCAGGAAAGAAAAAGGTGCAAAAACTAATTGGTATGGACTTTCAGTTACTATGAATTGCAACTAGTTGATGATGAAACAACTACTAAGAAGCCTATCTTAGTATTTCACAAAATTTTAATTACCAAAAAACGTACTACATTCGCACAGCTATACCCATTACATGAGGAAAAAGAAAGGTAAAGTGTTCTTATTACTTTTTTTTTCAGTCTCCTGTTTGTTTATTCTTATTTTGTTTGCTTACGTGTAGCTTGTGATTATTTTGAAAATTTAAGTTTAGAATTCATTGCTAACTTACAACTTCCTCCAAGATTTTTTTACTGCTCAGTTTTGAGATTTAGACACTTTTTATATTAAAACACTTTGAAAAATGTAATTCTGCATGAAAGATGATTCCCTGACATAAGCAATATCACTATCTATCACTTCCACGCTTTCAAACACCTTATGGAGGAACTTTTCTTACATGCTACTTTAACTGATTAATATTTAGAAAAGATTTTCTAATTCACCTTTTAAAAATATTACTCTCCAGAAAGACAGTTATCTCAGCACGGAGATTCTTACAGCCACATTTATTCTATGCACGCTCCACTTTCACATCTTTTTTTTTCATAGAAGGTCTCCAAATTCTTGTTACAATTAAATAGCCTTATTATTTTATTTAATTACAGTACAAGTAACATCTTACATTTATGTTTTCTGAAGAGAGACAGCAAGGGCAGACACTACATTATCAGCAAGAAGCACTCTTTTTATTTTCAGAAAAAAAGGAATCTAATTTGGTTACGGTTAGGTATGGTATGGTAGAGGTATCACGGCTACTATAAAACTAATTATGCAAATGACAAATAGCACCATTCATTATTCTGAAGTAAAATTTAATCAGAGAAATCTTTGGACATGAGTTACACAAATTATTGAAAAATCACAGTATGTTCAATCTATGTGAAATTTTGATATGCCTATGAACTGCAGTAATAAAACAGTTCAAGAACTATCAACCTGCTGTGACTAGAATATAAATGTTGTACAAGCTATACATTGCCTGGAACATTGCCTCTATTACTTCACCTTCAGATAACCTCTTTAAGTTTGGATTAAATACATACTGTTTATCAATTCTTTATGCTCAGCGAGGGTCTTTGCAGGATCCAACCAGTACTGTGAGACAGATAATTATGAAAATTAGTCACTCAACATGGAAAATTAACACGGATTAATTGCAACTTTACATTTATTCATATACTGATATTTTCCCTTACAAAACCAGTGCAAGGAAGATGATTTTCTCAGCAGAATATAGAAACTCTGCCGAGATTACATGGATGTGAAAGTTTACAGAAGGTTATGGAACGTCTGCGCAATGTACTTCTGCCTCTTAACGACAAACCCGTACCAGCAGAGCCATGTCTGGTAAGAGAAACACACTTGACTGTACAAGTTTAACATTATGTATCTTCTCTGGGGGCAGTGGTCTTCCTGAAGGGAAATCTTTTGGTAAGAGGCATCACATCTCATGCTCCTGACCAAGCTGGCTCTATGGAGCTATCATACAGGGTACGTTCTGGTGTCTACCTTACCTATTGCAGCTAGTATACTGATGCACAACCTTGTTATTTTCTTTCTGGGAGATCAACCTAACCAGGGTAACTCTGAAATAACAGCAACAGCAAAGCAGGTAAGACAAGGCCTACAAGGAAAGAATGAAAGTGCTACATTTGATTTCTAAAAAACTAAAGATCGTAGGGGAAATGAGCATGACAGCACGCCTACAACAACTAAGAACTTCATGTAAGAACACAGTGATGAATTTTTCTCCACATCCATAGGACGTGAAGATAACGGCTCGACTAAAAGCAAAGAAAAATTAATTCTGATGATCAGAAAAGGGTTACAGGAGCAGGGAAAGGGGAACACTGGAAAGTGGCAGGCAGGGAGGAGGGCGCAGAGCCCCTTCCACCAGAAGGCTTACAGAAGATGCATGGGAGACAACCGACATGTGCTAGGTGTGCAGCAGAGGAATGAGCTGTTACGAGCATTCCCATTTCATTCGATCAACAGTGCAATGCAATTTCTCATTGATCATTCTGACCCAACTTTATGAAACCTCTAATTAAAGTTTTCCTGTCACAGGACTGCAGATCAGCTGCAGTCTTCTTCTTGTGGCTGCACAGGTCACCAGCATGATGAACACCCTGCTCCTGTGATCACTCCAGTCATTTATTTCTTCCTTAGCTTGGCTTTTCTGTGATCCAGTTACTGGAAGAAAGTGCAGAGGCAGCAGCAAAGACTATTCTTCTCTTTGCTTTTTTCATTCCTTTTCCCTCACGCAGAAAATTTTTGGTCCAGCTAGGACTAGCATACCTCCTTCAAATACTGGAAACAAAAAGGCTGCAGAACACTGCTGTCAGAAGAGTAAATTATGGCAGATTTTACTTACTTGCTTATAAGTAACTCCTTATCTGCCCCCTGAACTAACAGTAGAGACTGAGTTAAACGTCTGATCAAAAAAATCTTCCTTTTCTATCCAGAGAACTTCTCCGGACTAAAGAATTTCTCTGTCAGAAGGAGCAACATAAAGACAGGGAAAAACACTGCAAAGGATTTGAGTGGAAAACTTCAAGCAACTAATTGCATAAGTGGTTTTAAACAACTATCATTATTCTGACAAAACACAAAAAGCTACTTCCACCAGCTGCTGATCCATCTGCAACAGCAGCAGCTGTGTGCCTTGTTCTTGGTCTAGTGGAAAGATACTGCCAGGAACACTTAAGAACTGCCATAAACTGAGATTGTAAGAGTCATCATCCATCCATTTAGCAAGTTGAATTTCAAAACAAAATAATTAGGGTGGTACTTCACTAATGAGGGAGATCTTACACTTCATTCTTACCCTCACACAGTATCTCAGAAGTCAAGAGTGGCAGCTTCACAAGGATATAGATTGAAAAGCAAACACTTCAAATTTCCCAAATTTTGAAGGGAAAAAATATTCAATACATGCACTGACTACATCCACTATCTATTCAAATAGAAACCGACCTCAACAGAATGCGGGATGAAAAGAAAAGCTTGTCACACTTGTTCAAACATCGTATTGGAACTCCTTATCAGAAATAATCTGGGCTAGCACAATAGGCTGATAAAGAGATATGAAAGTCAACAGACAGAAAAAAGACAAAGTAATTCTGCAGTGCACATTCTGACCACAGAATATCCCTCTTCCCAAAACTGTCAACACAGTATGAAAAACACATTGTCAAGCTAGCTTTATTTATTGACAGCTTTACGTTACATTGTAAGATACCAAATTTACCCTGTTTCAAAGTCAGATCAAAATGTGAAAAAATAAATCTTTTGTAAAGTATTCCGTAAGTGAACCGCAATCAGCCTCAGGATGTATTGTCTTACAGGTCTCTTTGCAGTTTATCTTTACATGCAGAGATAGATTATTCGTGATAAACTTGTATTTATAGATCATTACTATTCCAAGTGAAGCACACAACAGTTACAGATTTCTGAACTCATCTCTCTGAACTGAAAGTTCACTGCCTGTGATAAAAGAGAATTCAGCTATGCAATCAACGTCTTTATGGATTGTATGGACATGAATAGGTGTCCTAGTTTCTAACAGAAGTTACGCTTCTCGTAGTGTCCAGTATGAATTTATCTTGTACCTCCGAGATACTGATAACATCCTGGCAGTGCTGAGCGGAGCCGAGGACATAACTCACTTCCGCATTCCTCTGCCAGTGAAATAGTTAAGGGGGGCATAAGGAGCTGGGAACTGGGAGGGGACAGGACCAGGGCAGCTGACCCAAACTGACCAAGGAGCTATTCCATCCCATATAACATCATGTGATTGGTTTTGCGGCGTTTCCGGGTTCCGGGGGTTACGGAGGGGCTAGCCGGGAGGAAGGGTCACCAGTGGCTGTGAGCCCTTGCTCTGCGTATCCTCTTTGTGTATATATATATATATATATGTACTGTTATTTCTTTTGTTCTCTTTACTATTTTAGTAAATAGCATTTATCTCACCCACGCGTTTTACTGCATATCTCTCTACTTCTCTCCCCCGTCCCATTTGGGGAGGGGGGAGGGTGAGTGAATAACTGTGTGGAACTCAGCTATCTGCTGAGCCAAACCATTACAATAGGAAACATAATCAATCCAAAATTGCATTAGAAGTCTTAATTCTCACCATGCTGTACTCAACCTGCAACATGAATTACAGTCCTTGTATGGAATTCAGAAAGAAACCTCAAAATTCAGATTCAGAGGGAATTTGAAGAGCAATGAGGAAACAGATCTGGCCATTTGTATAGCCAAACATATCCTTTCTTTCCCCAAGCTGATTCAGCAGGGGAAATTGCATCCTGAGCCCGCATCACAGTGAGATGTGTTACTGCTACTCGTGCTAAGTAAACACAGCATCAGCTGGCATGAGGAAAAAGGCTCTTGTGTGGGAGCCATGGGCCTCCAGATCCATGTGCTGCACAGGTAAGGCTGAACAACTCAGCACGGATGGGTTTACCACTGGGATGGAGAGCGCTGGGGAAGAAGCAAAAATCTAATCTCTCTTGTCATCTCCCCAGTAATGCCAAAAAAAACCACACTTAGAATCATTGCGTAGCTATTCATTATTTTAAAGGCTGCCAACATTTTCCAGAATGGGTGGTGGGAGGACAGGGGGATTTCTAACTTGTTGTTTATATGCCAAAGATGAATGGAATTTCAGGGGTAATGAAAAGGCATTTTTCAAGCCTACATTAGACAACAGAGATGAGAACATTTACAAAACCAAAAATCCCTACAACAGAGCCTTCTGCATACACATATGGATGCGTACAGAATGCAACATATCAGATACATGCTAAAGGTTAGCATATACACATGAATAATGTTGGGCATAGTTTAGAGCTCATATGTTAAATTGTTACAGAGCAAAGAGAAACGGATTTAAAAAGAAGAGTTTCTCTAATCCAATACACTCGCATAGCAGGTATGGACAACAAACTCTGCATTTGTGAATGACAAAGTATCTCCAACCTGCAGCCCAACTCTTTTTATCTGTTTGGCAGTCAGCTTGCCACTCCTCAGTGATTTACCACCTGCATCTCTCCTGCACAGACAGAAAGTGTTATTCGACTTGTAAGCAGCTCCCCGCTACTGCAAGCAGGTGGAGGCCCCAGCATGTAGCTACCCAGTTGTAGGTGCTAAATTCTGTGCGTCTGAAGGGGGATTCCAGTATTCATTGAAGAAATGGGAGGAAAAAAAGCAGTATTTTTAAATGGTGTAACCCATGAAACTACACATTTACTAAATCGATGGCTACTGATTCACTAATTCTTATTTTAAAAGATCACCTGCTACAATTTATGAAATTGTTATTTACTGAGATTGATGATAAATACACAATGATATCAAAGAAGACAGTATTTTGAATCTCCAGGTTGAAATTGTGAAAGAAGAGATGTCTTTTAAAACAGTACAGCGTATCTAAGAGTAGATGGGCTATACTGTCATTTGTACTTTCACAAATCTGGCTTCATACGAGGATTTCAAACTGAGACAAAGTGTAAACAGTACTGCATTCATACACAATGCAGTGTTTTATAATTAACCCTTTTAAATGGGTGCAAACATTTTTCTGTGAACCTAGAGTCTTTATTTCTTGAATCTGCATTGGGTTAAAGCCAGGTCAAATTCCAAAAACATGCTCGAAACAAAATATTAACTAGGTTGCAATGTTTGCTGTGGTGTCAATCAATGAGATGTCTGGTGCAGACAAATTTATCAACTTCAGACTAAATCCTGCACTGTCTTAACTAGATTCTTAAGAAGCTGTCCTTTCCATGTCACACACGACAGCTCTTGTTCATATTTAAAACAGGAATATATATATATATATCTTTTAAGAGACGACTCAATTTTCTTTATCATCTGATATTATGAAGATTGTTCCATAATTTAAGACAAAATTAACAATCAGAATTATTTCATCAGTTTCATCTGCAAGTGTTCTGTGCAAACAATCTAGATCTGCTAAACTGAAGATGTTTGGGTAACCTCCTTGATAAGTCTGAAAACAGAAAGTGTTCCCTTATATAATAAGAAGTGCGTAACTCATCAGGCATTTCCTACACAGAAAATACAAATACGTATGGAACTGTCTTAGTTTCTATCAGAAGTTACTTCTCTCATAGTGTCTGGGATGAAGCTCTGTTTTGGTCTCAGAAGAGAAACACAACTGATAACACCTGGCAGTGCTGGACAGAGCCAAGGACACATTCTCTTCCTCAGCGAAGCGGTCAGGAGGCATAAGGAGCTGGGAACTGGGAGGGGACAGGACCAGGGCAGCTGACCAAAGTGACCAAAGAGCTATTCCATCCCACATCACATCACGTGAGATTTACAGAAGGGCAGGCTCTGGGAGGGAGAGGCTGCTGGCTGGTTGGGTATCGGTTGTTGGCCCCTTGCTTTGTGTATCATCTATTGTTTCTTATATATATATGTACTGGTATTTCTTTTATTTTCTCTGCTGTCCTAGTAAATAGCTTTTATCTCACCCCACGAGTTCTACCGTATTTATTCCTTAATTCTCTCCCCCATCCCAGTTGGGATGAGGGAGGGTGAGCAAACAACTGTGTGGGACTGAGCTATCTGCTGGGTCACACCACAACAGGAACACATATTTTTATTAGAATCTGAAATTATATCGATTATGCTTGGTATTAGGTCAATACCAGTGTGAGTTCCGTGTTGATCCTGCTGCACTTTAAAAGCTCACTCATTAAGCTCAATTGCCTGTAACTTAGCTGACCACCACCTTTGTCTAGATTGTTTCAATCCACTAAATACCTTCTACAACTTTTAGCTTCTAATCAATGTTATCAGTTTCCATTTTTATCAGTTTCCATTTTTTTTTTCACTGCTATGCAGTCTATTTTAAGAAGCCCAAGTCTTTTTCCTTATGTATAATTTACTGTACCATCCTTATGGGCAAATGTCAAATCCGCACAAAAACACAGTATAAGCTGATTACAGCTCACCTGCTTTTCTAAGCTCCTGAGATCAAAATACACACTACATGATGTGACAGTAAAGCCCTACAGAACAGACATTTTCAATTCCAACTTAATGTTTTATTAAAATTGTGTTTTTTTCCTATAGTTAAGTTACTTACAGTCTGTTCGATGTTACCCTTCCTGATTTGGAATAACAACTTGGCTGTCTGAGCATGTTGCAATTACTTTATTAATCATGCAGGACGGATCTGAAAACACTCTTCGGGTTGTGAGCTGCCACAGCAGAGATGAGTTCATGGCACTGGCTGCTGTGCTCAGATTCGCCCCAGCTGGTCTGAATGCAGCACACAACTCACAGCAGAAAGGTCAGCTCCAGAGCTACAAACAAAACACACCTACAATTCTGGTACAGATGCAGCACTGTCTATGTCACGTTTGTCCCAGATGTGAGAGCAGTACACACAGGTTAGCACAGCACCACACCCAAACTAACTGGGGCTGGGGAAATTAGCTTGGACACAATGCTGAATTTACACGGTGATACTGCTTTCTGTATTTGTATTTCTCCCTGTGGAGCCCGAAGACAGCGTCGGTATCCTGCACACTGTGAATAAAACAGCTTAGATTAGCATTACATCGGAGAAGACAAAAAAGGTATTTGCATCTCAGCCAGCAGACACGCAGACATGCCTCCAGCAGCTTTAGTTAAGCAGGTTTAGAGTGAGCTAGGGATGGATGGTGAATATCTGACCAATGTGAAACTGCAAAGTGCAGCCAGGCTTCTGGATTAAAAAAAAATACTATCAACAAACATTTAAAATGCTTATGGTTGTCTAGTTTTCTGCAATAGGGGAGATACAAAATCCTTTTTTTTGTTCGTAAAAGAAGCTCTAGCAGCATGACTTTTCAGCATGCTTTTGTGATTTGACAAGGTAATGGCTTTGGGATTCACAAGTACCCTTTACCTCATCAAATGCTGCTCAGCTTTTCCTCAGATAAGTGTAAAAGTTCTCATTCCCATTCTCTTCTGGGTGCCTCAAGAAAATATTGGCCTCCTGCCAAAGCAGTAATTTGCCCAGCTACCTGTCTGAAGGATGCCATACTGGGGATGCCACAAAGACAGGAGCAGAGGAGGTTAGGAAACACCGCTGACAACCTACAGCATCAGCTCGACCCATCTGTTCACTCTGACATAGTTTTGTAAGATTTTAAATAAGTTAGTAGATACTATATATTCCTTATTACAAGATACTTCTTTTGCTTTCCCTTAGCACTTCTGCCTTATGCAGAGCACAAGATATATATAGCTTAAGCATTTCACGGGTAAAGTATTCTGACAATTCCTAATATTCATGCACTTACTTTGCAATTTATATACTGCTATCTTAACGTGGAGAGTTTAGGGAAACTTGAAATGTCAATATAGAGAAATTTGTGTAACATCTCCCTAGCGACAGCATCATCCAACTTAGGCTTTATCTGCTGCTCACGATCCTCCCAGAGTCATCCACTTCTGTCAATCAGTTTGTTGCAACCAGCTATTCCCTCGCTCACTAATTAGTTTGCTAACTGTTCAGGAATAGGTCATTTTAATGTTATGCATTCTTACACTACACAGCACAGCGAAACCTTGTTTCCTGATTAGAGCCCCTGGTACCACTAAAATAATTATGATACCACCCACATAAGAGGTAGCTCGGAAACACGGCACTTAAGAGACCACCTGGAAGTGCTGAGGCATGTGAAAATAATGGGGAAAATAACCAAACAAGTTATTTCAAACTCTTAAAAAAATACACATAAAAATATATATATTTTTGTGACTGGGTTATGTTCTTTAAAATACATGGTTTTGTTCACTCTACATCATTCAGTTAAATATATAGTATAACAAAAAAACTGTCAGCACTGTGAGCAATGTACTAATAGGTGGCCAAAACTCCAAACACATTTTTCAGTCTGAGACTAACTCAGAGGCGTAGTTTTAAAACTAATTAACAAGCTAACCTTTTTCCCCTTCCCTTAGGAAATCTGCTCTGGCCAAACCAAAAAACACACTCAATCCAAAATTCATATCTGGGTTTCCTGCCAGCCACTACAGGGCTAATTCCCTCAACAGACCAGAACGTTTTAGCAATGTTCAGTACACAACCAAACACGTTTATGGCTGAACTGCAAGGTGGTGTTTACTTCATGGAAGCTTTCCCTTTTACTGACCATCCTTAAGAGGCCACAAGATGTGAGGCACACAAGTGGGCCCAGGTGGCCAAGAAGGCCAAGGACATCCTGGCCTTCATCAGAACTAGTGAGGCCAGTGGGACTAGGAAAGTTCATCTGTCCCGGGCTCTGGCAAAACTGCACCTCAAATGCTGGGATCAGTTTTGGGCCCCTCACTACGAGAAGGATATTGAGTTGCTTGAGTGTGCTCATAGAATAACACTGAAGCTGGCGAAGACACTAGAAAAGAAGATACATGAGGCTCAGCTGATGGAATGAGGGTCGTTTAGTCTGGAGAAGAGGAGGCTCAGGGGAGACCTCATCACTGTCCACAACCACCTGAAAGGAGGTTACAGCAAGGAGAGTGTTGGTCTCTCTCCTCAAGTGACAAATGATAGAATAAGAGTAAACAATCTCAAGCTGTACCAGGGGTGGGTTAGATTGGATATCAGGAAGAATTTCTTCACAAAAAGTGTGGTCAGGCATTGGAATGGGCTACCCAGGGATGTGGTGAAGTACCCGTTGCTAGAGGTATTTAAGAGATGTACAGGTGTGGCACTTGTGGTCAGGATTTAGTGATGGCACTTGGCAGGTCAGACTGATGGCTGGATTTGATGACCTTGAAGATCTTTTCTAACCTAGGTGATTCTATGATTCCGTAATCCCTGGGGAAACCAAGAAGCACAGTGCTTTCCTGATGGTGAGCTGGCCAGAAAACCACGACAAGGCTAAGGTTAAATTGACACTGCTAGAGCACGATGTGGGAAAAAAAGGCAAAAGGGTTGTATTGCAATTTGAAGAGGCTGAGTTAATGGGGTTATGACCTACAGCTCATGCACACTATCACAGTGCAAAATGCACTGGTATCACACAATCAGATTAGCTGTTCTATTGGCAGGATGCATCCTAAAATTTGCTTTTATGCACTAAACCTTTCACAGAAGAGATGTAATCTCTGATTTTCACTGTGCCATGTACACCATTAAACATACAGTATGCTTGCCTCTGGAAATGATCCCAGATATAGCCATTTTTATTTTGTCTCTACAGGAAAAAAGGAAACTCTTTTGAGAGCAAAGAAAAAAAATAGCTATCTGCTCTACAACCACGCCTTAAAGGTATTTCTTGATTTCCTGAGGAAATTAAATTCACCGCTTAATCAGACTTTCATCCCTATTGAATGAAATTCAGTTAGAAGCTTATCAAGGAACTGAATTCACAAACATTTAGGCTATGGCACAGAAATAAAAGATTTATCAAGTACAGCTGCCTATATATCTCAACAGCATTCACTAGCCTCTTCCTAATACTGTACTGACTTCAGTGTCCACATGCTCTACCTTAACTAAACAGAAGAAACTGGCAAATACCTAGACAACTCAACAACTTAGGTTTTGGTTTTGTTTTTTGTTTTTTTGAAGAAACATGACATCTTTTAAGGTCAGGGAGTTGTGCTGTAGTCCCAGCACTGACTTTAAAAGTGGAATTGTTCCACCTAATTTAACCACAGGGCAGGCACCACCACTTTGTAAAATGATGGTAAAATGTAGGCCATCCTTTGAATATGGTGCTGGTCCCAACTGCTGAACATTCTGTGCTCCTTCTCTCTGTCTGCCAAAACTCTTTGCCGGCCACTTTGGGATGTGACCCCAGGTATCCACTGCCTGCTTTGGCCAAAACATCCCAGCCTGGTTTCGATCTTCTTGCCTACTGAGGACCACAATCCCATGGTGGAAAAGGCAGTCCATGCCCTTAATGAGTCCCTCTCAAGAGGAGATCCTTCCTCAGAGTGTGGGCTTGATGACACAGCCAATCCAAACTGGATCAAAAGGTCATGATCAATATCTTGACTTCTGTGGCTCTACCAGCAAACAGGCAACTCCTCCAGCAGACATGAAGGATGTGTCTGGACACAATACATCCAAGGATGTCCTTTGTGGTAAAGGGCTACACTCCAGTCATCAGCCCAGGTGAATCAGTCCATGACATACTTATGGATGCTGCCTCTCAGGCATGGCAGCCTCAAGCAAAGCAGGAGCAAGTTGCTGCTGATCCATCTCACAGAGAACTCCCAGCCAAGGAAGCATCACCCACTAAGTACTGGCTTCAGGACAAAGCATTAAAATGAAAAAAATTAATCCTACTTTCATATCATAATTTTGTACTATTTATGCTTTCTTCATTTTGTTTCCAGCATCTCATGCAGAATTTAGTGTATGATTCTGTTCCTACAAATGGCTATTCCAATGCAAACAAATAAAAAGAAATTACTACTGGAAACCTGAATCAGGAAATAATGAAAGTTAGTGAAAATATGACAATCTAAAGCTCTATAGGCAAACATCACAACAGGGTAAATTTTACAAATGGAAAAGCCCATCTGCCTTGTCTTTTACTCACCGTTTGATGACTTCGGTCACAGTAGCGCAGTCCAAAGTAATCTATCTCCACTAGGTTTAAGTGACGAAATACGTAGCCCAGGACAACCGACCCTCTCGTTGACTTCTGTGGGAAAGAATTTACAGAGCCTTTTCACAGAGATGCTCTCTGCCTTTGTCAGTTACGTGCACTGGCATGCATGCATTCTGTTCGCTTTGTCTAAGAACATGAGGCAGTTCACTGTGTCGTTTACCAAAATTTCAGAGATGCAGAAATGTTTTGCCCTGGTAAATGTTTAATCAAACATCCTGTAAATATTTTTTAGGTAGCTGGCAGGTCGATAGATTCAAAATACAAAACAAAACAAAACAAAAAACTTCAAGTGTACTTGCATAAATATGCTCACAGACCAAGCATTTTTCTTGCAAATTTCTGTTATCTGATCAAAATTCTAATCCTTGTGACATATGTCAATTCTAAAATCATATTCTTCCTTCAAGCGTGGGCCTGTCACTCAAGCTTAGACAGCAAATATCAGGAGGGTAAATTGTCCTTAAGACCTAAGCCATGCATCATTAACTATGCTGTTATTACTGTTTGCAAAGCAGGTTGCACTTCATGTGTCTTCATTTACATATTATTTTCAATAGTAGAAGTAGAAGCAATCCTATGCCCTGAATTGAAATAAAACTCATTGTTTTTTTCAATTCAGGCTCTGTTCCAGTACTGGTGAACAGTTCTGGGGACAATGCCACCAATAGCATTGTGCTGTTGATAATGTATGACAGCAAGCTCACTTCCACCTGAAGGTTTCCTATTTGTGGCTTTGCCTGGCAGCCAACACAACAGACAGGCTAGGAATACTGAAAACAATTACACAGATTGAGCCCTCATCAGAATCAGTTAAAGCCTTTGACTATTATAGTCATAAATTTCACATGAAAATATGGAAATAACTCATAATTAGGCTTTAGCCAACTGCTTCACAAATGCAGTTGAAAGATGTGATGCCAATAACCAGTTTACAGTGGATTTCATAAACCAATCTGTACCCTCTTCAATCCTCTAGATAGTACTAAAAACAGTGATGAGAGAGATGAAGCAGGAAGTGGAGACTGTGAGATACTGTTTGCATCATTTCCCTTTTTAGCCTAAGAAGAAATAATTTCAAAATTAAAATGGTAAATATTATTTAAAATAATTTTTAAAAAAGCCCACACTGGCAACCACTTAAGTTAACTTTGCTAGTGAAGTATCAATCACATAACAACAGGAAGATGCATCTATTCTTTTCCAGCAGGTGCACTTGGCCAGCATTTTTGCGTAGACACACAAGCAAGGTCAATGCAAATTTTCAGACAGACGATCACAATTTAAGAAACCAATGACAATGGAAACATCTGCAGTAAGGTAGAAATTGCTTATTCATACAATTCACCAAATTTAATAAACATAAACAAGGAGTTGTTGTTGAAAGACTCTCATGATGGAACAGTCTAAGCCATCGTACACGTTATTTACACCAAGCAACCGGAATTAGACATTGCTTCAGCACATAGTGTGAGACCCAGTTACCATCCACAAAACAGAAAACAATTTAGGGACAAGCATAACAAAGATAATCAGAAACTCACTAAATATGGTTTTAGACTGTTGGAGAAAACATTGCAACACAATGGTTCTATCATCAGATTCCTCAACAACAAACTGAACTTGGTTCTAAGAGCAACACAAGGCAAGAACCAGCCCTTCTCAGTGGGTGCTGACATTACAGTCAACACAAAGTAACAAAACAAAGTAGAACAAAGCAAACCAAAACACAGTAACTCTCCTATCTCATTTTCTCTTTAAATTAATTGTTATTCAAAGGAGCAGGAGAGATGTCCAACAAAAAAAAAAAAAAAAAAATGCAGTTATCTCATCTTTCCTATTCCACACAAGGACAATTACTTTCACCACCGGAAGCAACTGCTTACACTACCATCAGACAGTTACAACATTGTCTTGGGAATCCAGGACTGAATGGCAGTCTCTGGAAACAAGCACAATAAAACCACCAAACCACCGAGCAGCCCTGACAGACCCCAAACAACCTGCACTTAATTGTAAATTATTCTGTTAAGGGAGAAACCATGGTGACACTTCAGTACTAAATGTTGAATGGACATTATAGAGAGAAGGAGCTCCACCATCAGCTGCTCAGAGCTGCAGATTTTTAAAATGGTTAATCAAATTTAACAGTAAAATACTGAAGAAGGCATAAATAGCTGTCTGCACTATGGCCCACAGGGGGAAACTGGTTGCTGTCTACTGACGGGATGCTGAGATGCTGTGATCACAGCGCTTCCATCTGTTTTGTTCCAGTGAGCTTGCTACTCCTCATCTGACCAATGACATCATTCCCCTCATCAATTAGCTTTATTAGCAGAACTAAGATACGGTAATCCAGTGGCAAAGATGAAGCAGTCAGTTCTCTGGTCAGACATCTCACGATAACAACACACAGTCCTGGGAGCAAAGACACTAAAACAACTCAGAAGCCTAAGTCTTACAGAAGGTGAAGTTAGGCAATTCTGCACAAACCTAGGATTCAGCCAGCCTTCTTGGCTGGCAGCTTTCTTTCTCAGTCAGCTATGGTTCACAATGGCCTCTTGGAGGGTTTTGCTCCATGGTGGCTAAAGCTATCCTGTTATCCCTGAAAAACACACAGATTTCACACGTGATTCAGTTGCAATTAAAGATTCCCTCCTTTCCTTTCAGAGATAAATGCATAACAAGCTTTTTAGCTGCTTTTTACTTCAATTGCTAGGCTGAGAAAGTACATAAGTGCCTGTTAACTTGTTGTCTTGACACAGCTCGGTTAGCATTTCCGTTGCTGTAGCTCCTTCAGAAACAGGCGACCCAGTTGTGGCGAAAGGCTGAGCAGAGCCATCCATTCCCAACAGCAGGCAGTTCCCCACCTCTTATGGCAGGGAGATGCTGGCTGTCCTCAGCCAATCATGCTGTGTGCCATCACCTCCCCAGCAATGCCTTCCACATCCTGTCTCACACTGTGCCGGCAGCGCTGCGCCAGGGAGCTGCAGAGAGGAGGGCGAGCCCCTGCCCCGAGCCCTCCTGCCTTCACCTCCTATCTTCCCAGCACTGAGGATTTCCTTCACAGCATGCAGCATTGCAAAAACTATATAATCCACCTTGTATTAAGCTCAGACTTGCCAGAGGCTTGCATTCTTAGAGGTAAGCCCAAGTGTGTTTGAAAATATCGTTGGCAGTGCTTGCAAGAGAGAACAAAGAATTGCTCAAATGAGTCATACCATCTTGCTTTACATGTTTGCACTGTGGCTTCATAAACCAGAAAGGCCGGTTTCTACTGGCTGAAGAAAATGACAGAGGGAAGTAACATTCACATAAGGCAGAACATTCAAGAGAGACCTGATTTAAGCTGTATTCTTTTAATCAAGAGAAATAGCTCTTTTAAAAATGGTGTAGTACAATACTTCAGCATATTCACATTATTTATATGTTGTCACCAGGAATTCTTCCTTTCCGCACTGCTCATTGTTTTTAATTCCCACTGAGGTTTTTCTAGTTGGTTCATTTTTTCATTTTTTTTTTCTAATTTTCTCATTTGTATTGCACGCAGCAGCACAAGCCAAATCAGATCCATAACCAACGTTAACTGAATTTAAAGACAAATTAGGATGTGCTGCAGCATCTGCCTCAGCAGGATTCTAGTCCATCTCCCAAGAGAAAAGCGATGTAGGCACTGAAGCCTCTATTTACTAAAAACAAAATAAAGCACAGCATTGAAATGTCATCTTTATTAGTTCAAGCACCCATTAAGAAACCTTTCTCCTGAAAGAAATTCAGTCCATGGACTCTAGCTCTTAACCTCATAAATGCTAGGGAAGATGCAAATGAATTCTTGAGTTCCCACTTACAAAAAGGCTTAAAATTTCCGTTTTGCACAGCTGCTGTCTTTTGATATGCCTGCCTCCCCCCGCCACCATTAAGTCTGTTGGAAAGTCACAGCTGATGCTGAATTAATTACTCTGCTTATATACTGGCACGAGATAAGAATACAGAAGAGCTGAAGGTTTCTAATGTGGAACAAGGAAGTTTATTAGAAAGCCGCGGAGGTGGATATGGAGCACAACACACAATTGCATTGGGAGATTCAGAAACATCCATGAATCATGCCCAGACTTCCCAGTCAATGCATGGCCACGTGGGTCAGGCTGCCAAGAGGCCTCTTGAGCAAGAAGCACGTGTGCCATGTGCCCGGCAGCAGCCACTGCCCATGCTGTACGCCCTGTGCTTGCATGCACTGGAGACGGATGGAGCACAGGGGCACATAGAGCAAATTGCAGTATTTTGCTCTAAATAAAGATTCCTATGGAGAGATTAAGATTTTGCTAAAAGCAGCTTATGGTCATGCAACTTAGCATGAATAGGGCCAGCAGTCCACTCCATTCCTGGTAGACGTGTAGAAGAAAAAAAGTGTCCCCAAGCAGTAAATACTTTCTCACTGTTCTTGCTCATCCAGATGTATTTCCCCTTTTACCTCAAGTTCAGAAAAGACTAGAAACCATCACAGTTTGCTATCTCCTTCTGTTTATAAAAGCAGTAAGGCACGGGGCTCTCAAATCCAAGTTCTTGGTGGTCACCAACACTGAGTAAGTACTCAAAAGTGCCTCAGGGCAGACAACCCACCAGGCCTCAGTTTGCACAATGCATGTTCAAGCAGAGAAGGTATTTAAATTAACAACCTTTAGTATTTACAAATATTCAACTAAATGAAACAGCTTGACCTTAATTTGCAGTATGCATGTCCTAACAGAGAATAATTTAGTGTTATTTTTCACGTGCAACCATTCCCAAAAAAAATCACGTAAGCAAACACTTTGAGAGGCTGAGGTTCTAACACACAAAAATGTAATAACACCGTCTGTCCTAAGTACGCATCACACAAATGTACCATCTGAATTATGCAAATCCATTTCCATCTCCCCTTTTCCTCCTTTGACAGCAGACAAACCAAATTCTTTTCAGCTTTTTATTTCCTGAGAACATCTCATGAGTTTACAGATGCATGGACAGACTTCTCCCTCTGTGCTCCTCAGAACTTGATGCAGCGCCTGCTCCAGCTGCTGCAACGTTATCTGTGGCACTGACTTAAAAGTGCAGCATGTTAAGTTGTCATCAGTTTGTTGTTTTTACTGTCATCTCACAAATTCTAGTTAAGAAACGCTATTCTAGAAATATGTCCAAGGGTGCATCTTATCTGTCTGTTTCTGTAACTGGTTTACTTGTCCCAAATTTAGAGACAACTTTCAAAAGCCACCTTGGTGGCAATTCCTGATCAGAGTGGAAGGTTCCAGGTGGTAGGATCTTGAACCAGTTAAAACTCCCCCACTGTAGCTACTGCCTGGAGTGCACTTGGATGCTTAGTCACAGATAAATAGGTATAAACTGATTCACTTCACTCAGAAGAAATACACATTGGAAAGCTGAAATAAATATTTATGACAATATTTGGGTTACAGAAAACTGCAGCTCAGTGGGCTTCTTTTTGGAGGGTATTTCACTGAGCAATAAAACTCAGAGCTGCCCCAGACTGCAACAGATTACCAAGTACCCCCCAAATTATTCAAAATTGTGTAGTGTAATCTCATCTTTGTTTATGGCACAGTAGCATTTGTAATTTAGGGTAGCCAGCTTCAAAACATGCAGGCAAAACACTGAGCCACACCACCATATAAACATGAGTAACTATATTTATACAGTTGTGCCATTTGTACACAAGCACCCATGGTAATGAGAGGTGCTCCAAGCAGCAACAGAGTGCAGCAAAAACAAAGGGGTATTACAGCAAGCAACAGTAATGGAAAGACAGCTAACTTTTGGAAATGCAATTCAATACTTGATAATGCTTTACAGCTGATCTCTCGCCAATCATGAATGACATTTTGTAAAACTGTAGAACTGTAGTAACCCATCTGCACTGCTGTGTCCAGGTGTGGGTTCCCCCAAAACAGGAAAGACGTGGAACTGTTGGAGAGGGTTCAGAGGACACCACCAAGATGCTCAGAGGGCTGGAGCACCTCCCCTATGAGGACAGGCTGAGGGAGCTGGAGAATGCATGGAGAAGAGAAGCCTACAGGGGGACATCACAGTGGCCTTCCAGTATTTAAAAGGAGATTATAAACAGGAGGGGAACCAACTTTTCACAAGGGCAGACAGTGATAGGACAAGGTGGAATGGTTTTAAGCTGAAGGAGGGAAAGTTTAGATTAGACATCAGGG
>WBMW01001145.1:419519-445670 GCA_013396635.1 Penelope pileata | reverse complement strand
AAAAAAAAAAAAAGACAGCAAATGACATACCCATGGCATGGTAACTGCATTGCTAGCAATCAAGTCATCGCTTCAAAAATTTCTCAAAGGTTATCTGGGCTTTCTCTGCTTTGACAGCCAAACAAATTTTTCATCACTTCACTCTTGGAAAGTGCTTTGAATGAAGCTTTGTGAAACGATGACAGAATTCAAAACTTGGTGACTCGCATACCTACAAACAGACCAACCAACTTCAGTAGCAGTTGCAAACCTCTCCTTAACAACTTTCAGAAAGATCCCACAAGCTTTTCAAACTGAACTTACAAATATATCCTCAGGTTTTACAAGAAAGTATTGTTCTGAACTAGTTCTTGGGCATGGAGCTCTGGTGACAACCCAGCTTTCACATCCATTCCTTCTCTGAAGAACTACACAGCAATATATTCCACCCACTTTTAAGGGAAGCTACAGCACATTTTCGGCAGCCCTTTTCTCCGTGTCATCCATTCCTTTTCCCTTCTAGGAATTAAACCTTTCAAATGGTAGCCTGATGTTAATCCCAGGGATCCAGACATGGAAACTACCTTCTCAATGCTTAGTCTTCATCTGTTCCTTAAAACTGTTAGTACATTTTTAGTGCCTTTACATACTTCCAGAACACTCTATATGCATAAGAATATAATTCTGCATGTTCATGTCCAGGCAACTGCAGGTCAGCATCCAACCAGTCAATCTTCAGAGGCTTGACCATCAACACCAAGTCTGTGCTGGCCGTTTACATCACATGGCATCACAGACTGCCTCTGAAATGTCTTAGTATTGATTTACCAAATAAAATTTCAGATATACCACAGTTTTGATTATACGTAAAGAAGATGTCTTTAGAGGTGATCCAGAATTATTTCTCTAACACTGTATGTATAGTCTGTCAATATTAACCCATAAACTTAACAAAAAAAATAAGATTACCAAAATCTTTTTTAACAATCTATGTGTAATGTATCGAGCTGTTGGGGAAAGGTACTTTTAGCAATGAGGACACAACTCAAAGAAATCCTTTACTTTGGCTTTGAAATTGATTCCTAAAAAAGATTTTTGGTTTTTGTTTTGGAACCTAGAAACTGAACATCTTAGAGACATACGGTAGCTGCCTACTTGTGTTTGCATAAGTATTCCACACATAGAAGAAAAAAAAATTAAAGCAAACCCACACTTAATCAGCACTTCTGCAATACATCTCCATGGAGGAAAAGACAAAGACATAATATATATGTTCAATAGAAGATGAATTTCTTCACTTTGCAGCAGACTGACACAACATTGATAAGTACAGCACAAATATCTATACAGAGAATAATATGGCAGACAGAATTTTACAGAACCAAAACTTCTTTTTTTACATACAGTATAAAACTAGAGAAAATGTCTATTCGTTAGCAAGAGTTCATAAAGATGTGAGCAGTTAACTCCCAATGCCCACAGCCTAAATTTTGTGACTAATGAAAAATGCATCCTTCCAGCACCTTCATCATCAGACCCAAGAGGTTAATTAATAAAATGCCTCAGGCAAGCTATCCTTTGCTAATGAGGGGCATTTGTTTGTTGTCCTCCATGAGTCTGCTCATACATCTCACGTAAGAAATAAGAGTTTTAAAACCAGCTTTTTGAATACATTCATTAATTCAATCACGCATATGCTTTACACTCGGAAGAAAAAATTAAAAAAGCCAGTTAAAGCCAAAAGATAAAATTTGTTTAGAATCTATCTGTGATGCAAAATAACTCAGCTTTTTCACTCGTGGGGATTTTTGAGAATTAGCATGAACACCTCATCCTGTTTAAATCAACATGAATTTTATCACTGATTTCTGGGGCAGATGACCTTAGATTATTAATGTTGTAAGTAAGAGTTCTACTACTTACACTACAACATTTATGACAAAAGAAGTCAAGCCTTCAACCTAAAGTCTGTTTAAGGCCATTAATGGCTCGCAGTGTCAAGAGCTCAGTCATCTTTATTTGGACACAAGCAACAACACCTCCCAATTTCCTTCCAATACTTTTACAGTGTAATAACTGAAGATTAATTAAAGCAAAATAAATTATGAAATTGAAGACTAATAGTAAAAACGTTTCTGTTTAACCCATAAGCTTGCAGGTAAGCCACTAGTGTGCTGTCAGGAGTCTCCATCACCATATGTCCAGTTCTGTACAGAGCACTAGAAAAACCTCAAATGACTGTGCTTTACAGTAAGTTACTTTAAAGTATTGGAAATGCCCAATGCAATTCTTTCACTGCGGGCAAATCACAACATGCTCTGTGAACTACACTCTTAAATTTCAAATAGAACCTAGTACACTTCAAGCAAACTGAAAATGAAAGCAGTAATTTTCTATCTCTTTTTTGAAGCCAACATGATTATTCATTCAGCTGTGATGTGTTGAATACAAGACTTTTGGCAGCGTTACTACTGTTTACATTAAATATAGCTTACTGTGTGATTTTGACTTGATCCTATTCACACTGAAATCCAAAGGCAAAAAAAAAAAACTTTTGTTTGAAGATGGAGGGCTCACAATCTTCAGTTTTGATCTGACTGCTTGGTGATAAAATAATATGGTTTACTTACAGCAAAACTAGCAGCATATTCAGAAGGACTGAATAAAGTAACAGACCCCAGCTCCCAATCTTCCTGCTTTTTAATTACTAAACACAATTTTTGTACATTTTTAAGGTGTTACATCATGTAGACCTAAACCATGCCTATATAATCTAGTCCATTTGCAAAATGGTGGACTAGATATGTCCAGGTAGTGCTTCTCGATGTGTTATCACAAAGTCAGTGACACTCATATTCCAGAGTGAGATATCCTTGTAAAATGAAGATTTTTGATTTTTATCTCTTTTTTTTTCCTGATGATAACCTCTTACCTCTTAGAAAACCTCTCTGCTGACAATAACCTCATCAGGACTGTCACGAGACAGCATGCAAAACAAGGACTTTAAAAAAAATACATCTCAATGTACAGCTGCAATGCATACTTAAAATTATTTTATAATAATAGCATTTGTTTAAAAGTTGAGGAGACTGTTTTGTCATTTAAATTACCCCTCAGAATACTGACACATTCCAGCCAGGGTGAGATTTTGAACTTCATCCCATGTCACTAATTAAAGGAGGGCAGATAGCAAGACTTCAAGCAGACTATCTTCCCAGTGAAAGGTAAAATTCTACAGGAATAAAAGTCTCCCAGGTAGATTTTACTCAAATTTTTCAATACACAAATCCACACCAGACCAGTATCCCCCTACAAGACAGTAAGGATCCATCCCTCTGCTCACAAGCCACCAGGATGTACAACAATGCCTCAGCCCCAGAAAGAGACCAAGGCCCTCATTTATTTGCCTTGTAACTCTATCTTACAGTTTCACACAATCTGAAATATCCACAGAACAAATATGCTCAATGACAGTCTTACTCAACATGGCAGTTTTAACAAACCTGTCTGCTGCTCCACCAGTTGCCAAAGGTGCCATGTATCCTCTTCTTCCCTTGTGTTGAAGAAGTGATGGATTCCAGCCTGCTCAAATGTTCCTACTCCACTAAGCAGATCTCAGGAGCATAATCCCATCTACTTTCACTGAGAATAAACCCAGGTAGCACAGATATCTCAGTTAAACTTGACATGCCCATCAATGTTCAAAAGGCACTTGGATAACGCCCTTGATAACGTGCTTTTGCTTAGCCCTGGAGTGGTCAGACAGTTGTACTCAATGACCTTTGAAGGTCCTTTCCAAATGAACTATTCCATTCTATTCTGAACAAATCCAGTGTGTTTTGGCCTGTTAATGTCTCTGTCAGAAACCTGCTGGGAAGTTTTAGAGTCTGATCAAGCACTGAGTGGGCAAATCTTCAAACCATACTAGTTACACTGGGGGATGATGAGTTATCTCAGCCAGAGCACAGACCTCTTCGATGCACTTGGTATGTCCAGCTCTACAAAATGCGTGAGACTTCACCAGATAGTTGGCCAACTCCTGGCCTTAGTTATGCTGTGAGATGTACCTCTCAGCCTTACGTTTAGCCTGGGTCCAGAAGGAACAGAGTATTAAGCCTGGGTCCAGAAGGAACAGAGTATTAAGCCTGGGTCCAGAAGGAATAGAGTATTAAGCCAGTGATGTGCATCTCATTCAATCTGTTATTAAGAAGGACTTTATTACCCAATACCTGTGGCTTTGACACTCCCAGGGCCAAGCCTGGACCTTCTGCCATGCAACCGCTCACAAAAGAGGGTGGTCAATCTCTTTAATGGATGAGTGGACAACACAACCACAGTATTTTCAGTTTCCAAAATACTTGAGATAAGGTGGGGGGGGGGCGAGGAATAACTCACGGGTAGAAGGATGACCAAAGATGATCCAGGTCAACTAACAGAATAACCAAGTTGGACTTTGAAGGTTTCTCTTGCCCTGGGCACACTCTGGTCTGAAAGAACAGTTCAGCTTCTCCCAGAATCAAGTTTTCATTGTTTTACATTCTAACTGTACACAGTAATATACTTTATAGTTGTCTGAAGGCTTTTATACACTCAGCTATTGCCTGTCACTCTCTGCAATGAGAGTCTCTCAGAAAACATGTGAAGAAAGGCTGTGCTGATGTTGCCCTTTGAAGACATTATCAAAGCCTGAAATAAGCTGCTGACATCTCCTTGAGAAAGGGAATTGATGGATTTGGGATGTCACATTTTAGCACAGCAGCAGCACAGTATGATAATCAAGAACAGACAACAGAAAGCAAGCAAAATAAGAGCAAGTATCACTTCTTCTCTGCCCTTTCTGTGCTATCATAGGACAAACCAAACAGGAAGGCCCCTAAATGCCAGAGCTTGCAGTTCTTTTAGGCTTTTATGTATGTCAAACAAGCTCAGAGAGAGAGTTTGCTTTTCCTCTTACCCAAGGACACAGTAGAATTTCAGCCTCTACTGAGGTGCCCCAACAGTAGAAGGATGGTCCTGCGTTCCAGTACAAAAGACTGTAAGTTTCCTCTATTGCATTGAGGGGGGAAATGCAGCATCTTTTCAGATAGGAGAGTTACCAACCCCTTACGATTTGTGAGCAGAGCAACGAAGAAGCCACTTGCACAGCTACACTGAGAATGGTCATTCCAGGTTCTTCTACTCAGAAGCCAAGACACAGATTTTGCTCAATTGAGACTTGCTGTTTTTGACAACATTCCCTTTCTGCCACAAATACAAAGCAGAAATAACATTTGACTTTACCATCTTGCTAAGTGAAGGGAACTCATCTGTTACCCTCTTCAGATTTGCAGTGAGACAAAAACAACAGCAGAATGTTCAGCTTAGGTAGGGCAACAATGATTTCTTATCAGATCAAATAACCAAATTCAATTATTTGATTAACACCACTGTGTAGGGATGAAAGGGGTGGTTTCTCATCACTGTATATCAGAGCAAACTCTTCAACATACATCTTTTGGATCACTCTGCTTTGGGTTATCATTACAGGATTAAATCTTGGTTTTTTAAAAAAATGACAATTAGCAAGAATGGAAACACTGCATATTTTTACTGATCCTAGAACATGCCTAATGTTAAAGGTAAGAAGGAAAAGCATGTTCATATTTGAAGACTCTGAGATGCTTACATACTTGTATTGGCTTCCTTTTGCCCACATCTATTTTGAGTATAGTTTCTAAAGCCCCTTGTGATCTGACAGGAAGCCTTCTTTGCCCTCAGTACCTCATTCAAATCAAAATTTTCTTCATCTCTTCATTTAGAAGCATCATCATTCATCCTCTCCATAACAGGAAAAAAAAATGCTGCTCACCAAAACACTTATTCACTGGGTCTTTCTTATTTTTTGACACTTAAGACAAAAAGAGCTGAGCTATATCATGGGAGAGTTCAGCCTTTTCTTTCTCTCATCACACAAGACCAAGATCCAAGATGACAGATTAGGTTATTTACCCATATTACACTAAAGAAGCATACACTCCAAATAAACACCAGTGAAACTGGGTTCCATTATGCAACTGCTTAATTCAGGTTAAAAGAAAAAAAAAATACTTCTGGCCATGAAACCTAATTTCAGGTTAATTCCCTAGTAAATGCATTGTCACAGATTATCTGAACACTGGCAAAGGAAAAAATCCCCATCTGTCTAATTTTATTAATGCATCTAGCCCATAGAGTCGGAATTTTTCAGTCTCTTCAACCGATGTAGATTGGAACAGCTTCACTTAGGCTCCAGGGCAATTTATACCATTTGATAACACCCAATATTCAAAACTATTAGAGATCAGCTGGCTGTAGCGTTCCAGGTAACAATTCTGATGGAAAAGTTCTCATAGTTTAAACGTGCAGTGGTTAGAAAGTCATGAACTTTGCTGGCATACTGAACAGCAGAGTATTGTAAGCCCCACCACATTCTTCTACACAATGTTTGCTCTCAAATCTATCATGAAAGAGAAAAGGTATATAACCTGATTGTCAAAATTGTGTGGCATAGCTCAGCTTCAGATATATTTCACTGTTTGACAAGCTAGCTAGTGACGTAACTGTTCTGACAGCAGACACAACTCATTGTGTCCTATTGCAGTATGCACTGCACAAACGAGGTACTACTCAAAAATTAACTGCAGTTCACAGAATCATTTAAACAGGTAATATTTACCAAATTGAGCAGTGTTCTAAGACCCAAAGAACTCAGACCAACAAATCTAGGACCTCCATTGTATGGAAAAGGCTATTTTGCTGCTTCTGGTAATTCACCTGAGAAACAACAGTGTCTCATTAAAAATAACAAGCAGAGTAGATTGCTACTAGAAGTATGGAGAGGACAAATATTTCCCTCCAACTCATTCTGCAAGCATTTTAATACCTAATTTTGCCTACTTTCATAAGCCAGACCTGAAATATCTCAGACTGGATGCAGTCTGACTTATTCACACCTCTACCATTCTGGAAGGATTCTACGTTCATTAGGATCAGACATCACATATAAAAAGTCTTGATAATGCATTATCATCATAATCTAGACAGAGATAAAAGATAGGTTTTTTGCATATTGCATGTGGGCAGGCATGAGAAAACTCATGACTGTTCCCCAGTCTGTGCTATCTAAGTCATCTCACTTTGATAAAGCTTCCTCTTTAGTAAAACCAGGTTGTGAGTCTGGCTACACTACTGTACAAAACTTAGAATAAATTTTCAAGAAAATGATGATTCAAGCCACACAGGCAAACAGGATGCAACATGACACATTTTCACAGGTTGTATGCTGCTCTGATTACTAAATCAACATCTTTCTTTGCCGAGAGGTGATTTTCCAGAACAGGAGAAACTACATCTCACCAGTCTGAGCTTCAGTAAAATATCTGATTTGGTATTACATCAGGAGTTATTTATTAAATTGGATAAAATATAATGTAGTAGAGGAGCTGTAAAACAGCCAAGAAGCTGGATAAACAAAAAAAAAAAAAAATGACAGTAAATTTTTCATTTTTTAAGGGAACCTTCTTCCTGAGGATGGAACAAACGTCAACAAGCAGGTTTTAAATTTCTGCAATTAAAAACAAGTACCACTATAAAACCATAAGGTACAACAGAAGAGGACAGACACACCTGGCAGGAATAAAACTACCTGGAGGATAGGATCAATAGAAATGAGGTGCAAATGGGTAAGGATGCCCCTATCTCTGGTTTTGACACATAAGAAACCTATTTCACCTGCAGAAAATATTACAGAAACGTACGTAGCTGATATCACTATATATCAGGGGAAAAAAAATAGGAAAAAAAAAAAGTAGGGAAAAAAAAAAACATTGGAAAGCAGTTACAAATTTACCAACTCATACCAGAGCCTGCATAGACAGGCCATCAAGAACCAACAGGCTGTATCAGTATTTTATTTTTAATTATAAAAGTTCTAGAAGAGTAAACTTATTATTCCCATACACTAAAATATTGAGTATCCAAACACTATTTATTTTAACTTTGAAAACATACTTTGATGGTATAAACACCAAAAATATTGAAAAAAACATTTTTATTAAAGCATGATAATTTGATCAAAACATAGCATGTGCATTCATGAAGACTATGCTCACAAGAATACTTCATTTTTATATTGCTTGTATCTTTATTTTTATATAAAAGGAAAGCAGGAGTTCAAAAAGGTTAATCAAAGAAAATTAAGTTACATCTTAACTACAGTGAAATAGTCTAGTGTTAACCAGCAGGCCTGTTTAACTTTAAAAGCAAACACATCAAAAGATCGGTTATATATAAAGTTGATCACAGCATTAATCTCTGTTTACCTTTAGCACAATTTCCAGAAATGTTACCTCAGAGAACTTTTTAAAGAGAATAGTCAGGAAGGTCTGGGCCAGTAATCCTCGTCATGAGTTCATTTAACTAATTATTAACAGAAGTCTCTTAGTTCAAGCAGCCCACTTTCAATAAATTACCGAG
Organism: Penelope pileata; assembly: GCA_013396635.1. NCBI lineage: Eukaryota > Metazoa > Chordata > Aves > Galliformes > Cracidae > Penelope > Penelope pileata. Next base: position 437,198 of record WBMW01001145.1, on the reverse strand, counting down.
CCGTCAACAGGTCCGCTTTGAAACAATGTCAGCAGAATCACAATGACCCACACAGAAGCCTTTTTTAAGCAATACGATCTGATAGTTTGGCATTAATTATAACATAGCTGACTGACTCTGTAATTCTTACATTTACTTTTGTGCTTCATGTTTTTATTCAACCAATTTAGCTATACATACTACCATGAACTATTCCTGTTCAAAGGAGAAAACTGTTTGGACAGCTTAAATAGGCCTAGCCATAATCACCCCTATTGTGAAAGAACAAAGCTTTGACTTTCATTTGGGAAAGGCAATGCAATGCTGAATTTGCTTAAACTTACTAACTTGTGGAGGAAAGCAAACCAGTCCCAACAGAAAATGGAAATCACTCTTTCACTCTTAGCAATTATTGCTCAAGAGTTGGCAACAAAATAAAAATAAATAAATAAAAAGCAAGGAGCTGTGTCATTACACACAAGAGAGAGATCAGAATTTAGCATTGCTCAGTTGTTAAAGGAGTAATTTCTGACACCTGTGATAGAGATCCAGATTTGCTATGTTTTGGAATCATACTATGGACAATGAAACATCTCTCTTACTTGTAACTTCTGTTAAAAGACAGAGTCCTTACTACAGCTCTATAGTTCACACATTCCATAGCCAAATCCGTGGATCAGTTTTCCTTTAAATTTCTTCTTCACACCTCAAATATATGGAAATGAGAAAGACAGTATACTAAGTTGAGTACCAAATTCTAAGTATCTTCATCAAAACACTTCCTTGTTTTCTTTTTTTCTCTAAGAAAAATAAGAGCTATCTGCCTGAAAAACTAAAGCAGACGATACAGCATCCTCACACCTCACAGTTCATCTCCAAACAATGCTTGTAAGTGATTTAATCATGTTCTATCTTTCTAGAACAGATTTGTAAAAAGCTGGTTGTCCCGAAAGAAGGATTGTTTCTGATTTCTAACAAACAAGGCAATTTTTAAGGCTTGTCTCCGTCAACAATGTGCTAGGTAGCATCACAATAGTTTAAATTTACCATTTAGAAAGAAAGTTTATTTCAAGGTAGTGTGCCCCTTAAATACTTAAATGTCTTTCTCGGGCATTTCTAATATTTCTTCATTTAACATTTTATGCAGAAATGTAAAGAAAACCATTCTTTCAGGCTTATATAATTTCATGATCCAAATATCATACTTATCTCTCAGAGTGAAATACTGTTGCTTTTATAACCTCTGCTACTTAGGCAGCTAGATAACTGATTTATCTTTAATTACATCTGTACAGTGGTTAAATAGGTGCACTCAATTAGCATGTAAGACATTTATGTTAATAAGACACAAGAAAAGATATTTATTTTATTGGTCCTTCACTCTCTTATCTTTATAAAGTTGTTAGGAGGAAAATGAATTAAGTGAAAATTTCAGCCCAAATCTGTGGTAGTGCAGCCCCAGGCACTGTTTTGGAAAGGAATATTGAGATAATTGGGACCCCACACAGATAACACCAGCGAATCTTGATTCAAAGCTGTTGCATTAGGCTCCAGTCCAATTTCTCTATAAAAACCAGAGAACTGAATCAGGCCTCAGTTGACAAACTACGCTGTGGATGAGAAGGTTGTGTGTTAGATGAAACAACACCATCTTCCATGGTCAGGTTCCACAAAAGGAACGCGTTTTAAGCTGGAGAACTTGTTTCCGAATTTTTCAATTAACCATGTTTAAGAATAAAGAAAAACTGCCCTTAATAAGCACTGTGAACATTGTTGGCTCAATCACCTGTACAATAACACGCTTAACTATTCCAACGCTATTGTCTCATTCAGACCTCCCAAAGACCTAGAAACCCAGCCACAAGGTCTACAAGATACAAGGACAGACCTGTGTCTATGCTGGGGTCCGTGGCACCCCAGGATGCATGAGTCCTCCACGTCTTCCATGCAGACCGTATGATACTGGCAGGACACAGAGCTACCTCGAGGCTGAGGGATACCCAGAAAACCTGATGGGTGCATGAGGAGTCTGTGGCAAGGCACTGATGTCTCAGTTGCCTCTGGCACAGGAAATTGTGGAGCTGTTAACAAGTGGGGGTGCCAGCAGCTCAATGGACGATTTTGATGCAAGCAGGGAAGGAGCATCTCTCACAATTAACATGCAAAATGTACAAGTTTAACTTAAGGCAGTCCTTGCATCAGCCATCTAGAAGACTGGGAGAACAAAACCTAGGCCATTTTTAAATCCTTTGAACAGAAACAAAATCTCGACTGAGTAAGGAGCCAAACACACACTAGGTCTTCTTCAGCTAACCTCCAGAGTTTGTTTCAAAATACAACTTCCACTCTGAGGGGAGTGTGTATATAAATAATACATATATAAATATATAGATACACAACCCCAATATACATACGTGTACATATATGGTATTATTTAAAGATATGAAAAGAAAACATACTGCTCTGTAGAACATGAAACAACTAAGTTTCACAAATGCCTGTGTCATAAGCCTTACAGAAATACCTGGAGATGTCTTCATGCCTGCTACTCTCTATCCACACAGTAATAACAAGATCAGTCTTTTCACTTTAAATTCTATAACATTTAGGGATCAGAGAAGATCTCAACTTCATGTTTAAGTAATTGAAAAATTCCAGTGTACTAGGAAGAATCTTCAACAGAGGACAGCAATAGGCACACAGCTGAATGGGTGATTTCCACAGTCCCACAACTACTATAGCATTAAATAGTTGGAGAGAAAACACCAACACACACCTCTATGGACAGACTAGTGAAGCAATGAGAGGAGATACTCTATGATATATATCTGTGTCTGTTAATTCAAATACAATAAATAACATTATACAGAAGACTTAAGACTATGAGCAGCACGGAATTGGAGAGGAAAGCAAAAATTCAATAAGCAGTAGAGCAGAAAAGTCAACATTTAAGATGCAAATATAAAACATCTTTACAAGGCACTGAAATTTTCTCCACATATTAATTCGCAATCCTATTTAGAGTTTTAAAATCTCTATGTTAGTCATATTTCAAAATAAACTATCAATAATTCATTATCACCATTAGTTTATCATACTCTGTTTCAAAATCCACTGACTGAAGTTTGCAGAAAGAAAAAATTGTGAAGATTTTCCATAAATAATAAATGTTGGCACTTTCTTTTTTTTCTCCTCTCATCTATTTTTTTAATTTTATTATTAATACTACTATACTCGCCAATACTCAAAAACATGAGTAGTCACTTTGCACCATTTATATTTGAAAATGCATTAAAAGGAAAAAGAAAATCAGTTCATTTTTAAAACACTTCCAAGTATTTTTGAACTACATACAGCAGAAGAAAAAACCAAAATGCTACGACTCAGACAACTGTGGATGGCTAGTGGTACACCATGCCCATTGCCAAGCTTTTCTACAAACTTAAGGCTTTGTATATTTCCATTTATACAGTACTGTTATTTATGAATATGAGCACCATTATCACAGCACTTCACAATAATGTATTATTTTTCTGATTCAAGGCAACAAGACTGCTACTTTTTTTTTTTTTTTTAATGAAAAATCTTTTTCATTGTGGTGGGTTGAGCTTATCTGGCTGCCAGGCACCCACCCAGCCACCCTCTCACTCCCTCTCCTCAGCAGGACAGTGGGAGGAAATAACATTTCATAACATCTCAGCTTTAGCACCAGAAATTTCACATGCACCATTTCCTTCACCAATATAATTAACCACAGTCAGGAGGGAAAAAAAAAGAAAAAAGAAAAAAGAACACAGCAATTCCCTTTGTATAAAATAAATGGGCATTGTGATAGGGGTCTGTTTTTCCCACACACACTCAAAATTAGGAGTGTGTTGTAACTGCACTGCTCTACTGGAGAGCTCTAGCAGTCATAAGAAGTCAGTTTGCCCAAGTCAACGTTAAAAAGTAACACTATAAAAAAACAATGCTAGTAATTATATGGAATGAAAATGGGATGAATGATAAATCCCAAACTGGTATTTAGCAGAGAATTGTCTTCCAGGGAGACAGTTTCAGGCAGGGTTCTGGAACGGTTTATCTATATCTGTAAAAAATATAAACCACGCTAGTAAAATGTGTAGACATCACAAAAACCAGTGAAGAGACAACTAACGAGACACACCTGTTATCTGCAAAAACAACCCAAGTGACTTAGTAAGAAGTGTGCTTTCAGTAGAGCCTCATGTAACAAGTGAGAAGGGCTAATCGTCTATAAAAAGAAAATGATGTGGACCTTAAAAAGTAAGGTTTGTGTCTTGAAAGGCTGCAGCTCTGAATAGGACTTGGGAATCACGGTGGATAACAACTGAGTATGAGATCATAGTGAGGCATTTATGAAGGGAATAAAACTGACATGAACTGACAAGTATCCAGGTAGGAAGGTGGGAACACTTCCATATTACTTTAGAAACATATCTAGTTCTTGCATCCATACTTCAAAATGTAGTGAAACTTTGGAAATCTTGTCATTTGGGAAGTGACAAAAGAAACTTGAAATAGTCACCGTGCTAATCAGCAACTGAAGCGGTACCTTGGTTAGCACCTCCAAGTACCAACACAAGGAACGGGTCTGACAGATGGCTGCTTAACAACAGAAGACAGAGCAAAGTCAAACAAGCAAAAGATATCTATGCAAATTAACATCAAACAACAACGACAAAAGTTAACAGTGAAGACAGGAAAAAAATTGGAGAAACCTATCAGGTGATATGATTCTTGATTTGAAGCCTTGAATTCTCATCATTGCCTTCTTAAAAACTGAGCAGAAATTATTGGAGAGGCAGTTCTTATATTTAATTAGCACTGACTAATGAAGGCAGCACTACCAACAGCATGTCATCCTAAAATGAAGCCACTCCTACTTCCAATCACAATTCCAATGGAGGATCAGTGACTGTCTATGAATACATTACAAATATGTGTGAAATATCCAGGCTTGATAATGTGCATCTTTCCAGTTTCCTCAGACCACTGCCAGCTGTATTTCTCTGTGTAACCTCTTGCCAGCATCAGTAACAATGAAAGTCACAGCTTCTTGTCCTGCTAATGGACCCTAACCCTAACCCATGCCCACTTCTCCCCAGCTATGCTCTGATTCTAAATGTTTACTTGACGTCGTACTTGCAAGACCATGGTAGGGAAAGTGAGCTTGTGTGGGTGCCAGTACATTGTACAACTGGAGTAGAACTGGTAGATGAAGGAAAGGGAAAAATAAAGGATATACACGATGCGCTCTGCTGAACACATCATTAGCCAAAGCAAAACTCGGTGCTGGGTCCAGTCTTGTTCAATGTCTTCAACGACCTTGATGAGGGGATTGTGTCCACCCTCAGCAAGTTTGCTGATGACACGAAGCTGGGGGGAGTGGCTGACACGCCAGAAGGCTGTGCTGCCATTCAGCAAGACCTGGACAGGCTGGAGAGATGGGCAGAGAGGAACCTGATGAGGTTCAACAAAAGCAAGTGTAGAGTCTTGCACCTGGGGAGGAATAACCGCATGTACCAGTACAGGCTGGGGGACGACCTGCTGGAGAGGAGCTCTACAGAGAGGGACCTGGGGGTCCTGGTAGATGACAGGTTGGCCATGAGCCAGCAGTGTGCCCTGGTGGCTAAGAAGGCCAATGGGATCCTAGGGTGCATTAAAAAGAGTATTGCCAGCAGGTCGAGGGAGGTGATCCTCCCCCTCTACTCTGCCCTGGTCAGGCCTCAGCTGGAGTACTGTATCCAGTTCTGGGCTCCCCTGTATAAGAAAGACAGGGACCTCCTGGAAAGAGTCCAGCGGAGGGCCACAAAGATGATAAAGGGCCTGGAGCATCTCCCCTATGAGGAGAGGCTCAGTAAGCTGGGTCTGTTCAGCCTGGAGAAGAGAAGGCTGAGAGGGGACCTGATACATGTTTATAAGTATCTTAGTTGTGGGAGGCAAATGGAGGTGGGGAACCTCTTTTTGGTGGTCAGTGGGGACAGGACAAGGGGCAACGGCCTTAAGCTGGAGCACAGGAAGTTCCGCACCAACATGCGGAAGAACTTCTTCACGGTGCGGGTGACGGAGCACTGGAACAGGCTGCCCAGGGAGGTTGTGGAGTCTCCTTCCCTGGAGATATTCAAGACCCGCCTGGACGCCCACCTGTGCAACCTGCAGTAGGGAACCTGCTCTGGCAGGGGGGTTGGACTCGATGATCTCTTGAGGTCCCTTCCAACCCCTGCAATTCTGTGATTCTGTGAAAACTCAACTATTTTGTTTCTTCTGGATTAAGCCCAATTTCACACATATAACCATGGACATCCTACATCACTACTCACTCCTAGTTCCTCTCTTCCTGGAGGGAGCAGCAGGATTCACTGAGGCTCAGGCTCTCCATGGTTCCCCTGAACAGCAAAACCAATGATCCAGATGGACACTACCATGAAAGTGAGGGAACTACCACGGAAGTGAAATTATTTATGGCAGAGAAGCACCAAGAACTTCTTTGGTAGAGGACTTAATTTCTTTTTTCTGTCCAGAAGGGGTGAATAAAGGCATTTCTAGCTAGGGAAATTCTACTTCCTCCGGATCAGTGAATCATATGGCTGCCTCAGCAAAGCTTGCAATGCATAGATTTTCTCACTGCATCAGACAGAAGAACCTACAGAAACTTCCGTGGGTCTCTTCCTGAGAAAGGTTAAGCTAAATTTTACAGCAAACACACACTAAACATTATGCTTTATGTCAGAGCCATACTTCATAATTTCATACCAAGATTATGGCTGACTACTCAGTAAATACACTAGGTTACTTCATCCCCTCTCTCATACTTACATAATACACTTCATCCTGAATTTTCAGCACACTACATGTCTTAGCAATCTTTAGGATTTATTCTTAGAAAAGCCATTTTGTTTATAGCAAGAAAGTAGTGCTGCATTGAAATGCTGATGGATAAAAAGCCTACCATGCTCCCAAACGAGGAGGAACAATGTGAAAGGGCTGGAAAAATGTCATTTATATTCAATTGTTATGTTGGTAGATATCATTAGGCTCTGGGTTTTGCTATATGAAAGGTAAAATAATTGAACCAACGTGACAGCAGCTCAAAAAACCACAATGATTTCATTTCAGGTATAAAGGAATATTCTAATGCATTTTGTCTGAAAGAAGATAAAAGCTATTTCTTTAAGCACTTTGCTTTCTTTGAGATCTACTTTAGAAAGGTTGTTCTGTCAGATCTGACATAGAACTACATAAGCCAGAAAAAGTGAGCTGAAGGGTGGGTAGCTCTAAAGCTGAAGTTGTATTGAAATTCATTGAAATTAGCACTTAGAGCAGAAAGAAAAATCTTCTCCTTCACAGTGATGGGTGTTTTTGAGGTGTTTTTTTTTGTTGTTGTTTTTGTTTTTTGCACCAGTTTGAAGCAATCTGTCAGGAAAGAAAAAAAAAAAAGAATTTTCTACCTATGGCTGCTGTTGTTTTAAGAAAGGAAGGAATTAATAAATTCATCAGATGAAATAGTTTCTGAGCCAATCTTTTCACACATTACCCTCTCCATCAGGCTTTTTTATCTTTTTTATCTGTATTTCTCTCACATTTTTGTATCTACATAGTACCAAATCCCGCAAACTCCACGTTCACAGTTGTCTTCATAGTCAGGAATAAGTACTCTGAGCTTTCAGTGTCATATTTTGACTCAAAAATGCAAGACAGAAGTGTGACAACTTCTCATGATAGATTTGCGCTACACCAGAAATGGATAACGGATACCTAAAAGCCACCCCTCAGTTCTCCCCTGCACAAAGACAAAAAGTTCGGGTTTGAACAGATGGGGATATGAGGTGGAGAGTAATATGGAAAAACAGAAAAAAGAACAGCCACCAACAGGGCTTTCAGAGTGACTTGAAATAGGAAGGATGGAGGCGATGGGATGTGAAGGATGGGATGTGGTTGCCAGAGCAAGAGAGGAAATGCAGCCCTGGGGATGGGGGGACCCGAGCTGGGGCAGCTCGGTGCTGGCACTGCTGCCGCAAGAGACACCCAAAAGAGTTATTTCTCTTTTCAACAAACTGAGCAACCAAGAGGAGAATGGATTTTGTTTCAAGAATAAATCAAAACTAACTGTACAAATATTAATTGGATTTGTAAAAAGGGGTGGCTCTGTTAATTGCCATCCGCTCTAAGCTCCTTCCAAAGAGTTCTGACCACTGCTATGCAACAAACTCCCCCTCTCTCAGCCCAGGAATCCGGGCATGGGTACACGTCCCGCAGACACAAACCTGGCAGGTTTGCCACACGCAGCTGGGAGCCCTGGGAGCTGCAGCAGCACACCCAGCATCAGCCATTTCCAAACAACTGCACTATACAGGTGACTCTGCTCATGTAACACTTGATCACAGCACCCAAGCCATATGGAAAAGACTCATACAGAGTCCCTTCTGTGGGGTCTCTGACACAGCAAATGGGAAGATGACCTTGCAAAAATCTTCTCTTGCTCGAATGCCAGATAGCAGAGACCAAAAGATCCTGAGGTGCACATAACACAGTCGTGCGCTGGGTCTCATGCACTGATGAGCAATACAGCAGCTGAGGGACACTTAACATAGTTGAGCAACAAATGAGAGATTTCAATCCTCAAGACTGCTTTCTTATGGTAAGACTTTATAGAAACCTGAGAGAACATAGGTATTAACTGGAAGGGTGGATGTTCCTGGAGGTACATCACAACACCAAGTGAAAACAGAATAAAAGAAAAAAGGCAGGAGGTAAGAAGAGAGCAGGAATTAAACAGGAACCAAGCAGCAACCAACATGTGCTGCACAAGGGAAAACAGAGAAAAGAGCCTGTCAGGCGTCAATTTACTGTGCAGTTTATCCATAGGTTTTAAAAGCTTAATTTTTACTTCCCCTTAGGTACTGCATGTAAGTCTAACTACAGAATACTCCCATTCAGGTGAAGCACACAGCACGCAGCCTGGATTGGCTTTACATTCCCCATCACACTAATTCATGGTCTGCAAGGCAAGAATCCCGTGCTTTCTCCAGTTCCTACCTTCTCTATTGTTTTGCTCTTACACAGGTGGAAGGATGAGCCAGTTTAACATTTCACACACGGAGTACAGGAGAAAGTAATTTTTAAGAAGTGACAAGAAGCAGAGGCTTTTTTTTTGGCAGTTCCTGGTTGCCCAAGTGTCTTAGTTTCTAACTGAAACTTTTTCTCTTAGTGTCTTCTACAAAGCTGTGAAGAAAAACAAGGCTGATAACACCCAGCGGCATTGAACCGAGCCAGGAGCGTTTTAATTCTCAGTTCCTTGCGTCTCTGCCAGTGAAGGGGCTAGGGAAGGGCACAGGGAGCTGGGAGGGGACAAGAACAGGGCAGCTGACCCCAACTGACCAGAGGGATATTCCATACCATATGGTATCATGGGATATAAGGAAGGGAAGGGAGCTGGGAGGCCCCGTTTGCTTAGGGATTGGCTGAGCATCGGTCGCGGTCGGTGAGCGATTGCTTTGTACAATCACTTGTTTTGTGTATAATTATTATTACGGTTATCTTATTCTATTTTCCTTTTCTGTTAGTAAAGAGTTTTATCTCAACCCACGAGTTCTACCTTTTTTTTTTCCTGATTCTCTCCCCCGTTCCAGCTGGGAGGAAGGGTGCGAGGGGAGGGGGAGCAAAAAGCTGTGTGGTGTTTCCATTCCAGTCCTGCCAGCTCAAACCACAACACTAAGTAAGGGATGCCAGAAAAGAATCTGATTTCCCTGCTAGGAAGTCACTAACATGTTGGTAACCAGAAGCATAATGAAGCTCTTTGAAACAGATCCAGACTGCTGAGAGCTGTTGTTCATGTTCTTTTAAAATTGGCCAAGACCACGGTCATTTGTGACACTGTCAGAAGCATACCTAACTTTACCAAGCCAAGACTGGCACCCTGCAGTCGTGTCAAGACAGATTACTTCCATAGTGATGCTCCACAAAACCTATCACAAACCAGGAACTGTAACAGTGGTATTTTCTTCGCAAGCTCCAAAACTATGTAAAATCCAGACAACATCTATACACTCACCTCTAAACAACATACTAACATAAACTTTCAGAATATTCAGATTCTATCAAAAACTTCCCAGTCTGAGCCCAGTTCTACCCACAGCATGCCGCCACACAGAAATGAAGCACAAAAGCACACCTGGGCTACTTAAACAGTCAACTCTAAAGGTTGTTCATAAAACCAAAAACAAACGAGCTCTTTGCTTCCATGGAGATTTCATACCCCTTGCTATAATGAGGGCTTTGCCACTGGGGTACGCAGTTTTATCTCCACTGACCTGATTTCCCTTACACTTTGTTTTTCCTTGTCAAAGGCAAAAGTACATGGAAATGTATCACAAGTTTAACACCATGCAGCTGGAATCATCTGCGATATCCAATGCCAAAAATGAGACTGATTAATGACATTTTAAGTCAGTAGCTGAACTGGAAAAGATGGGATCCAAAGATAATCGATGGAGAAAAAGTGATTAAAAAAAATCTATGTAAAGCATGTATAAAATATTTAAAAACAACATGAACCATATGAAAGATCTATTCTGGACCATTTATAAACTCCACAGCTTGCAAGTTCATCAACTAAACCACTAATAACTGAAAGGCATTCCTGAAAATCCTGTCATCACATTTTATGAAAAATACACTTGAAAATCTTAAAGAATACACTATTTTTAAGATTTCAGTGACTGAAAATGTGACTTCATGCAGTCACACAATATTGTATCAAGCTTTGATTTTTCATGGAAACACCATTGGTAAACGTCCCGTTAGTTTGTTGACAAAGTTAATAGATGAAGCAATCTTTAAGGTTTGGATCTGTGCACAACTGCATTCAAAATGAAAAGGTCTCAGTGACTGTTTTGAAGCTTTCTCTACCTATTTTAATTCAGTTAGAGCAACATTTACATAACGTGAACAGAACTTGTAAAATGTCTTTTGAGAAAATTACTTGCCCCCATGCCCTATTTTTTCCGTATCCTTTGGAAGTTATCAAAGGTCTTCCTCAACAAAGGAGGAGCTGAAAACAGGCTGACCCTCAGCCTCTTGACATCAGCAGAAAAATCTCCACTGACAACAAGACCAAAAAAAAAACCCGCAGAATACAGAGAAATCTCATACAATAAAAAAACAGACAATAAAGACAGAAGTTATGGAAAGTAGGGTAAGGTCTTCACAGTGTTGAGTGCCATATTTAACTAAAAAGCATATATAATACAGTACAAGAGGCTGGGGCCAGGCTCTTTTTGGTGGTGACCAGCAACAGGACAAGGAGCAACAAGCACCAGCGGTAACACAGAAAGTCCCATCCAAACAGGAGGAAGAACTTTGTTACTCTGAGCATGACAGAGCACTGGAACAGCTGCCCAGAGAGGCTGTGGAGTCTCCTTCTCTGGAGATACCCAAAACCCACCCAGACACGTTCATCTGCAACCTGCTGTAGGGAAATGCTTTTAGTAGGGCGCTGGACTCGATGACCTCCAGAGGTCCCTTCCAACCCCTACAGTGCTATGCCTCCAATTCTTCACGTTTACAACATCTTAGTAGACGAAGATGACTAACATTGCACATTACGAGGACAACACATCTGTACATTTTACTCCATTGTCAATTAACTTGTATGAAAATATTAAGAGCACCTTCTGCTCCTTTACAAGGGATTCAAAAACCTTTTGTAGACGTTCAACCAATGTCACATGAGCTACAGCAGCTCTTCACCGCATTGCACTCCTCAGCCACTCATCTCCTAGGAAAGAGCTCTGACCTTTCAACTGATTACATACATGCATACATAAATACACACACACACACACTGTTTGCACTCACATGCATGTGCATATTTGTTAGCGCTCCACTATTCATCCATTATCTACACTTAACACCTCTTCCTTGGGAGTAATGTTGTCGCTGGACTTGCAGGATACTAATTCCTCTGAAAGTGAAATGAGAAAAAAAAAATTAGCCACCGTAACTAAACTGACACCATTAAGCCTAACCTTAATTACAGCATGCCAAGATGCTATTGTAACTGCAGTGCAAATTGCAAGATAAACAATTTTCAACTGCCCACCAAGCAAGCTGCTGAACTTGTTAGATCAAAGCAAGCAACATTAGAGAAACAGAGACACACGATTCAATGATTTTATGCATGGCTGTGAAATGTTTGAATCTGTTTTGTATGAAAGCTCGGACCTCTCACAAACTGAAGAAATACAGATTTTAGACTTTGTCCTCAGATACAGCACAGTCAAACACATAACTGCAGTATATTACCACTTAAAACAATTACTTTCTCATACTAAAAAAAAACCAATGACATAATTTCTCAATTTTGGCAGTATGCTATTGATCCGTATAAAATTTATTGTTGAAAAGTAAAGTTTTGGGGAAAGAATGCAAAACAACTTTGTGAACAAGTGGACAACACAGAATAAAACAGAGAGGCATATAACAAGTTTGGCTGATGACTAGTCAAATTTTTCAGATTATGCACTTTTTCCCCTACATTTTCACTTTACCTCCTATCAAGAAAAGGGAAGAAAAGCTTACAAAAGGCTTTTTTGCCATGCTTCATTTCTATTCAATTCCAGAGTAATATGATCAGTAACTACCCAGTAAAACCAAACCCATTACAAAACTCTGCAGGTAATTTGCACAGAACTCATTCAGATGCTTAAAACTCCTGAAAACTAATTTTCACAATCAATATTTATGGAAAGTTTCAGATTTTCAGTCACACATCTTGAAATATCACAGTTCAACATGCTCTTAAACCAGCCCAGGTTCTGTGAACCAGATGGATGACGAATATTTTTCACCACTAATTAATCTGCTGAACTGTAAAGTGAAAACTTTTTTGTTGCTGGCAAGAGCCTCGTGCAACACGAAACTGGATTAAAAGGCCAAGATGGGAAAAAGAAGAAACCATACTTTGTTCTGCTTTTGAATTAACACTTGGCAAAACGGTATTGCACATTTTAAAATGACTCTTCTAGAATGATGAGCCTGTTGGGAAGGCTACAGAGAACACTTCCCCATGTACTAATACCTGCCTTAGAACTGGAACAACACATTTAAATAACTTTATTTTTCTAAACTCTTACGATGGCATCTCAATTCCTACTACAAGTATGGTTGCATGAGTTGTACCATCAACAATGCACCTCATTACAAGCATTTGTGCTAAGGACCCCGAAAACACAGTCATTTTGAAGGGGGAGAGGAACAGGAGTGGAGCTAGCAGCATTTATTAAAGGACTTCTGATGTGGAGGAGTAGAAAAAAGAAAACCCACAGCAGTCAGGTTGAATGAAGTATGACCTGAAAAATTTATTGTATGATACTGTATTCTGTAAACTTATTATTAAATAAATTGTTAAAATTATTAAATTTAAAATTAAATAAAAATTAAATTAAAATAATTAATTTAGAATTCATTTTTAATTAAATTAAAATTATTAAAATTATTAAAATTTTTAAATTTACAATTGACATCCACACTGTTCAGCAAAACAGCGTGACAAAAGATCTTCTCAGCAAGATGAACAACAAACCCATCCTTTGTTAATTAACCAAGGCAACTAACTTCTCTTTGGAGTACAGCTATCTTGCTTGTGTAAGTAACATTTTTGCAAATATTCCAGACACAAAATATCTGCACTGCTGACTTAAAAACCAAAATCTTGTTTAAAAAGTGTTTTTAAGCAGATCAGGTCCCTGAGAAAAACCCTGAGTTCAGCATGAAGTCATAATGGCCATCCTTAAAAGGGCAGGGTTTCAGATAGGAGCACTCAGGCTCTTCATCAGGGGGAAATGAGGGTGTTTGAAGGAGGCTACCAGGGGTACTGAGCTCCTTTGGAGGGCAGGGAGAGGGAGCAGCTCGGATAAGCCCAGTTCCAGCCACAGGCAGGTGGCACACGGCTCCCTGGGAATCACAGCCAACCAGAGCACATTAAAGCAGTCCTCAGGCTACCCCAGATAGGGCTGGGCCAAGTCAGAAGTGGAGAAGCACGCAACTATAATTAGGATAGAGATCAAGAAACACATTCTCTCTTAATCAAGAACATTTTCCTTCTTAATTCGGTCGAGCATTAAAAAGGTCTTTGTAGTGTGCCTCCTCTCCTTCCCATCTGTGCAGCCGCAGATACAAATACCAGCAAGCCCCGGCAGGAAGATGCATGGCTGGAAGGGAACATCATCTCTACCATGTCATTTGTATTTGTCCTGCACTCAGGATTTCTGGGTTCTAAAAGGAGCCAGAGAAGAATCCAATTGCAATGACTTGACGACCAAGACACTGAAGAATGCCTTAAATGTGAAAGATGAGAATGGCCAAAGGAGAAGCCACTATAAATTCAGGTCCTTCGAAGTCTGAGCCCAAACTGCAGGCAGCTTTGCCTATGGATGAGTTCACTTACATGAGCACCTGGAATACAGAGGGCTCTTCTAGCAGCCATGAGTTTGTTCTATAATCTTCCCAAAATCCTGAGTTTTATGCATTCATATTAACTTTTAGAAACAGGGAAGGACAACCGATTCAACAGTATTGTGGAGATGTTAAGAAGCAAATACACAAAGCCAATCTAACAGACTCAAAAAACAAACAAAAAACTCTGCAGAGAGAAATAGATTGGTCTATGGCTGAAGACATTTATTTTAATTTTTTAAAGGGAGTAGGGTCAGGAATGTGGCAGAGCTGGTGATGAGGTTTGTTTGCATATTTTTCACTGTGCTTCTGTTTTGAGGGCTTGCTTTCTTTTGGAATCAACCCCCAATATTTAAGGTTAAATAAAGCCTCCAATTTCTGCCTGAACACATACACAGTTTTCAAGGTTATCTCAGAACTTCCAAAAAACAACTGTATTGTAGGTAGCAGGACAACAACTGGTAGTAGGACTTACACCTGGTAAGATCGATTTTAATTAAAATATAAAGCAGTGTTTTCACACTGCAGTGCTTACCTCCCTTCACATCACTTGCCCTGTCTGCTCTTCTATCATTACCCTCATTTACAGGGAAAGGGCCCAAGGAGGGTTCCAAAATACTGTAGCTGCCTGTGTTAGGGAAAGCCATCTCAAGGCTTTGGCCAGCAGACCATTCTTATCAGTTTTTAGTCTCTCCGTTATCTGCCTCAGGAGGCTGTTACACATCACATCTTTTGGACCTCTGGATCTCAGCCCCGCTCAGTCTAAAGCTGCCTTGGAACATGGGATGTTCAATGCACAGTGATAACGATACGGATTTGAAGAGCGTTGTGGTTTGGAGGGAGAAGTTCTCAAAGCTTTTGCAGAGTCACCAGGTTAAGTCCTCTCGGCCTGGGGACTCTCAGAAGAACACAGCAGAACAACCACCCTCAGAGGCAGCAGCTTAAGGAATCCTGCGACTCTGCCTCCCAAGGAAGAGTAACCACACAGGGCTAGGATTAGATGCAATTTAAAATGCATTAACATTGTTAGTCCATTTGCTGCCTACAGCAAGAACAGAGGAAATTGCTGCTCCAAATTTCTGCTTTTGTCTCACTGACTCTGCTTGTCTTCTGCTTGCCAGGAGGCCACTGTTGCCTTCTCACCTCCCAGACTGGCAAAAACCAGAACCAGTAAGGGAGACTCTGAAGATTGTTGAGGTAAATTTAGTTCTTCTTCCTCATCATCTGGGAAGGGAAAAAATAGAAAGAGAAGAAGTGTTCAAGAAAGACAAAAGGGAACATCGAAATAGGAATTCATTGAGGACACACCACCCACTAAAAAAAATGAAGTGTCACAGGGGTACACAAAAACATTGGCCAAGAAAGAAACATCCAAAGCAAAGCAAAACAGTCCTGATATGTTGCCTCAGTACGCAACCATGATTATGGCAGCAAAGAAGATCTAAACACAACTTGATGCCCCATGTAAGCAGATGCTCTCTCATCTTGGGTGCCAGACAACTGTCCTGAGAGCCTGCCCCAACCCAAGATCTAAGCTGTCTGGCATTTCCTTGCATCAAGTCTCCCAACGTACTATAAAACAGCGTGTTAAAAAGGTTAAGGATCAAACACGCCCCATGTGCAGGCTTACTGACGTTACAAAAAAACGAAAGTAGCTTAACTGAAAACAAAAGTGACCCTGGCTAGATGTCAGGGAATGCTTTCTAACTGGAAGAGCAACAAAGGACTGCAGCTGAGCTCCTGGGAGGCTGCAGAACCTCTTTAGTAGAGGTTTTCAAGAACAGATCAGACAAAAAAAAAAAAAATGAAAAGAACAAACCACATGCTTGTGACTGTGTCTTCATATAATGCAATTTATTGTAAATTGATTACACATCCTATTCATCCAATTCCCTTCTACTCCGCAGAAGTAGCTCTACAGACATAATCCTAGCCACTGTGAAATTATGATTTTAGCTTCAAGAAAAAATATCTTAAAATCATAGCACTTGCTTTAATTTTGAGCTTTCTTATACAAATATGCAGGCTTATTGGTTTTAGGAGTCAGCAGGGTTCATGCTATTGAGTGCCTCTCTGCAACCATGACAACAGAAAGTTTTAATTATTTTAAATGAGAGCAGGAAAGACATTCCAAGACTTTGTACTGAAGAAAACAACAAACAAAGGGAAATTCACTGCAAGAGTCAGACTGTAACACTGCAGATGTGAAGGTCTCCAAACAACTCCAACACCTTTAAAGAGATACCCATGTGAGCTGAACTACATCTGCTATACCCCGTGCAGGCAAATGAAAGGTAATGCAACTAAATCCTCTTGCTGCAACTTTTGTAAGCTGAATTACAAAACACTTGCTACTCTTGCACGTCGATAGCTACCACAGATGACACTGGCAACCATGATCACATGGCTGGACCTTTAGCTAGAAATTGATAAGAAAGAGCTGAGCCTACCAGAACTGCAGGTAAGTAAGAGGGTTAGATACTGTATTCCCACCGGAGCACTTGATTTTAGGTAGTGTAACAGCCTACCTAAAATACAAGTTTCAGCTGCATGTCACTACATCAATGACTCTGTGATCCTAAAACCTTCCTTTTGAAATGCAGTTTTAATATGTTTCTATGTGAAGAATGACAGTATTGCTTAGAGGGAAACATTTATTTGTGTCAGGAACAGCTGTTTCTTAAAACTGTTAAATCCACATTTAATTACGCGGGATTGGTTTATGGTTTTTTTGTTGGTTTTTTTGGTTGGTTGGTTTTTTTTAGTCATGGTCTTTTTTTTTTTCTTTGGGGGAGGAGGATGGTGTTTTTTATAATAGCAACTCAACAGCATAAAATCCTGTAGCTTCTGTTTCTAGCATTGAATAAGAAAATGCCAATTCATAATGCTAAGACACTGCTTTCCAGCTTCATGGTACCAGCACTCGTATCCTAAAGGCACCTTGAGGTAAGCAACAGTGTACTGATATGTTACTTTCTAACTGGTAATTCAGGCCTTAAAAGTAGATTTTCAGAATTATCTTAAGGCCAAGCAAGATCTTTAGAAAATACATGCTTTCAAAAGGCTTATACACGTCTAAATACTTCTGAAAGCAAATATCATGCCTGCATCCAATCCTGCCTATGATTACATGACAATTGACATCAACAGGATCCTCCTCACTGAGACCAGATCCTTCCAATTTCTTCTTTTTCCCCATGTGTGGTTTTTGCTGTTTTGCTTCAA
>WBMW01001145.1:364437-419480 GCA_013396635.1 Penelope pileata | reverse complement strand
TTTTTTTTGCTTTGATGCATTATTGTTCACATGACACTTTAGATAATCTGACAAAGGATAATATTATTTCTTTCTCCTGTATCTGAACATGTGTAAACACGACTAAAGCCTAACCACTGACTTCATTTATTCTGGCTTTAATCAATCTGGATAAAGATTCCCTGTACCATTTTTGGATGCATTGACTAGTTGAAGCAAGAGACCCAAAGGGAACAAATCTTTATTCAAAATAAAAACTGTTCAAGTAGATCCAGCATTCTGCCTAAACAAAGCAAAGACAAAAGTCATCAGTTCCACCAGGGTTCAAGCAAGTCTGTTATTTCACCAAAATATTTTTCTGCTACACCCTGTGGGGTGTATGTATATCTAGGTAGATAGGTGTGTTTATCTTTAGATAGATATGTTTCAAGGTGCTTTAAGCTTCTACAGCATACTTTTTTCCTCGTGAGTAGCCTATAATATTATGAGCACTCTCATAATCTGTAGTTGAAGAGACTACCAGAGGTTGCAGGTCTGCTAAATAAAGCACATGCAGTTAGTCAGAAAGACAATTTCTGCCTGCAGACCAAATCTTGAGCCTTTGGGGTCTGATGGATTGACAGAATGGATCCAAGGGTTTGAAGGCCAATTGTACCCTGGGGTACATTGCAAAAAGCATGGGCAGCAGGGCGAGGGGGGTGATCCTCCCCTTCTGCTCTGTCCTGGTCAGGCCTCAGCTGGAGCCCTGTGTCCAGTTCTGGGCTCCCCAGTATAAAAAAGACAGGGAACTGCTGGAAAAAGTCTAAAAACCTTCTTGCTGGAGTCACTCCATGCCAGCTCACCCCAGGGAAGGGCTCTCAAGCTGGCAATGCTAACGTATTCTCTTTTAAGGAAAATACAAAGTTGATTGTATCAATATAGAGTCTTTTCACAGTTTTTTTAGTTTCAAAAATGTTCTCCAGTAAAAACAGAAGATCCTTAACCAAAACTGTGACACCCACGTGGGAAGTGGATACAGATCAGTCCTGAGCCATGGTATGCATTTATAGTTTGGAGCAGATGCCCAGTGCTACGTACCTAAAAAATGTAGGCTGCCAGTACAACAACCCAAAACAAATCAGCTATCCTACTGCATGGAGACAATACTCCCTGAACTGATCACTTGCCCTCTTTTCTCCCCCATTCTAACCTGCTCCCCTCCCACACCCGTCAGTTCACTTGCTGGACATTGCTTCACCCCCGGACTGAGACGTCTCTGGGGCAGGGCCTGCCTTTGTGCTGGTGGTTTGTGGAGGACAGTGATGTTTCTTCAGTGTGCTCGAGTGCTCTCGTGATGAAAACAATCGTCATTCCACAAAAACTCAAGTGGTAACGTTGTACAGAAGGAAACAGCTGCAAGCTTGAAAAACAGTCTGCACGTATCAGCAATACTGGAGTATAACCTAATAGTCAGTGCATTGTTTGATCAAATGTTTGGCCCCTTCTTCCACATTGAGAACGGCTAGCGCTCGGCAGAATGCAAGACTTCCTTTGTGTACATTTCAAACAATCACTACTGCAGTTTCCTTTAAGCATTTTGTCTGGTTCCCCGCTCCTGCTTCAGACTTCGAGGAGCGAAGAAGAATCGTGCTTTTCCCTGCATTATGATTTTTTTTCTCTTTGTGAGCCTGCACTGAATTGAAAGTGCCTATTAGGCAGATCAGGTTTCCCATTCCCTGTAACTCTTCTTGGTAATGGTCTGACCCGGCTTCAAAGTGCAAGCACGTCGGTATGCATGGTGAACTCACAGCAAACACCTGCTTCTTACAAGCACAGTACACTTTGCTAGCTCCTGCACAGGACAGCACGCTTCTAATTCGGTGTGCTTTGCTGAGGGAAAGGCTGAGCACATTCCCTTCCTTCATTTTTTGCACACCCAGAAATCAACGTTCAAAATTCAATTACTACAGTTCAAGTGAATTTTCTTACCCCATATTCCTCCTGTATGCAGGAAACTTAAGTAGAAATTAGAGCAAGCTTGAGAAACTAGATAACTAAGCAACAGCCTGTTAAGCATCCTTCTGTTCAGCAATGACACTGAGTTCATCTGCTCTGTGTGCTGAAATTTATGTAGGAAGAAGTGCATATTAATGAAAAGCCAAACCCACCATTAGCAATGGCAGAAGAAAGTCCACTAAACTCCACAGAATTACATCAATCTCCTGGTGGATTATATACAAACACACAAAAAGAATAATTAATCTCTGCTAGAGAACGGAGGTGGGCATAGCATATGCTCATAAAACTTCAGAAGACAGGTGAGTGCAGTAACAAACATTGGTTTCTACTTTTGTGCCTTTGTGAGTGCGTGCTTAAACATGCCCCAACAGTAGTGCAAGCACATTAAACAAAAACAGCTGTCTTGAATCTTCAAGAGAAGGCTCTTGGTAGGATTAAATAAAACCAAAGAAAATTCCTCTTACCTTTTGATTCGAGTTTCTTTAAGTGCATTGCTTGCTTGTGAAAAGTTTTGGATTAATGATGTTGTAGGGACATTTCTTTATGCTGCGTTACTGCAAAGCTTCAACCCTGATTTATGTAATTCTCATGAACAATAAATAAATACTAATAAAAACAGAAAAAAAAAACAAACACAAGAGAATAGAAAATGCCAAGGGCTTAGATACAGAATACTTAAGAGGGCAGAAAAAGACCTCTATAATGAAAAGCTAATTTTTGCTCACTTTCAGTGAACTCAGTGCAGCTAGTTCAATCTCCCCCAGTCAAGTCTTTCTCTCAGCAAAGCATGCCAAATCAGAAGCACGCTTTCCTGATGGACTTCTGCCTTCTTCTGGAGCTTCTGCAAGCTACAGAAGAAAAAAAAAACCTGGGGTTGCTACAAAAACACCAAGAGGACAAATGAACGCAAAGATCGACCTTTAAAACAAACGAAAGGAAATACTGCTACCTCTTCCTTTTTGACATTTTATACACTCCTGTCCCTAAACATCTTTCTTTTACCAAGACCCCTCAGATTTCTATACAGACATACATACAATGCCTTTTTTTTTTCTGACCATCCATGCTGACTTCTGTTCACCTGCATTTATTTGTTCGATGAAGCAGAGTTCATAAACAAACATGACTTGCTCTGCAGTTTGCCTTTAAGGGAAGTCTTTAGGAGTCAGCTCACGAAAATTGCTTTTATTGCAGAATTCTTTCAGGAAGTGGGAAAAGAGAAAAAGCAGCTCTAGGATTGTGGAATAAAGATTCAGTCTTGAGAGCAACAAGCACAGCTTTCATGCCCTACATAGTCTGACTGGAGACCTGAATGCCAAAGAAAGGCCAAGGATGACTAAGAAGTTGTTCAACTTTTAAATAAGTTTATATGTCTCTTTTATGTGAACAATATCTAACATCTTTGAACAAGATCTAACATATTTTATTTTCAAGTGTCATCATTTGTTCATTGAGCCTGCTTGTAGAAAGATTGGGTCCAATTTGGCTCCTCTTGACGTTGGTGCCAAAGCATGCCAAAACTCCTTCAGTCTTCACTGGTATTGAAACCAGATTCTCAATTTGAAGTGTTCCCAAATCAGAGAAAAGCTCTGGTAACTCACTGCTGCTTCCACAAGGAAAAGAAATGTTATTACCAAATCACTGCCAGAGGAAGAGAACTGCCTTCTGCCAGAATACCCTAGGCACAAACGAAATACTGCAGGAATCAGAAGGCCAAGAGCACTTTCTTCGTAATAAGTCTTATCCACACCTATTTGGAGCAGTGGGATAGGGGAGAACACAACCCCACTTTTGCAGAGGAAAACATTCTGCATGGGTGATTTTAAGGAGACTAGAGTTGTCAAGTCCTAACAGAAGAACAGAAGACTGCTCATTGTAACCCAGTATAAAGGCTGCATCTCTGAAGGATATCAAAAGCTTTTGTTTCCAGACATGATCGCACAGATTCAGTGTTTCAGGTGAAGAAAGTACACACTGAAAAGAAAACTGAAGCATTCAGGCAACTCAGATGTTACACATGACATGAAAAGGCGTGTGTTTTGGTCCTGCTGGGACACACATACAGGAAAGTGAACAGGAGGAAGAACGTGGCTGAAGGATCCGACATCACTTAAAAAAAAAAAAAGCAAAACATTTGATCCTTTGAACTCCAGGGCTTTATTCAATCCTGAAAAAAATATTTAAAAACTCCCTCCTCCCCTACCCAAAGCAGCCAATGCAAATTAAACCTAAAAAGCCAAGGGCACGCCAGGACACTCACACACCTCTTCAAAAGGTTCCATTAGAAAGTTTTGTGGCATTCTTCCCTTCTTTCTCAGAGGAAGCAGTGATATGGGAAAAGCCTTGTTTTGCAAGCACAACCAGATTGTCAATTTGCATCTCTCCCTTATTTGCCCAAGGCCTTTGTCTCCTGACCACCAGCACTGAACTTAGGCTACAAAGGTACCCATGACCCATGCTAAAGCATCCTAACTTCCTGTGAAAGAAAGCCCAGGCACAGTTGTCACAATTACTTGAAGCATGGTCCTCAAAACAAACAGCTTGGTTTCAGCTGTTCCAGCCAGCCACCCCGACACATATCACTCACTCCTCATTCTTGTGCTGTGAAAATCAGAACTACGCTGGCCTGAGACTCAGCTCTGTCTTTTAATTCTGACATTTAGAGTGAATAAACCAGCCATGCAGACAAAAGATTGTCTCTCAGCATCAAGCAGACTTCAAACAAGCCCCTGGGGGGGAGGTCTGAGCTGTGTGCAACCCGGTGTAGCTATGTCCAGTCTGCACCCCTGAGCCCAGGGTGCACAGGGCTCTGTGTGCTCCATCATACAGCTTACCCAGAGAGCACAGGCACACAAGAAACCACAGGAAACTCCAGAATTTTAAGGTTCCTCAGCATGAACAAACTGTCATAAATGAGAAGTTACAATGAAAAATGCAGAGCACGTGGAAAACAGGAACCAGGTCCATTGATTATTATGTGGCTTAATCCTGCAAGACACCTTTTGTTCTGCAAAGCATTAGAGCATGTGCTCACACACCTTAGTAACCACACCAAATTTTGCGACGAATTACATAGAGAAACTGTCATTTTCTGCATTCAAAATACCTTTCACATAACTCAGAGATAAAAGATCCTCCTTTTCCTTTACTCAAAACTATCCCATCTCACACAGCCACAGAATTCAGTGCTCTTAGTTCACACGTTCCTGAGAACACGGTAAAGACAGTGAAGTGCTGAGACACTTACTATCAAACTGTCTAACCCCACCACACAGATTTCACCCACCCACCTGAAACTTCAGTAACTGGAACAAGAGGAAGAAAGAGTGTTTTCTTGTCTGGGTCACAAAGAGCCATTCGTCACCATGAAAAGTATAAGGGCTAAAAGCTGACAGAAGAAAAAAATACAAAAACTACACAAAATATAGCTCACTTTCTTTTCCTCGTTACTAGTTATCCATAACTGTAAGACAATTAATTCACTGTATATTTTGAATATGTAAGCAGTAGTCAGCTCTCAAGGCTGTAATGGATGATCCTTACGAAACACAACACCGATCCCTGGCAGCAGGAATGGTCTTCCACGTACCTACACTTCCTTTACATCTCACCAAGACAGCACAAAAAAATAATAATAATGAAAAAAAATCACCAGAGGCAAAGAGAAAGAAGGAATTGCTAACAACAATCCTTTCAAAGCTCGGAAACTTGTAAGAAACACTAAAGCAGCACACAGGTTCTATATGGTGATGGTGCCAGTCCCTAAAGATTTCTGTGAAGACTGACTCGAAGACCTCCACGTGGATATTTCACATTTTATACGCTATTTTCAGCAACAGCGATTCATATTGTCAATTCAAAGAAACTACTGAGGTTTCTCATTTCCAGCTTTAGAAAGGAACTACTAGAATTACTTTTCACAAAAGGATTTCTTCCCTTGTCATCACAGCATTTCTTTTCCTCTCTCACTGATACTCTCAGCTGTATCTACCTCTGAATTCTGACCTCCCCATTGCTAGCGTTTTCCCTTCCTTCTGCCAAATAAAGAATGCAGTTCCACTGATGGCAGCAGTCTGTGGCCCATACACACCTTAGACTGGACCTTACAGGTAAGCACCTGCCTCCCTAGGAGTCACTGAGCACAGTCAACTTGTGACCAGTGGGTCAACAGGAAAAACGTTGCGGCCATCTTACAGTGATATGAATCTCTGAAGATAACTATTTAAATTCTACCTTTAAAAAANAAAAAAAAAAAAAAAAAAAAAACAGTATTTATGATCACAAACCAAGGAATACAACCCTCTATCAGAGGCAAAAGGGCATGCTGCCACTTGGAAAAACAGACAACCCCTCCTTAAGAGTGCAGCACAGGCAAAGGAGCTGAGCTCTCCTTTTGCAATCTTTCTGCTGTCATTCCTCTTCTGCGTAAAAGCATGTGGCAACCTCAGGCATGTCCCTTTGACCTCAGTGCCTGCAGGGTTCAACCATCACCAAGACAGAGTGCAGAGAAGGAGTGCAGGAGCAAGAGCACAACCAATACAGACATCACCATCTTGAATTTAAACGATGGAATGTAACTGGTGCACAGTAAGTGTAAGATCTGAAACACAGTAAAAATGCAGTCCACAAAATTCTACTGGGATTTTGAAATATGATTATTCAACTGCAAAGATCTCACTTCTATAAATAAAATAGAGCAAATATACCTGTACTGTCATTACAAAAATGCAATTCTCTTGAGGAAGATACAAATTGAAAAAAAAGACAAGAAACAAGAAAGGGGAATAAATCAGTGATCTGTCATCTTTTTACAAAAAATATGGATATTACTAATGATGCAGCACGATCAATACGTAACTTTTTGGTTTTCTCAAACATTTTCAACAGCACTGTGGTAACAGACATTTTACAGAGATAAATCCTCTTGATCAAATTATCTTTCTGCAGCCCTTGGTCAATTATTTAGTTTCTTCAAGAGCTTCCCTGATATCACGTGGTTCCAGTTCTCAGCAGTTTTCTTCCTTGCTTGGAAGGGTTGCAAATCTCCCGTTAGTTTCTTAAAGCTCTAAAGTCGAACTTAAAATAAATACAATATCAACAGATGGTATTTAACTATACTAAATAATAAGAGAAATAACAAAAAGAGAAATAATTCTAACTTAAAGGAATCCAAAAGAAAGACTAATAAAAAGGCCACCTCACACAGTTCACATTTGCCCTGATTATATTAAAAAATTACTGCCCAGTGAAACCAGCAAAGCAGCCCCCTCTGAAAATATTATTGCTCAAACCTCAGGGTGACCAAGAGGTAACTTCATTTAAAAGTTAATAGATCTCCTGCTTGCTGCCACGCTGGTTTCATTTATTTAGTTAAGTGCACCTAGGGAAAACAGAATCTCAGCCTTCATTCATTTTCTGGTTATTCCCCAGAGGGCCCAAAATCGCTGGTCTCATCTGCAAAGATCCTGGTGAAATTAGTAACCTATTTCAAACACGTGACAGTGATTTTGAGAAACACTTAACAGCACGGTTTGTGAATCCTTTTGTTCCTTTCATTCCTTTTTCATTAGGGATCTGGAACAGCGCACTGTTCCACATGTGCCACCGTGTACACACTTGCACACTCAGATTTCCCCATCCTGTTTTATAGCCACAATAAAAATCTAAGAAAGTTAGAATCTTTTCTAACTTGGAAGTGCTAGGGAATACCAGTCATGCACATTTTCCTTAAAAATATTTTTGTAGCTTTTGTTAAAAAACAGTCCTTAGTGATATTGCATCATTAAAGAAGAACGTGTACCTATTTGCACTTTGAGTTGGATTACACTGTTTGTACAGCTTCTCTGCTGCTGCACAACACAGGCACAACTCACGGGATCAGGCAGTTTTTATGAAGAAAAGAAATAACAAGGTTGCAAACAAGACTTGGAAATAGTATCAGATTTTATAAATACTGTTTCAGTTTAAAAAGAAAAAGGATTTGAAGATTCTGCCCTTTAATTACTGCGTTAATAAAGGTTTAGCTTTCATTTTTGTTTCACAACAGGTCGAATATTCAGAAGAATCTGCCCTGAAAGTATCTGTTAATCCATCTGAGCCAGGGCAAAGGAAAGAACACCCAGGTGCTTGAGCTTTGATACCGTTCAGTAGCACAGTTCAAAATTACTGCTGGTCAAAAGCAGCTGCAATCTACCTTTGCAAAAAAGAAAAAAATATATATATTTTGGGGCTTTCTGAAGTAACATACCTGCACAATTAAGCACATTTGTCACAGGAACATGCTTTTTGAAAGATACAGAAATACCAAAATCATTATTGAGAAGGACACATCCCATATTCGCACAGCAAACGACTGTCAACCAGGCTTTCAATGCTGACTCTCAGTTTGGATGATTAACAAACTACAAGATCTCTCTGTTTGTAGGGATGTGTTTTCTGCTGACATGTGCATTTATCAACCAGTTGTTTCAGGAAGACCACAGGAGCCCACCATTCCCATATTTACTGGAGTCCCTAGGCCTAGATTAGCTTATGCCATAGGCACACCCACGTTTTTTGGAGTATTTTGCAGGCATGAACCCTGGAACATTCAGAACTGCTTGTATTTAAAATAAATGAATACATAAATTTTCAAGGAGTGAAACAAGCACGTTAATCTTTCTGAAAAAGCTGAATCACAAATATGATTCACACTTCCTAAAGATATACAGAGATTCCCTCGACACCCAATGATGCAGTTGGTGCCAACAAGGCACACCAACCCCCTGCTTTGGTGACCATTACCCCAGCTCTCAGTATGTCAAAACACAACCCAAATCACACGACCCATCCACAGTCAGGGATCATACCAGAACACTACTGACACATCCTGCAGCTTCAACAAATAAACGATGCCTACTAGAAGGTGATGCCTTACCACAGAACTGCCCCATTTATGGCTTGATCCCTGTGAAGACAGGTTAAAACTACAGCCCTAGAAAAGTGATACCTTTGTTTCAGTCAGCAGGTAGTTCTTATTAGTAGAGGTTTTTTTTTAAAAAAAAGTCTCTCAACTGGTATCTGGAACACTGGATGGACCCTGGGCAGCCTGATCCAGTACCAGATCTGGAGGTTGGTGGCCCTGCCTGCTGCAGGGGGTTGGAAGCTGGTGATCCTTCAGGTCCCTTCCAAACCAGACCATTCCATGATTCAATGAGTTTTTCTTTTCTAGCAGACACACATTTGCTCAGAGGAAAAGGAGGGAATGAAGTTGCTTTTACAACCACCTAAAATCCCTGCTTTTGCAATAGTTCACAATTGGTAAAACAGCACAAAAACCCTAAGTTTCCTGGGTAGCTATAAATCCAACGAAAGGTGTGAAGATAGAAGAAAGAAGGAAATCTTAGATTCAGAATAAAATACATAAGAACGTTTATAATCCGTACCTTGTGCCAAAGCTGAAATACCGTAAAAACAAACCCAACAGGACTGCCTTTTTAGACGCATATATGCCAACAAACAAATTAAATCATTCAGAAAAGTTATACATCTGGTTTGTTCTGTGGTTAAAACGTCAAATGACGGAACATGACAAATTCTAAGATCTTTTTTTTACTAACAGATAATCACGTAACTTCGGTGGGAAACCAGAAAATGAAAGCGATTTTAGGTGGTGTAAGCCAGGGCTGAGCTCTGCCCTCCTCCAGCAGAGAAGAGAGACAGAGCTCTGACCCGGATGAGGACAAGCCCAGGAAAACCAGTGGCTGCTCTTTGGCTGGACACATGCTGCTCCTCACACGCAGCTGTGCAAACACTTGTGCCCATGCAAAGGCAAGGGAGAAAAAACACCAAGGTGGAAACCACTGGTGAGGCAAGAGAGCCATGCAGCTCCTTTCTGCTTCTGGAGCCGCAGCACTGCGGTGCAGTCTCACCTTACACAAATTAAATCTGAAGAAAAAGGCTGCTAGAAAAAGGGAGATCCCCCTTTCCCAGAAGTTCCATGCTGTGTAATCTCAGTGCTTACCCCAAAATATTAACAAAAAATTACTTTTCTGTCAGATCCACAAGCTGTTCCAACACACTCTATAAGTGCTCCACCGAATTGTGGAATTCCCTTTCCCATTCCTACTGGGAATTCCACACTGGGAAGGAGCAGGGGGAAGGGATGAAACCTTCAGCATCGCACCACAGCCAGGTCACAGCAAGAACAGCAGGAAACACAGGCTGACCTTAGACCAGAGCGTTCCCGACACCGCAAGTCACAAAACAAAGTTGCATCTTCAGACCCCTTCCATCACATGGGACGTTTTCATCAGACGCTGCATACACCCAATGCCTTTCAGGATTTGGGTTTGTAAGGCTAAGCACAGGACTACTTCTGCAGGTTATTCCTTTCATTAGAGGACTGTGCAGGCAACAGCAGCATGTACGTATGCATAACACATGCACCCATGTCTGCACGTACAAAGGTGCATTTTGTGTCTGCGTCCAAGCTTGGCCTCCAAAGACCTTAGGCAGGTATGGGACTCCAGCACCACTGCGGTCTGCTCACACCTCTGCACGGAGCATGGATGCAGAGCCCATTTGCGGGTGGCTCGTTCTGCAAAGCCTGACAATTCTCCATGCACGCAGAGCTGCTAGTGCTGGATATCACAGTCGAGTTCACACTGCTAGCTCTGGGCTCCCTCTCCCCTATCCCTAGCTGCTGGGAACAACAAACTTCAGCCATTCAAGCCGACACACACAGGCTACCCTACAATGAATTTTTATTCTTTGAATGTCTCAGCCGTTTCCAGGAATCAAGTTGGAAAAAATTATTTTTCCTCCATTTTTTTTTTCTCTGCCCCAACACTAAAACCGCGTTCTCATTCTGCTACTAAGCCCAACTCCCACTGTTTTCACACACCAGCCTCGGGTGTCCGAGCCGCATCACCTGCTGTTCGCGGGCTCTCCGGGCCGGGCCGGGCTGAAGGCCCTCAGCAGGAGCCGCGCAGCAGCCGCCGCCTGTTTCCCCGCAGCACGGACAGGACAACACTCGCGCCGGGCACCCCGAGCGCTGCGCAGCGCCCAGCACCTGCTCGCTGGAAGCCCTGGGAAGCCGCGCGCTGCCGCCGACCCGCCCGCCCCTGAGAGCGCAACGCGACCACCGCGGCGGTCACCGCCTCCGCCTCCTGCGGGGCCCCGGCCCCCCCGACAGGCAGCCGCGCTCACCTTGATGCCCTGCTGCTGCGTGGTGAGGGTCAGCTTGGACTCGTCCAGGAGCAGAACTTCGCAGTAGAATTCCTCCGGGACGGCGCAGAAGCAGCCCATGCCGGCGGGCGGGACGGGCCCCGAGCGACGGCCGCGGGGGCTGAGCGCAGCCGGGGCCGGGCCNGGGGGCGGCGGGGCGGGGAGGGGTGTTCCCCCCGTGCCTGCTGCGGGGCTGCTCGAGCAGACGGCACCAGGACTGCGTCGGCCAGAAGCGCTTCCTCGCGTCTGCTGGGAAATACTGAACTCGAAGCAATTAAAAAAGCAGCAGTCCCGCAAGAAAATAGGACATAAAAGGAGTTCGGAACTGCTTTTGCCGCTCCTCTGTACGATTTCTGCATCACGCACTGGTCCACCTGTGTATGTTGGTTGTGATTCCCTCCCTTGGGTGGAAAGTTCAGCCCTGGTCCCACAGTGCCTGTGCATTGGCATCACTCGGTATGCATGGGTCGTCCTGCTGGAGGCCGTACAGATTTTGCATGTGTAGATTTAAGAATATGTATACATGCTTTTCCTATAGTTCTTCTGCTCATGTTGCATAGGAGAAGGTTACAAGGAGAGCTCTCACCTGGCAGACCCCTCTGTAGTGAGCGATACCCATGCTCTGAAGTGTCCTCCCTAAATACAGCCCCACAGCTCCCAGGTGCTGCTGCCTCCATGCAGGCTGTGTGTAAGCCTGC
Source organism: Penelope pileata (assembly GCA_013396635.1). NCBI lineage: Eukaryota > Metazoa > Chordata > Aves > Galliformes > Cracidae > Penelope > Penelope pileata. Next base: position 407,598 of record WBMW01001145.1, on the reverse strand, counting down.
ACAAGGTCTTGTGCTGTCTTTGTCCATCCTGCCGCTGCAAAACCGGTGTTCTGCACGAGCACCATGACTGTCAAGGCAAAAGGCAAACAGGCGCTCAACATCATGTATGTTCATAAAAACAACCTTCTGAACAGCTTACAGAATACAAAGTATTGCAGAAGTTCAAGCTCCTAACCATGTTTGTTGGGCTGTGTATGCCCAGTGAGAATGTCGTCCAAACAGCACAAGAAATTGAGATGAATTTATTCCCGCTTCTCCTGCCGCATTTTTCAAAGAGTTCTTGAATCCTTCTGACAACAGACAGTTTTCTAGGGAGCAGATGGTTCCCTCTTCCCTCTGTTCAGTCTGTTTAGATCTATACATCATGCGCACCGTGACATTAATTGCCCCCTCAGTCAGCTGAAGTCATTATATATGTATAAATCACAGATTAATCAAGTGAGAGGGCTGGCTCGGTGAACTCTGAATCTGTTCTAAAACCTTTGACTCTAATTTAAAAGCAAGTCACGCTGCCAAATCACAGTCCCACACCTGAGCAGTTTCAATCAAGGTTACAGGCAGTCCATGAGAAGGACCCGGAGCCCTCTGTTCTCAAATATCCTTTGCAAGCTGCTGCACACCAGACAAATGGTCTGCGGGGGCTGTACCAAGCATGCACTCCTGTTCAGCTGGTGCCAGTGCTTGGAGCACAGAGCCATTAAGAAAATCACCTCCTACGCAGCTGCTGCCCCAGAGCATGGCTAGCAGCTGGCTCAGCGCTACCACGACCTGCTGCTGGGTGGGAGAACCTTGGAGCCCTTCAGTCACTTCAGTCCAGGACTGAAGAAGTGAGAAAACTTGTAGAAGAGCGGAAGAAGAGAGGATGGAATCTGTACAAGGAATTGGTGTGAGGCTCAAGAAAGCAAAACAACTGATGTAGAGGGGCAAAAACACAGAGCCCAAGCTTTGCCTGGGGCTCTGTGCTATGTACCACCTGCCCTGCCTCAGTACTTCAAGCATCAGGCCAGCTCACAGCTTGTGAGAAACCTGAAATAGTCATCTGTTTTCCAAACCCATTAGGAAACTGAGCTAGTTTTTCTTCTCTCTGCAAGAAAAAACAGAGGTCAAGCACTCGAAGTGAAAACTTGCTGACACGAACTCTCACCACCACCAAACACTTACGGACGTGTTTAACTCAGGCATGTAGGTACAGGACCAGGGGCATAAAGGCACTTTCCATTCATGGCCATTGCATGGGGTACCCAGCACAATTCATTGCAGTTGCTGCTTTCAGTACACCTTCATCATCATGCATAGTTTTAGCTGTAATCAAGTGTTTCCAAGGTGGTCATATGAGCAAGACACTGAGAGCCACATTGGCTTGTAGGCAAGAAGTGACCTACATCCATGTTGCAACGTATCCGCAGTACGACGAGTTGCCAAGAGGAAAGCTGAGCGTGTCTGTTTTCTCACTAATGGCCAGGTAGCGGCATGCTGGCTTTTTTTATCCACTGACGCTGTCACTTGTCTGTCATTCTTGTTTCCCAGCCTGTGAAAAGTAATTCATGTGTCTAATTTAGATCTCCAGATGTTTGACATGCCAGTGGAAGCTTTGCTTTCTTATGGCCCTTCCACCCAAGTGTGCACGAGCCCACATTCCTCATTCCACTTACAAAGGTCTCCCTTAAAGCACCCTCACTGCTGCTATCATCAAATGATTTCTCCAAACTATGGCTTATTACTGCACACCACGAGTATGTGTCCACTGAGCAGGAACAGCCAGCACTGAACTGGGATGTGACATTGTACTCTACTTATTACCGAGCCTTTAGAGTAAGACATAACAGCCAAGACCACTTACATATGAGAAATGTTAAATTAAGAGCAATATCCAGATCTATAAAGCAGTGATAATCAGAGAAAGAAAAAAAAAACTTCAAGATTGCAAATTACTCTTGAATAGCTGATTAAATTTGTGAGGACTTTCGTAGCAATAGACGCCTTGGGGTGCTCTGAATCGACATGCCACTGAGTAAAAATCCATTTTCTTCTCCTTGGTTGTTTGCTTAGAGAAGCCCAAGGAGACTGCAGCCCTGCAAACACATGCTCAGTGATTAAGCAAGTCATAAAAATATCTCCTTTTCTGATTTTTGAGCAAGGAGAATATGATATTAGAAGTTATTTCTCCAATGAAAAATGTAAAGTTCTTAGCATCTTTATTTTAAGCTGTAGAGCTAAAATTAGAAACTGCAGGATCTGTATATTTCTGTCAAAGCAAGAAAAATTCCTGTCTTTAGAAAAAAAACGGAATTAGCTACTGTTTGTTTATTCAACCTAATTTTGCGTGTGATGTGGTTGTACAGAGTCTCTATTAAGACTGTGGTGAGTTACCTCTATGCAAAGAAGAACCAGATGATCCTGTTTTATTTTGCTTATGCTCAACTTCCTTGGCAGAACATGAATGTATGTCAGTAGTAATTGGGTGACAAAATGTAGTACTCTAACTTACCAATAATCTAAGTTACCAGTAGGAAAAAAAAAAAAAATACTTTCTCTCCAGGGCTTGAATTGTGGAAAAACAGAAGCTGCAAAGATACGTGGACACCTAGATGGTGGGGAAAATCGGTTTTTCAAACCATACTGTATAAAAGACAATCTGTCACCTTCCTTAATAAAACAGGAATGAGCAGACCCATGCTGAAGAGCAGAAAATACTACTGACTCCAAACTATGGAATCTGTCCCACCACAGCAGAGGAGCTCCAGTCTGTCTGTGTAAGGCAGTGAGCAACGATGTGCCAGAACCTCTATGCTCTGGGAGCTGGAGATATGTGTACCCAGATAGCAGATGTACTTCAATATTCTTCTGGAAGACTTCTGAATGTTGTGCTGAAGCATCTTTTATCCAATGATACGCTGTCCATGCTGGCTGTCAAATTACAGGGGGCTCTGGTAGTCTGCTGCTCAAACACAACAGAAATTTTGTTTGTCTGTAACTATCATCACTTGCTTTCCTCGCCCCCAAACTACAAATCCAGTTTTTTTGAGGCATCAGTACAAAGAGATGCTCAGACCTGTCTCCCAGAGGGCTGTATGACTAAATTAGACCTCAACACATGTTGGAAAGAAACCAGGGGACACAATAAATCTAAGCAATGACTTCAGCAAGCCAAACACAGACTGAGGATTCTTTGCAGCCAGAGCTCTAAGCGTGTTCAGGGAGGCACCAAGTAAGGAGACAGACTGACATAGGTGTAGTAATTGTCTGCAGAACATCCCTGGCGCTGAGCTGTGGTGATGTTCACCTATCTGTGGTGATTTCTTAAGCAACAGGGTATCAGCAGCTCTCTTCCACAGATCAAGGAAATAACCAGTTCATCCTACGTCTTGTGGGCTCATCGACTTTCTTTCTTTAGTCGGAGCATGGGAAGGATCCTCTTAAGCTTCTGAGCTGCATCGGAGGGATTGCTCCAGTTCAAAGTCAGCTGAACCATAGCCCGGCCTCGGAACCATCTAGTTGATTTCCCATGTATGACCTTCCCTGGAGCACGGCATCATTTCATGCTGCAGAGCCCAGGAATTCAGAAACTTCTGGAAATGACAAGTCAAGCTGAACAACAGGAAGATCTGGAAAGTTTACCTCTTTTCTGGGACTGTATTTGTAAAGGTGGTTACACCTGACTGACATGTTTGTGTGTGCATCATTTGATAGCCTTTGATTCTTTCTTTGCAACATAAAAAAATGTAAATGAGGACTGTATGGGACTGGAAGTCCCTTAGTAAGCCAAAGAAATTAGAGAACTCATCTTGCCTTCAGAAACATTTTCTTTGTCCTTAAGGTTATTTAAGAAGCTGGATGACATAAAAAAAAATAAAAAATAAAAAAGTGATTCACTGTTTTCACATTCTGGTACTGCGACATTTCATATTGTCATGGTGTAAACTTCACCATACTTGAAGACTGCAGCAATACTTACTGCTCCCCATTGTTGTACATAGCTAACAGTCTAAATTCTTGCCAGCTCTCTCCTGCTTTCAAGTTACTCAGTCACACCAACATTCATAAAGCTGAAAAGAAACACTTCCAGCACAGGAGAGACGAAAGGAAAATACATGGAAGGAGCAAGAGAAAGTGATGGAGAAATAAGGAGCAGAACTCTTTGTTGTTGGGATGACAAGAATGGCAAAGTAAACGTAAAGGAGAGAGGTGCAAACTAGCAGAACAAAAGCTGGGTAAGACACATCAGAGAAGAGAGAAACGAAAGGAAGAAAAATGGAGGAAAAAGTCATATCAACAGAAAAACAGAAAGAGGATGAAAGTCTGGTTAAACTACTTTAGTCAGGAGCTGTTTTCTAAGGAGATGGGTCTGGCAAACTGAGATTGAAAGACAGGATCAGGCGGTGTCCCGTAAATGTAAACAGCTCTGATGGAATTGAAGTGCAAATGTGCTGGCACAGGGCTTGCCCTCAAGTGCAACGTCTTGCCTTGAGGGCAACTGGAGTGTGGTCTGGTGCCATGGGTGTTCCTCTCCCTGATCTCCTTCCACAGCCCTCCTGTGCTCCTCACAGCCCCAAGCTGCCTTCCCTCACAGTCCTGGCGAAAAAAGGCATCCTACATTGCACACTGACAAAAGATCCTGAATATCTAAAGGCTGAAGTGTTCATGTCCATGTATAACCCACTATACATGTCATATACAAGCTGATTACATTACAGACATTTGTATATTTTCTAGGACACAAGAGTGCAAATGTTTGTCAGCTAACATAACATGAAAAATATATTGTTGTTCTAATACGCGAATATTTTCAAACCCCCCACATTACAGAATAGCACAGATTGCCAAGAACTGATGCAGAATTCCTCCAAAGTTGTAAGATGCTGTGCACAGCATCTGTGAAGAGAGAATTAATGAGATTAAACCATTCCTTCCCTACTCATACTTTTACAAAAAAGCTTATTCTATGCTACCTGACAGTTCTCCATATATATAATATCAAGTTCACTACTAACGCTTCTGCTGCTGCTAGCACAAGATCAGAATGAATTCTTGATTTGCTTGCACATGCATTTTATATAATTTTTCTGCTGTTTTGATAGGGGCTAAATTCCTGGCATATTGCTTCTTTGCCAGAACAACATACCTGAAATACCATTTTGAATGGTCGCTTATTTATACCTCTAAGTCTGCTAACCCAACCACTGTGTATAGCCAACTTCTGCATCATTCCCTGCATACTTATAGAGATGTGTCTGCGCACACTCTGATGTTACAAACTGTACCAATTGAAATTTAAGGCTAACTGTGTTGTAATTCTGTCTGTACTACCCAAAATCAATTAATAAATCATTAATACTCAGTAAAAGTCTTTTCCTGATACAGCTGTCCTTGTGGAGGTGTTAAGAAACCCATGAAGGGAATACTGGCTGCATACCAGCCATAGGCTGCACTTCGTTTTTTTTATAAAAAGTGTAAAGAGTGGCAGAGCACTCATTAAAATGATTTTGACGTTTTCAGATTGCTTGGGTCTATGAAACTAATTGTTTCACCTAGAACTTTCAAGATTTGAAAGAATGAATGACGCTACTGCGCTTGGCATCTGCCTGAAGCTTCCAGGCTCAGGACTCTATGAAAGTGATAAATGGTAAAGAAGCTGCCCTGCAGGCACCCAGGTCAGGGCAGGAGGGCAGGCGGTGCTCCAGGCTGGAGCAGCAGCTCCCTGCAGCCCAGCAGAGGCCCCTGGAGGAGCAGGCTGTCCCCTGCAGCCCATGGGCACTGTGCGGAGCAGATCTCCATGTGCAGCCATGGAGGAGCCCATGGTACAGCAGATCCATAGCAGGAGCTTCAGACCATGGAGAAGAGCCCATGCAGGAGCTGGTTGTCTGGTGGAAAGTGGGGACCCTGGGGGAAACATGCTCGACCAACCTGTTCCTGAAGGACTCCATAGAGAGAGCCCATGATGAAGGAGCTGGTGAAGGACACTAGTCTGTGGGACGGATACACGCTGCAGCAGGGGAAAGTTGTGAGGAGGAAGGAGCAGCACAAAGTATTACTGCAGCCCCCATTCCTTGTCTCTTTGTCATTCAGCGTGGAGGTGAAGGAGGCAGAAGAGCAGACCATGAAGTTGGGCCTGGGAAGAAGGGGGCAAAGGTGTTTTAGATTTCGTCATTGTTTCTCACTATTCCACTCCATTTTTTAACAGGCAATAAATTAAATCAGTTTTCTCTGAGCTGAGTCTGTTTTGTCCATGGCGATACATGGTGAGCTATCTCTCTGTCCTTGTCTTGGCTGATGAGCCTTTTGTCTTTCTCTCCTGAATCCTGTCAAGGAGGGAGATGTGCAAGAGCATCTGGGTGGGGGCTGGCAGTCAGTCTGGGCTGACCCAGCAGCGACCATTCAGCAGATGCAGAAATGAAACCCTAGGATCATGGCATCACAGGATAATTCTTCCTGAAAGTGGTCTCAGGCAGCGTGTAGTTCAAACTCCTGCTCCAAGCAGGGTCAGTTGCGAGGCCAGACAAGGCTGCCTCAGGGCTTCATTCAGTCCCATTTTGAAAACCTCGAAAGATGGAGACTGCACAGCTTTGTAATCCCACACGAGTAAATGACAGCCATCAGGCAGAACATTGTTTGCATCTGTATAAACATGCAGAAGAGAGCCACCGAATCAGACACCGTGTCATTTTGCGTGAGTGTTTGAACAGAGACATACCTGGTAAAAGAATCCTTGCATGCTGTTCAGCTGTAATTAAGTTACTAGCCTTGTTAAAAGTTAAAGTTCTGGTTAGTCAGGCTCCCAAGCTCACCGGGAGCAACACTTAGCACAATTCTTCCCTGCAGATTTTTTTTCAGAGTGTCTCTAAACAGACTCAAGCTTGCTTTAAAGAAGAGTCACTTTGGTTTTGCTCTTTGTGAAGGGCTGGTCACACTGGTAGGACCACTGCAGGAGAGCTAGCCATAAGACATGATCCCCAGGGCCAGCCTAGCACCACAGCCTGTCCCATGGAGGCTGGCTTTATCAGCCAGTAGCCATTCACCACATCCAGGTATGATGAGTTCAGGGCTTAAACGTGCGGCCAGAGAAGCAGATGGTTCTTAATCTGCAAAATGACATTTTTGCAGAACTAAACAACTTCTAAAGTCATTTCAAATGCCTGGGGCTGATCTTGCATGAACTCTCATTTTATGCCTCCTGCTATTTTTATTACCTGGCTGTCTGAAGGGCAGTGTGTGCTCACACCTTGAAGCAGTTAAGGCAGCTGTTAATGACTTAACAGAGGGTATGATACAGCGTAGTGTCAGTGATAGAACAGCAAATTAGGAACAGTCATTTCTATTCCTACACTTCTTCCTCCTAGTAGAATGGATTTGGTGGAAGCATGCTATGTGTGCCTAACTGTGCTACCCAGGGAGGATTTACTGCTTCAGGTCACCCTCCTGTACTTTGCTATATTGGAGCTGGACACGTAAAAATTGCTTCCAAACAAACACGAGCTCCAAATGAGGCGTTTTCTATCTCAGCAGTCTCCTGAGGCTGTTTATTCATCAGTAACCTGAAAGGAGAATCACGAGGTTTCATTCTTCTTGTGCCACTTGGAAAGGAGACTCTCCATTTTCCGCTGTGTTGTTCATCAGCTGACAGAAGACTGTAAGACCAGTGCCTCTCCAGCAACTTCTGTGACTAGTTAAAAGAGTGATTAACTGACTGATTTGCACTGCAAAGTCCTTGAGCCATGGCCCATAAAGAGTCGTCTTCTCTGCAGACTGAGCTTCCCACAGGACCGATTTGTTCTCATGCTGCTGGCTCCAGAACCAGCATCTGCTGGGCACTCATTTATCTTCAAGTTTCTTTTTCCCTGAATATCCAACACTTCTCATTTAATACAGACTTTAAAAAGAACAAATTCTGATCCTCTATGGTAGGAAACTCTAATGTCTACTCATAACATTAAAAAATGCTTTAAAAAAAACATTACAGGAAAAATAAAACATGAATGTCACTGTTTTAGAGCACTGTGCAAACATAAAAATAGATTGATCCTCACAAAGAGAAGCAGAGGAGATAGGCAGAGATTGCTACACTTTTTCTATAAGCAAGTAAACTGAGGTGAAGACAAGATAAGCAATTTCACTGGGAATTATGCCGAGTCAGTGGAAGATTGGGACTAAACCCCACATTCTGCTCTCTTATATGTAAGCAAATTGCCTGTTGTCTGTTGACATCCTCATCTCCTTCATCAAAAACCTCTGTCATTAAACTACTAGTAAAGAGGGTGACTTGTGACTTCTGAAGAGTAGAAATGTCACGTTGACAAGTCCAGAGGACTGCTTTTAAAAGAAAAAAAAAGGAGATTTCAAATCTCCTACAATCAAAACCAGAAATAATTAAAATTAGAAGCATTGAAATTCATTCTGAAAGTTTGTTATTCCATTATTTTTAGGTTTACTTTTGTTTTCATTTAGTAAAAAAAATCCTGTATGAGGCCTACAATAGATTTAGATTCCCAGTCCCACAAGCCCAAAGAAATATCATAATATCATCAGTGGTGTTTTTCCCTGAGGAGAGTATGTTTGTAGATCTGGAATTAAGACTTGAATTTTGCCTCTTTCAACTGGAAGAAGACACAGTGAGATCAAGCATGAGACAATCTGTGTTTGTAAAATAAAAATGAGAAATTAAAAATTTTAATTTGTCACTTCGCTCAAAGAAAAAAATAAAGTGTTCCTGCTTCAATGTGTAAAAACTATGGTTCTGGAATCAGCGTGGATTTACCATATCTTAAGATACTTTTTAACCTTGAGTTCAGTAAAGCAGATTGTCATGCAAGTGGACTGAGCCTCGCCCTTCTTGCTGCAGAGAAGATGCATGTGGTTGTGTTTCTTACAGCCAATGCGAGTCTGCGGGATGGAGGCTGCAAACTCCGAAAGGTGTACGGGAAAGTTTATCAAAGAGGGCTCCAGCCTGGCTTCAGGAAACTCCAGAGTCGTTCTGCCAAGTCTCACATTCTCAGTTATATCTTTTTTGTTAAGAACTGGACAATTGTTTTTCTTTGCTCCTGGGTATGATGTTGGTCTGGAGGTCATAAACGTTCAGGCAATGAGAAGCCTGCAGTTCAGAACAAAACATCACACACTTCCTAACAACAGGTAAACAAGCAGCTTACTGGCTGTCCTATCACTTCTAAAGGGATTGTTTAAAGACATCCTTAAGATAGCTACATCACTCTGAAGTATCAGGAGTGTGACGTTCATCCAGTGGAGCACACAAGTCTGATTTCTTACACTGCTGCTCCTCATTGCAGAAGATGGGACCATTTTCAGCTTCATGGTGGTTAAGTGGTACGCCCATGGTGACAGCCAAAGTCACATGGCTGGGTATGACAATGCTGATGTGTTTCTCTACGCTTTTTGTTCTAGATACACCAGATTACAGGTTCAGAAAAAATAATAAAAATAATAATAATAATAACAAAGAATACAAACTATAATTAGGTACATTGTGCCATCAAAAACCATGCAAATGTTGTCAAAGAAAAGTGCTAACATTTTTTTGTAAAAAGTTTTTGAACACCAAAGAACACCAAAGAGAAGCCCAAAGTAAGAGGTGCAGATGAAGAAAACTGAATGCAAACAACAGTGAATTGTACCAGAAAATCTGGAAGCAGATTTCATAAAAATAGTTTTCTAATAGCATTTCAGGTATGTCTAAGGAAGCCTTCTGGCACACCATGTCTTGTCTCACTCAACTATACCACTGTAATAAAGACAAAAATTATGCCGCCACACTTCATGCGACTAAAAAGAAAGACAAGGTATTACGTATTGCCTTCCTTTTCCATGAAAACTGGAATATGTCTTCAAACAAATACACAAGCTGATATTTAATGCCTGGACTTCTCAGACAAATGGGGAGAGTGGGTCAGCTATTCAAACATGAGGCCAAATTTTCTGAGTTTTCTGTGAAGACCCATCTCAATGAATTTTACTTGGTGCTGACTGACAAAACTTACATGCTAAAGTACTCAGACAAGAGATAACTCCAACTACTGGTGGTATTTGCTTTGTGATAGACAAAGAGGCATTATTTTGATTATTGATATTGGTCATTGCAGCCAAACATGAGGATGAAGTCAAGATGATTTGCCACAGCTGAGTTTGTTGCCAAAAGCCAAGAAGCTAGTGTTTCGCCCAGCCCTCCCAGCTAAAGGGACATTAGTAAGATAAAAATCTGATTTGGAAAGTGATTTTTCCTTTGCTTGCCGTGTTAACACCACACTGTGTCACTGAAAATATCGTATTTTCTCGATTGAGTTTCCTTGTCACTTGTTCTGTTTCAACATGTGATCCTAAGATCAGTCACTACAGCATGTTAGTGAGTTTCAGAGCATTTCAGTCCCTCTGTTTTGCTAAGACAAATATGTCTGTTGTCTTCAGATTTCAATACTATAGAAAAATAATTATTTGGGAAAATAACAATTTTGCAGGATTAATTCCAATATCTTAAAATCGCAGCATTACAGAATGGTTGAGGTTGGAAAGCATCTCTGGAGGCCACCTAATCCAACTCCTCTGCTCAAGCAAGGTCACCTGGAGCAGCTTGCCAGGGACTATGTCCTGACTCTGGAAGATTTCCAAAGAGGGAAACTCCACAACATCTCTGGGCAATCTGTGCCAGACCCACACAATACAGAAGTGTTTCTTGACGTTCAGAGGGAATATCCTGTGTTCTAGCTTTGCCTCTTATAATGGCACTGGGCACCACTGAGAAGAGCCTGACTCGTCATCATCATCATTCAGGTATTTATAGACATTGCTGAGATCCCACCTGAGCCTCCTGTTCTCCAGGCTGAACAGTCGCAGCTCTCTCAGCCATTCCTCATTAAGAAGATGCTCCAGGCCCCCAGCCATCTTTGTGGCCCTTTGCGGGACTCTGTCCAGTGGCTTGATAAATATAGATGAGCAATCTTGGAATATTTAGAGCAGATCTAGTTTGTCCAATGGATTTATCAGTAGATGGGAGTTTATATGTTGTACATTTTGACTTGTATATTTGAAATAAAGTAGAATTTTTCAGCAAGGAATAATTTTATAAAATTTTGGCCTGTGAGAATCTGTAAGATTTTCCACCCTAATGCAATATCTGATTTTTGTCTGGTAAGATTTTGGCAGATGGATCTCATGCAGGAAAGGATGTTATATTTTTGGAAACAAGACATACTACCAGAACAACGCACAGAATCCTTTTTTCTTTTTTGACCTGTGGTTTGAAACTGTCTGTCAAGAAGATAAAAATAACACAGAATTCCCAATCCATTTTAAGATTTTTTGAAGTATTTAATATAAGTAAATAGCAAACAGCCAGTAGAGAAGACAATCCTATTCTTTGTCATATACAGAAAATAAGAGAGGATAATTCACTGTTAAAGCACTAAAGCTCAGAGAAGCATGAGGAAGGTAATCATCTTTGTGACAGTAGCTGTGTAGTGATGTAATGTGTCACCCTCTGCGCTTCCTCTGCAGCAGTAAAGCCTGCTTACATCACTGCAGTAGTGAACAGGGCAACAGACACAGATAAGTAATATGCTCAGGGCAGGCTGAGGTCAGAAACAGTCTAAATCCTGGCACGTTTTGATAGCTAGACAGAGATCTGAGCAAGATGGAGGAGGCTAGAGAGTAACATTAAATGGAACAGTGGTGATAAAAAACAAGAGCAGGAACAAGAACTCAGTGCTGAGGGCAGAACCAGGGTAGGAAGATGGACACAGAGCAGAGCTCCAAGAGAGAAGCTCACAGTCTCTGAAGGCTCTGCCCTGCCCACTAGTCAGAAATTTACGTGACACAGCTTTCACTCACTTGTGTAAGAAAAAGATCAAGGAAGGAAAGAGCAGCACTCCCAAAGATGCCATACTCTGGTTTCTCTTGCTAGCCCAAACTGGATTGCCAGTGCAAAAGATTAAGCAGAGAACAGCCTGTCAATGGCAGCTAAGCAAACCACATATATACGGTTTTGCCCATGCTAGAAGTAAAAGTATGAAGATGCTGATGATTAGTTCCAATTTTTGTAAACTATTACGTTTTGCAGACATAGTAAGAAAGTTAGATGAGGTATGTGCACTGTAAAGGGAGAAGAGAAAATTGGTTATGTAATTTCCACAAATCGCTGTAATAAATTTAGTAACTGCTGGCATTACTGCAGAGCCTCTTGAATAAGTTTAAGAACTGCATAAGGAACAGTCAGGCCAAGATTAATTCCTTGTTTTCCCAGCGCCTACAGCAATGATTCATCACGATGTGCTTGTTTGCTCTTCACAGGAACTCTTCACCTGTGTTTATGAACTGCATGAGAAACGCTGACTTTCCCGTTGTTGCTGCTGGAGCTGTATAAATCCTATCACCACTAGATGGCATTCAAAGCACAACCCGTAAATCCTTCTGCAGTACTGTCAGAATTTCCTTAAAATCGTTAGGAACACATTAAAAGAAGACATTGCAGGCCCGAAGAACATGATCTTTTTATTCAATGAATTCTTAAATTACGAAACTGATGCCTTGGGGGGTCTTGAAACAGAGAAGCCCTGAAGTTATACGGCTAACGTGTGCCTACAGTACTACAGAAAACAGGAATTTTGAAGGAGAGGAGACCATGGCTCTTAGGACAAATATTTTGCAAATATCTCAGGAATGTTCAAATACAAAAAAAAAAGTTAGAAAGGCAAGAAAAGCTGAATTCTGTGGTGATGGAATCAGACCTCCATCTACATGTATGTGTGGAATATGCTTACATATCCCTACACTTATTCCTCCTGACATGGCTAAGAATTGATTTTCGAGCCTCAAGCAAAAAAAATAACAAGGAAAAGAAACAGCAAGAGAATCTGAGCTCAATCCTTCTCATCTACCTAAAATTACTTTATCAATTCATACTATAAGAACGTTTTATTTAAAAATGCAGGTAAAAGATGCAGAGAAAAAATAAAAGTCTTAATGAGGATGCAATATAGAGGAATGCTTGAAACTTTCAGTTTTCTGTCTTTTGTCACATAGACCTTCTGTTTCGCTTCTTCAGGTTCACATAAACATAAATACATTGCTTAACATTATTTTCACAGTTTAAGAGAATATGCATGAAAGTGTTGGTCAGACGTAGGCGTTCAGAGGCAGTTTTATGCTACCTTTCTGCATCTCTTAAAAAAGCTAGCAGTGTCCTGGCAGAAGCAGAGAGGATCACCTCCCTTCATTCCTGTTTGCCAATAGTGACCTGAATTCAGCCCACGTGAAGAAAACGTGGAAGAGTGACAAGGTCTTAAGTCTAACTCAGCAACTGTGGACAATGAATTAACAGATTTTGTAGGTGATCATTTATGGGCATTTTACAGCCTTTATGTTGTAGTAGTCTTAGCATAATGGAAGTACAGGCTAACAATATACTGGAAACGACTGTAAACAAAATAGAAACTTGTCACTTATCCAAGACCAATAGATAATGATGATTTTTGGTCAATCAACAAATATGAGGAGTTACTTTTAGAGGAAAAAAAATAATGATGCAATGGAAAGCTGAGTGTGAAGCATGTTTTATGACATTTTCCAGGGAGCAAGTAATGAAATGCTTTTACTACAAGCTCTTGAGGAATCAGATTTTCTTCTTGATTAGTGCAAATTGTCACATTTGTGCTATTCCAACATGAACAACAAATCACAATGATAATAAAAACTGGCAGTCACAGAGAATGCTCAAAGACATCTGGAAAATCAGACAGGCTGACAAACACAATGGCACATGGAAAGGGAAGTCACGTAATTATAGCAGTTCTCAATGGAGTAATCAGAGAACATGAACAAAATAATGCCAGTATCCCAGAAGTGCCAGCAGGAAAGAGCAAAAGAAATAATATTCTTTAAGAAACCAAGAGATGCTTCTCGATTGGATGTGATACGGAGTGAGAAGACTTCAGGCTGCTCAGGGAACAAGTTAGCAAGGGCCCCTAGAAAATTCTGCAGGCCTTGGGGGTCCATCAACACTGGTGACTTTTTAAGTACCAGCTCTAACAGGACACAGGAGCAGGCAATTCCAAAATGTCAGAAGTCAAGCAGATGAGGCAGAAGGTTGTTTTGGCTAAGCAGAGATCTTCTTCTGGAGCTTAGTCATAAAAAGAAAGTGTACGGCCACTGGAAGAGTTGGGTGACGCAGAAGGCTGACAGATGCTGTTCACCGTTGCATGGAGAAGATTCATGCACCAAAGCTCAGTTGAAAATAAAGCAGTCCAGTACCATGATGACCAACAAAAAATGGCTTTTTAGAATATGTCAGCAGCAAAACAGAAACCACAGACCATCAGTCCATTATTTGTAGAGGATGGTCACCTCACAGGCAAGGATGCAGACAAAGCAGAGATAATTAATGCTCTCTTTGCATCTGCCTTCAACCCTGATGATGGGTCCTGGGACCCCTGGAGTCCTAAGCTGCAGGACAGTGACTGAGCAGAACAGGCCACAGAACAGGTTCTGAGGCCTAACATGCACTCTATTCAAGTTGCTGAGAAGTTATTGTTTTTCAAGCTGTATGGAATAAAGAAATATAGAGCTGTTCTTCCTGGCCTACAGATCTTCATTTATGTGTTACCTGATTCAGAGGAGGCTGCTGAATAAGTCTATTTATGAGGTTATTCTTTACTTCATAGCACAGTAGCTATGTTTTCTTTTCTCAAAATGGATGGAGGCCATCTATTCCCTCACCCTCTTCCAAGCTTAACCTCTCTTTTTTCATCCTTATCTCCTTGCTCTGGGAGTTCCCCTTGCTCTACACTTTCTCCCTTTTTTCTCAAGCACTGTCTCTCCACATTCCACCTACCCTGCCTCTTACATGAGATTTCCACCAGGGGTTGTTGAATAGGCCTGTGTTATCCAACCGCTTCACAAGTACCAAGGAGCTCATAAAGCACTTGTGAGGTGAGTGGCATCCTGCTGCTAATCCACAGAGCTCTGTAGCAGTTCTGGAAGCTCTCAATCTATTGCACAAACCTCTGCTATTGGAGCTAACTGATAACAATAACAACAGATTCAATATTAGGATGTCATCCTTCCTGCAGAAACTGATGAAGAATGCTTTGCCTTTGAATTTTTTGTACAGTAGCTGGCTGGAAAGGAATAGAGAAATGCAAGGTGCATGCTGTCCAGGCAGACAGAGAGGCAAACTAGTTCTGGGTGTCACTGCATTGGCACAGGATTTATCAGCCCAGGAGCATCGCTACACAAGGGTGGCTGCTGTTCTTCTAGAATCCAAGGTAGCATTGTGAGTAGAGGTGTATGACCTATAAGATGATCAGCCAGAAAAAGCTCACATATCCCAGACGGAACTGCGCAGCATCAGCCAGGGCCGTAGGCATGCATCCACCAATTCTTCTGTTCACTGCCCATAAGGCTTAACTTGCTCTGCTCTGTTTCTTCTAGTATGTTCAGTTGTGCTCCTAAACTCTATTTGCTTCTTATCCTGCTCCTATTTTCTTCTCCAGCTTAGCACACATCTTCCTTACTGTCTGACTGCAGTCTGCTTTCTGTCTGCCTGTCCCTGTCTCACTTCCCCAGGTGCTGTGTGTGATCCCAAACCTCCCAGCTATCTCACCCAGACAGTGTCAGCTACCTTCCCAGTTACCTGATTTCTTCTTTTCTGTACCTGCTTGCCTTCAGAGGTGACAGATTAGCTTTGTGTAAGGCCCTGTGTTCATTCCCATCACTTGCCCCTCTTTCAGCCATCCTCTGCAACAGAAATACCCTATGTACAGTTTTTGTTTGCCCAGAGTACCAGTAGGGTAAAAGGCTGCAGGAAGGACCAGCTCTCTGTGATGAAAGCCTCACTTTCAGATTCCTTTTTCACCCTTTTCTGTGCTTGGTAGGAGAAGTAAGTACAGGGAGAGGTCAGCTATGAGGTTTGGGGCTGGTAAAGACAGGCTGAATCTTTCTGAGACCCAGCTACACAAAGACTCCAAAGCTGACACTGTACAATTCCATCTGTAGAGCTCAAACATACTTGCCAAGCATGCATAGTCTATAATTTTTTTAAAAACCAAATTTCCTGACTAATATTCTTAAGAAATTTTGAACACCAGGTGTTGTTCCTGTCTCCATATCACCCAAAGTGCCAACACACTTCTCTCTGGTTAGAATGAACCTCTAACTGCAGGCCACAAATATGTTTTTCTATTTTCCAGGTTTTACATTACAGCCTCACTCGTCCTATTTCCTGGCAAGAAATGTGTGCTGAGGCAGCTTTTCAGCAACAAGACATTAAGGTTTGCTCAACCTCTTTTCTTCTAAACGTTCAATGACCAGTTTGTCTAAGCAGGGAGGAGCGAAGTGCCCTGCCATTAAACCCTAACAATAAGGGGGTATTTTCCATTAGTTAAAAACACACCTAAAATTCATTACTCTCGTCACCTATGGTCTTCATCCTTTCTCATGTAGAATCCTTTGCATTTATTTTTCACAGTGCTAGGAAATAAGGTTAATCACTAACATTTTCGATGGTCAGCATTCTCCCTCAGGGTGCTCTCCTGACCTACTGAGGATTCCTACCAGCTTATCCTCAAATGAGAGTATCAGGAAAAACCTCTTGCTGGCAGAATATCTATTTCAGTATGACCTAGTTACTAGCTGCACAAGATCTGTGTATTGCAATGTTTCATTTAAAAGCCTTTTTACTGCTATTACTGTTGATAAGCTTGTGTTTTGCTTTTTTTTTTTTTTTAATTCTATGTCATACACACTTCTAGGGTAAAATATACTCAAGCATTTTCTCTATGTAAGAAATATTTCTTTCTTTATTCAAGCTGACAAAAGAAATTTGGGTGCACCCTCTCCCCTGTCAGTCATTTCTCTCCTTTGTTGAGCACAAATTCTTTAAGACGAATTAATGCATTACTATCATACCCCACACTGATGCACATCATAGGATAACTGTTTTTCACTATATCCTTTAATTGAGCCTCTAATCTCAGAACAATCTTACGTGCAGCCTCGAAACATGGCGTATTTTTCACCTTGATTTGCCCTGTAATTGGATCCTGGTTGCACAGAAGCACAGCCCAACAGCCTCTCGGTTCCTCACCAAGCAGCAGTCACCTTTCATTAGCAGAGAGTCGTGACAACGTGAGAGCCTCACACTACTCCTAGCCCCGCTCCTACCTGTCATTAAAAGTAGTACAGCAACCCACTGGTTCTCAAACAACAGCTGTTCACAGAAAAAAATATATCATTTTAGTTGACAGCAGAATTTCTTAGAGTGTGAGAAGAGGCAATAATTCACAGGCAAACAGTTCAGACACCTTGTCTCCCAGAAAGAAATAGTTCGTGCCACTTATACCTAAAACATTAAGGAATCTGCACATCACCAGCATGCAATGAAATTATTTTTACTGTTTTATGCCAGTGGCTTGTGGCTGTCTCTCGTGGGAGGATTTGCTCAGCGGCACAGAGGGAGCTCACTGGTTGGCACAGTACTGCACAACGTGACACCACCTTGCAGGGCAGGGAGCTTGTCTTGGTACAGGCAGGCCAATGGTTTTATCTCTACAGGGATATGAGAATTGATGGATGGGCTGAAAATCCGAAATTATTTCCCTTCACTTAAAAAATGGCCAATAACATGCATGGTAAGAATGAGAGGATATGAAGGTAAATGCAGACCAGATGAAATATTCCAAATTCCACACATTTAGAAAATGTGGTATGATACAGAATTTTGTTTTCTGCTTTTACAGACTCAGTTCCTAGGCTTGCCTTTCACGAGAGGTCCATGAGGATGGGCCAGAGCCTCCTTAGAGGTCCTTAGACCACAAGTGAAATCTGTTTCACACAGCTTCTTAGGAAAAAGAACTCTATTATGAAGCCTTCAATCCTGTGCCATTGTGAAATGTCAGCTGCAGAGAAAATGAGATCTGTGGGCTACAGCTATGCATTCTGCCTTTACTTCTTAATTTTCCTTTGCAGGACACCTTGCAGGACACTTTGACCAACTTTACACATAAACTGCACAGGTGCAAGAAATTTTAAGCTTTGGCTTTCAGATGAGGGAATAGAATGTTGCTTTTCCTTATGACTAACAAAATAAGTATGAGGTGTATTGTTCTTGTTTTTGCATTAGGACTAACAAAAATAAGTGCAAGGTATATTGTGGTGTGTTAAAACTGAACACAGTTACAAGGGAGAATGGATGTTGAAGATGGCGAAGATAAGGAATGCAGCTGCTGGGATCAGTCTTAGAGACTGGTGAGATAGCAACACTGATACATGAATGGACAATAGTTAAATGAACTAGTGGAAAATTAATGACTGCAAGTACTAAGCAGAAGAATTGTGGAATAGTGAAGTTGAAAGACAGACACAGAGAAAGAAAACCGGAGAGGAGAAGTTAAGGGCCAGTAATATATTAGCAACATCCATGTTATTTAGCCAGTGTCCATCTTTAGTTGTGTCGGGTAGTTTTGTGAACCTGCAGTACTCAGCCCATGAGGAACCAGGGGAGGAAGGGGGTCGTCAGGTAACAGGGCATAAAAGATGTGAAACTGTTTCTGCAGGGGTGCTCCTGTTTGCAGGATGCCCACCATTGAAATCACGAATAAAAACTGCTTAAACTTCACTAGAGGTGTCCTGTCTCCGAAAAATTATTTGAGATGTTTCTCACACACAGCAATTATTATTCTAAACTGCGGGTGTTTATTTTAAATTGTGTTAGTGGAAGATATATGCATGCAGGGTAAGCTATAGAAATGAGCTTTTTGTTAACACTGCAAATTACATCAAGGTAAATAAAATTATATGAGTAAACTAAGCAAGTAAAGATAAATCCACTGTTGAGGAGTTACAGAAAAATCCCCCTCTGTGTGGGCTTTAGCCACAAGATAAGCACTCACCAGCCTGAGGGTACTACGCTGTTAGCTAGCAACTACTTGGAGTGGCTTTTTTATGATAAATTAACCCCTCTGTGAGTGTCAAATGCATAACTGCTCCGTGGGATTTGCAGCTGCTGGAATGGCCCAGTAAGAATGTTTCCAGCCCCATCAGAACGAAGCCTTTTATTTTCTCCATTTCAAATGGCCTTCACCTGGCTTCTGAAGGCACGAAAGGTTACACATCTCCCTTCATAGCCTACATTACCCATTAAAATGAATCTGTCACATTGCATTGTGTCATGCTGCAGAGTCTCAGCCTGAATAAACCTCTGCATGACAGAGGTTTCTGCACAGCCGATCTTCTGCTGAGGAGGTCGGGGGTCCCATGCAGGAAACCCACTGTGTGCCATTCACTTTTCATCTGCATTCACCAGTGCAAGTTCTAAAAGGGGAGCCAAAGTGTGTATGATGTATCTGTGAAATTGTCATGAGAAACACAGCTGGACGTTGTTGCTCGTCAGCTACGTGTTCAGAAATAAAAATAAAATAAAATAAAATAAACTTGTGTTAATAAAAGGCAAATATTTGGGCAGCTGGCATCTCCGGTGAGACAAGAGCTCCAGATAGAGCCTAGAAAGAAAGAGCTCATGACAATTATCTCTTATGTTTGTGATAAATGCCCAGATTGCACGTACTGCCTAAGAAGCAGGAGACAACAACTAACAGCAAACCTGGCTTACTAAGCCTGTTTCCTGGAACTCTACTGACAATAAGGAAACAGCCAACATCAGCCCTGCTAAAGGACATCAACATTTATTAACCTCTTACTGGAACAGGTGCACAGAAGTTGAATGCTCTGGGGTACGTGAAGCAGAGTGAGGTCCTGGAGCTCAGAGGCATTTGAAAAAGGTCAGGAAAGCCCTCCGTTCTCAAGGGCTGTGCTTAAAATTTTTTTATTGTGTAGTCACAGAAGCAGCACCACTAGGGTCACACAAGCTTTTGCTGGCCTCTGCACTTGGTGCTCCGAGAGCAGAGCATTACATGTAAGCTCACATGAACAAAAAGACAGGATGTTTCAGCTCCTCTCGAAGGAGGATCAGCCAAGTCCAGCTCTGGGCACGACGACACTCGGGATGCCATGAGCAGCAGAAGCAGCTTCGCACAGGGCTGTCAGGCTGATGTTGACAGCTGTGTAAATGAAAGTGAAGCTGCAATTTTTCAGAAATTCAGACTCTTACAGTGCATGTACAGAAAGGCTGGACTGCAGATGATACGTTCTTGATATGTCATCTTTCTATGCAGCAAAACATCTTACTTACAGCACAGCCTCGTGCTACACCACAATTTTAACCAATTAGAGAGCTGTTAACACGTCTGAGGAAAGAGCTGGAGTGCACCACGTAGCTCTGGCTGTGGGGAAGCTGCAATTTGCTGGTTGTGTGGTTCTCCAACAAAACACTGACAGGTGAGCGTTGAGTGGTACGAGCACCAAACTGTCCTCAGCGTTAGGTCAGGCACCCACAGCAGGGAAACGTGAACAGACAGAATGTCCATGCAGAAGGAATTATATTGCATTTAAGTGAAAACCTGATAAAAGCATTAGAAAACTTGTTGGATGAATCAGTTGAAAGAAAACTGCATATTGGTAATTCTGACAATTCTAAAAGAATTTTGAACCGCTTGGGACTAGTGAAAAGCAGAGAGCAGAGGAATTATGCTTTTGAAAAGTAGAGAAGAAGCCAGCTGTTTGTGAAGGGTTCACCTCTCTCTTTTAAGTGCTGTCTAGTGTTTCTAATTCCCTATCTATTCCTACCCATTGATTTCTCTCACGATGTCTTTTTAGACAACAATTGCCTAAAGACTTTGGCAAATAGCCATTTTCTGGTTTGGCAGCTTGACTTTCAATCTTGTCATTTCTGACTTTATTCAGTCGTGCGCTGTGTTTTTCGATTAACCTTATTTTAATCAGCTTAAACGTGCCAGCACAGCATGAATTCTGGTTGCAGCAACTTGGCTGTAAGCAGGACTTACACCTGAGTCCTCTTAAGAAAATCTAACCTGCATTTCTCAGCCGCCCGAGCCCTTAAACCTCAGGACAATGCAGTAACCTGTGAGGTGCACGCATTCCTACAGCAGCTCAAAAGAAAAACGCAATATCTAATTAGGTTTTGTGATTTATTTGTCTGTTTCTTCTAGATCCTACTTACATCAAAAGCACAAGTGCTTGATTAATGTGGCCTTCCTTTTGATATCTCGGCTGAAAATAGGGTGTCCTGGGTGAGCAGATGGCGAATTACATCGAATGATAAGAAGGACGAAGTTAAAGCGCTTTGGACACAAAGAAGGCAGGCACAAAATGGAAGCCACATTTTCCTGCATTAAAGGGGAAATTTCCAGTATATCTTGTTGGCAAGAGAGGACCCTCTTAAATATTCCATTTCTTCATCTATAATTATTTATGTGCTTAATATTTAATATTTTAGTGAGGTGGGTAACTTAACACTGAAAGCTCCCATTCATTCCTGGAGAATCACCCTGATATTAATGCTAAGGAGCAGCACACACCTCTGCAGCCCTCTTGGCCCTGGCACACTGCTCACACCGCACCTTGGGCTCCAGATAGGCACGCACTTAGCTGCCAGGACACCAGCCCACAGACCCAGCAATGCCACCAGGGAGAAGGGGGTGGGCAGGACACCCTTCTCCTCCAAGCAGAAGATGTGGCTGATCCCTCGTCCTGAAGATTTGCCCCATAGCCTGATCGTGTTCCCCACATGTTCCTGCTTCTGTCGCACCGTCCGCGCAAGGATGCAGCTGAAAAATGAGGCAATTTTAAAAAACATTCTGCGTCTCCCATCTTTCTTTTATTTTAATCACTAGCATCTGTTTTCCAAGCTGATTATTAGGCTATCGTATTTCCATTTTGTGACATTCTGTGTCTCCCATGCAACGTGCTGCATTTTACCAAGGCATCAATAAATCCCGCAGCAGATGTTTGCGTGTGTCTCAGCTGTGCAGCCATGCCGGGCTGTGATAGCATGGCAGGGCTCTCTGCTTCCTACTGCCAGCCCAAGTGAACAGACTTCGTTGTTTCCTTCCTGCTATTAACCTTGTTTATCCAGCTCCCGTTGCTTAAAATAAAATATTTCAAAGGGCAGTTTAGGTAGTTTTACACTCATAAAAAGCAAACAGATTTACGGAACATTGTATAATTCCTCCCTGAATCTATCTGGGCTCGTCTTAGAAGATTAAAGAAGACTATTAAGCAGATACAGATGTGTTCATTTTACATTTCGCACATCTGCCTTTTCAAAGCAGAACTTCTGTGGAGGAGCTGTCAAGAATACAGTTCACATCAGATAAAACAGAGAGAAGAGGATCTGTAAACAGCTACACAGAAAACAGCTAACTTCCAGAGCTTAATCTGGAAAAAGAGAAGGGGATCGGGGGCGACACCTTAGTATGGATACACCTACAAGCAGTTAAAAGATTTGGTTTGATCCAGGCATCCACCCCCACAGTACTTGAAGCAAGGTATTGTACAACTGTGACCTTTTCATTACTATCACCTCACTCGGTCACAATACGGCTTACGGTCCTCCATCTGTTACTTCCCATTGGTTCTAACTGGCCAGCTTGCAAGGCAGATGGCCACCAAGGAACACCAAGTCCTGGCACAGTGCTGGAATTGAGGCTCTGAACATAGAATAAATGAGGGCTAGATCCCCATCAAAGCCAGCTGCAGCTATGTTGGGCATCCGTGCACCCCACCCTTGTTACAGCTCTGCTCACAGCCTCAGCACAAACAGGCTGCTAGTGCAACCTGGAGCACCTGCAACAGAACACATCAGCACTACGATATCTCAGAACCCAGTGACTTACATTTGCTTTTCGGAGCTTTAGAGCTCAAGCTGCTCAATATGTACTTTTCAGACCTTCCTAAGGTGTGTGCTTTATCACTATTCCCTGTAAAGAGCTAAAAATAGCAGGTGTCCTTCAGACTGGTGGATTGCAATGCCAGTTGCAGGAAGAAGTGGAGATTTGTTACTAATGCCAGCTAAAGCTAGTTCCTGCTCTGTTTTCTCTGTAGTCGCAAATGGAGGCTGCCTGTTGTGAGAGCAGATAAAATAAAGCCATCTACAGAAAGTGTGCAAAGCGCGTGTGTGCTTCACTTGATTACACACTGGGAGAAGTGAAAAACGTCACAACATAGGTGAAGATTAAAAAAGAGTAAAAATGCCTACAAATATACACGGTTGAAAATGTAGGTGAGCCTGCTATACCTTCTATACCGGATGGAAAAGATGTGAAGAGAGATAGGCAACAAAGGAAACCATTACAACTATTTCCTGCTCTTTTCCACTGGTGCTGGCTTGGGTATACAACACAAGCAGCTGCTTAAGCTATTTTAAAGTCACTTAATACTTTTTGGAGTTAAAGTTCCATAGTCTAAGATCACGTTACTGGCCACTGCATACTGACACTGGTACTGACAGTACCAGATTCCAGGAACTTGAAGTTGTTAAATATTGTCTACGTGAATCTAATTACTATCTTAGCACGCAGCATGCATTTGTTTGACTATTCTTAACTAAATACAGTGTGCAATACACAACAGTATATGAATATTGCAGTGCTCAGAAGTTTTGCCCCATATTTGATGGTCCATGGGAACTACCGAGATGAGAAATGAGCTGAGATGAAAAACTTAGACTTCAGAAATTATTTATGACTAAATAGTGCTGCTTATTATTCTTCTTGTTAAATGTGCAGCGACCCACTTGATAAATAGGCACGATGCTCCTGCAGTCATTGAGAGATGATTCGGCGTATTCTGCATGCTTCTTAAGTTTGTTTTTTCCACCAAAAAATACCTGTACGTGTTTAGAATTCTACTCACGCACAGTTCTACAGGTACCATTGCCTCAGTTGCTCGCCCAGGCAGCCCTCTGTTTTCTCACTGGGTTTGGGTCTCATCCCCAGGTAGGTAACACTACAGCATGCCCAGACAAAAACATTATCTGGGTACAGGGTCAGAGAACAGAGGATGTCAATTTTAATACAGTAACTTAATGGCTAATACAGCTACCCAAAAAGCAAGAGGCTGGGCTACGTGGCCCTCCACAAAGCAAGCGAAGTCAAACTCATCCTCTCTCATGTCTGTGGTTTTGTTAAAGTTCTGATGCCACCTGCAGGTGAAATTCCCTCCAACAGACATCCTTCTTTCGTCCCCCTGCCCCAGGCACATGGCGATGCTCACGCTTTTATTCTCTGCTCGGGACTTGCCAGACCCTTCACAGGGGCGAGCGAACGGAGTGACACAGGAACACCAACCAACAAAGCAAGCAAAAAGCCCTCACCTTCTCCTTTGGCATTTTCTGCCACATCGGTGGATGAAATCAGATTGTGTAGTTGAGTGTCTGGGCTATACAGTAAAATACTGTATACATACTGTATACAGTAAAATACTGTATAGCCCAGAACACAAGTCTGGGAGATGAGAAGCCAACGAGCACGTGAGGGAGAGAATCTACTTGCAGATTAAGTTGTTCAAAACGGACCACTGTCTATTATTGCTCCTCATTGAAGGAAAAAAAGGAAATTGAAGTGTTCTTCCTTAAAAATCAAAACACATTTTTTTCCTTCATGGTCACTTAAATACACATTTCACTTCTTTACACAGGATCTTAAGCAGTAACAAAAACATAATAGCTAACTAATGGGAAAAGAAGGTGGTTCATGGCAATGCAGTGGCATTTCTGACATTCCTTCCCTTTTTTTCTTTCAAAACAGAAATGTTAGTATGAGCGTATATCCATGTAATTAATCTCTCCTGCATTCTCAGGGGAGCATTTTTCCATGTACTTTACATTAAATTTGAATATTTTGTTAAATGATCCCTTTTTCTTAATACTCATAATCAGTTTTCACCTTCAGAACCAAAATCTATATGCAAAATGAAGGGCTACATCTAAATATCGACACGCTACTTCGAATCTGAGCAATTTAGTATGCATTCCAACGTTTCCTGTGCTCACTGCAATTTTGCAATTACACTGAAGGAAAGCATTCATTTTACACTGACATTGCACTAATGATAGCACCATAACCACTATATACATGTTTAAGTCATCCGTTATTGCATTACTTAATTAGGAAAAAGGAAATGAAGTCTCTTACTTCCTGGATGATCCATTAGACTTCCCTATTCTTTTCTTCCTCCATTCCACATTGTCACGCACAAAATGAAATTACATGGTTACTTCATCTTTCCAATTTGGAAGTACGAAGCTCTGTTACAACACATTGTTGAGCTAAAATGCAAACTTAAGATTAACAAAGAAATTCATAGTATAATAACTATTGGGATTAAAATGTGCATTTCAAGAGAAATATTTGTAAGTTTATTTAGGTACCGATGAGTTGATAGCAAAGCAGCAAGAGGACTGTAGATTGCAGTGAAAAATCTCAGCTATAATTCTGCTCTTCTTTTCTGGTCATCCAGTGGAATGGTTGCCTGACCTCATATTAGGAGAAAGCTTATTTTGTTTTACTTTGAACTCAAATGCTATAAAGACTAATGAAAGAGACAATTGCAGAGGGAGTCAATAATTAAAAAGCCTGACTGTTATCTAGTGTATATGAAATAAAGAAAGGTACGATTACTGTTTTTTCGTGGACAGTTCAAGAATTGTCTTTTGTCTAAAACACCCATCTGGACATCAGCAGCTAGCATCTGTATGAAAAATTGACTTGAAGATATGGCAAGAGGTTGCCTGGCAACAGCTCCCTTCTTTTATTTTGAATGGCATTTTGGGGGCAAGGAATGAAAAAGGGAAGGGCTGTACAGGAAGCCAGACTTGAGGGATCTGCTCTGTTGTAGATTTCCGTGTTACTATATTACTGTGATCCTGTTCAGCATGGATGAGGATCCCGCACAGGAGCATGTCAGTATATACAACTGCAGAAGGCTCTCAGCCAAACAATCCTCATTAAGGAACAGTGATACACTGAATTCAGTGAGGGAGAGCTCTCATGTCTGACTCCAGGGGGGAGTGCTTTCTCTTTGGAATATAAACCAGCAGAGACATACTGAAGGAAAAGTCATCCTCACGCAGATCTGGTCTTAGTTTGATGTGTATATGTGGTCCTCCTACCCCAGAACTGCCGAAATTTTCAGTTCTGCTGAGGTGGATAGGGTGTTTCTTTGAGTCTTGGGACTACAAGTAGCAAATACATGTCCAAAATGTCCTTTCTAAGAATCACAGTATCAGGGCTGGAAGGGACCTCTGGAGATCATGGAGTCCAACCCCTCTGCCAACGCAGTTCCCTACAGGTTGCACAGGTGGGCATCCAGACGGGTCTGGAATATCTCCAGGGAAGGAGACTCCACACCTCCCTGGCAGCTGTTCCAGCGCCCGCACCTTGAGGAAGTTCTTATGCACATTGGTGTGGAACTTCCTTTGCTCCAGTCTGTGGCCATTTCCCCTTGTCCTGTCCCCACACACCACTGAAAAGAGGCTGGCCATGTCCCCTTGCCTCCCACACTTTAGATATTTATAAATATTAATAAGGTGCCCTCCCAGTCTTTTCTTCTCCAGGCTGAGCAGCCCCAGGTCTCTCAGCCTTTCCTCACAGGGGAGATGCTCCAGGCCCCTCATCATCTCTGTGGCCCTCCCCTGGACTCTCTCCAGCAGGTCCCTGTCTTTTTTGTACTGGGGAACCCAGAACTGGACACAGTGCTCCAGGTGAGGCCTGACCAGGGCAGAGCAGAGGGGGAGGGTCACCTCCTTCAACCAATTGATTTGATATGACTTGTTCTTGATTGATCCGTATTGGCTAGGTCGCATTGCTGTATCGTCCAAATGCTTAGAAATTGCCACAATTTCTTACCATATCAGCTGGGACCGCTCTGTAATTCTTCATGTTGTCCCTCTCCTTTGCCTTTTCTAAAGATAACAATCACAGTTGCCTTTTCCCTACTCTACCTTTTTCTTTGAAGATATCTTGAAAATAATTGCTGAGGTTGAAGAGTGCTGATTGGAATGCATGCAACTTATGTCTATGCTCTTTCAAGGTTCTTCCTTCCATTCTCTTGCCAGTTCTTTCAAAATCTAGTTATAACTGTGTTTTGTTCAAGCAGGGATCAAAAATAAGCTGAAATTGCCTTTCTTTGTAGAGAGAAGCAAAAGAGACAGCTGTACACTTCAGTAGCCTCTGCTTCCCTCATTGTCTCCTTTCCCTTTGTTCCATAGCTGGATTATATTTCCCTTTGCCACCCCTTCATATGAGTTCACATTACTTTCCACATTTATTCAGCCCCAGAAATACACAGAAACACACTTTATGCCTTCGTCTTCTTAATTTACTGTTACATGCACATAAATATAAATGAAATAGTAAATTGGGAGAGGCTGATAGGCAGCAGTCTTCTTTACCAGCTCTTTGTAGGCACAGTGTATCTATTTCGCTTTATTAATAAGAAAACAACCTCCTAGCTAAATTTTAAATCAGCGTAAAACCAAGATGTAAGTTACATCTGTGAATGCTATCGATAAAAGATGTCTCTAAGGCTACTTCACTCAAATACAGTGATTCTGTATGGTTTTTTTTCCTGTGGAAACTGCCATTAAATGCCTAGTGTTTATCATAAATATAACTAGATCATGACTGCAAATAACACAGTGCTGTTTTCCAATGTGAAGCACTACATCTTGGCAGAATTAAAAAATTTGGTTAAGCATCAATATACTGGTTCTTTTTCAGTTGACAAAACAACTAGTCACTTGGCCAGAGAAAGCTTATTTTCACATGTGATAGCTGATCATTTGAACTATGGAAACAATAAATTGATTCCAATAGTTATTTGATACTTCTGCCCTTGAAACATAAGTACCCCAATGTCTGTCCTGTTAATTTCAAGATAGAAATGGAAAGACTTTAGAAACTGCAGCAAAGTGTTCCGTAGTATAAAGATAGTAAATTATTTTTAGCATATAACAGTACTTAACATACGTTAACTTTGTAAACCACTCTGTCACAAAGCAAGTCAAAATGAAAATGAACCTTTTCTTCCTGTTAATAGCCCAGCTAATATGTTGAAAAGTACAATGAATTACAGTAGTAGGTAAATATAAACTGATTCTGAATGTTCTATAGCCAGGACAAGTTTGGAAATAGGTTTCACAGCACATTTCCTGCTGCATTGCCTGCGTCTGTTTGGAGACTGGCACACCTTCACACTTTTGTCTCTAGTCATATGCCTGACCAGTCTTATCAGATCATCTTTGAAAACGTTTTTAATTATGATTGTTGCCGTTATACTGAAAGGCAAAATAAAGGTCCTTGAAAGTTTAAACCATATAACTAGCATTTAAGACATGGTGATTACAACATTACACTCTTATTCTTTCCACAGCAGAAACCATTTTTAGCTATCGTTGTTTTCCACAAAGAAAACAATTATCCAGTCTAAAACAAGACTTCGTAATTTATATAATTTAGGACTATCCTGCAAAAAGACTGTTTGATCTTACTTTTTATTCACACGATAAATGAAGAAAATAAGTGATAATCTTTACAGCAAGTAGTTGCTGCTGTTCATGTGGTTCTCGTTTGTTCTTTTTTTCCAATGAGCATTAAATTTGAGAACCAAAGTTCCTGATTTACATCAAAGTTGAATCAACACTGCCTGCGCTTGAGTCCAAGCACTGATATTGTCACTGTAAATGTAGACAAGTTTCCTTTCCATGGAGCACCCATACACTTCTTCACTTCTGTACCTTTCCAGATTTCCTACAAGGGATCATAGAATCACAGAGTCATAGGATGGTTCAGGTTGGAAGGGGCCTTAGAGATCATCTTGTTGCAACCCCCCTGCCATGGGCAAGGACCCCTCCCACCAGACCAGGCTGCCCAAAGCCCCATCCAGCCTGGCCTTGAACACTGCCAGGGAGGGGGCATCCACAGCTTCTCTGGGCAACCTGTTCCAGTGTCTCACCACCCTCACAGGGAAGAATTTCTTCCTTATATCTAGTCTAAATCTACCCTCTGTCAGCTTATAACCATTACCCCTTGTCCTGTCATTATCTATCCTTGTAAAAAGCCCCTCCCCAGCTTTCCTGTAGGCCCCTTCAGGTCCTGGAAGGCTGCTATCAGGTCTCCCCGCAGCCTTCTCTTCTCCAGGCAGAACAGCCCGAACTCTCTCAGCCTGTCCTCGTAGGGGAGGTGCTCCAGCCCTCTGAGCATCCTCGTGGCCTCCTCTGGACCCGCTCCAACAGCTCCACATCCTTCTTGTGTTGGGGGCCCCAGAACTGGACACAAGACTCCAGGTGAGGTCTCACAGAGCAGAGCAGAGGGGCAGAATCACCTCCCTCGCCCTGCTGGCCACGCTGCTCTGGATGCAGCCCAGGATCCCGTTGGCCTTCTGGGCTGCAAGCGCACACAATCTTCAGTAACATTTTGAAGGCAGTCAAAAACTTTATAAATAGTATAGTATGAAAAGTATTCATTAATCACACATTTGATTCACTCCTAGCTTTCTATTCAGTTTTCCTGAGACCATATACAGCATACAAATAATAAAGGTGATAGGCATTTTTCTTTCCTCCCTATAGGTTTTCATCAGTTTAAAGCTCCCACTATCACAAGAAGTGTGATAGCTTCCAACAAGAGAGAAGAGATTATACTATTCAATTACTTTATTTCTGTTACCAAACAATCATTGTATTGCACTGTCACCTTGGATGCCGACTTGTAATCAGCGACCTCTCAGAGGCTAGGACTGCTTGCAAGGCCATTGCTCTCATCTGCACATTCTTTACCAGTTGCACAGATATCTGATGACTGCATCCTCTGAATCAGGGGGGTGGTTATTGTGACCTTAAAACCTTGTGCTATGAACAATGGTGTTTCAATAACTGTTGAGAAACCGGCCTGTCTGCATAGCAGAGAGGAACAGAACATTTCATCAGATATCTCAACCTAGAACGTCATTGCTTGTTCATTGCTTGATCCCACAGCTGCTAACGACAAAAGGTTCGATTCAAATTGATGGTTAAAAATGGAAGATTTTATGAGCATTTCAACCAATTCATCCACCTATATCTTTGAGACCTTTCATTTAACTATAACCAAGCAACTCTCCTTTTTACGATTTTTTTATTAAAATAAGTTTATATTAGCCAACATACAAAACAGAATTCAATATACATAAATAAAAATTACAGGTGCTGTTTATGCCAATGTAATTTCTTATTTTGGAATCTCAAAACACCTAACAAACTTCACTTACTTGTGCTCTTGAGCCACCACTGTTATGCAGCCAATTAATTAGTTACATTTTTGTATTTTGTTTTAAACCTAAAATTGAGCTTGTTGGGCAGGAAATGAAATAAACGTAGGCCACATTTTTTCCTGCAATCCAAGCAATCCTGAAGTGTCAGTGTCCTTCACCTAGAAACTATTTTGGCAATGTGAGGTGTCATCTCTGGAACTGAAAAAGAGCTGTGAGAAACGCTCGATGGCCAATGACTTAGGCTCAGGCAGAGTATGAGGTGAATGGCCCTTTACTGACACTTTCAAAGCGGGTGACCTAGCAGGCACCCCAAGCAGAGATGTACAGCAGTTTTTATTCTCCCCCTGCCCTGGTTCCTCACTGGTTGAGTACTGCAGGGCTTACAGCCTACAGCCTATCCGATACTGCCCAATGTCCTGCACCTGATTACGACTTCGGCATGATTCTTTCCAATTCTCCTCCCCTCTTTGCTTCATGGCTGGTTTAAGCATTGTCCTTTTTTCCGAGTAACCTTTGAACAAATTCAGGCCTGCTCCTGGTGCCCTTCAGAAGCACGGACTCTCCGGCCTTGTTCCCAAGAATTAGCCAAAACTATCCCCTGTATTGCTGTGACACGCTGTGTTTAAACTGGCCTTCTCGGTCACAGTGTTGTTTTCACCATCCTGACACAGACAGTATCGTAAATAAGGTACAGCACATTCTGCAGCAAGGAACCCTTCCCCTACAATCTTAGAGAGCAGAACAGCACATATCCAAACAAAGGATACAGATACAGAAAAGAAGATGATGCCAGTAAAAACCAATCTTACACTCTCTAGCTTGGAGGGGGGGGTCCCTAAGGGCGCTTTGGGGTCCTGTGGGAGACATTTAGAGGGGGCTTCAGGTATGTTTTAGAGTCTTTGGGGAAGATTAGGGAAATTGGGAGACAGGAAGGAGGGTCCTGCAAAAACAACATTCTACTGTTTCTTACAGAGCTAATCATGCTGAAAGGATCTAAATGTACAGCACTTTTGCCTTGCAAAATTTGGGAATGCAGCAGCGTTATAGCTAGAAGCATCTTGCTGAGCTACTGAACACTGCAGACAGAATAAGCGATCGGGAGGTCTGTAGGACTGAAGCTCATGTGCAACTCCACTGATCTCCTGAACTCTGTAGAAGCAGGGAAACAGAATCAGCAGCCTGTGATGAAACTTGTCATGTCCTTATAATTCAAAAAGCTAACCCAGCCAGGCTTTGAACTCATCAAAACTCAGACTTACGCACTAGAAGCAGACCATGTAAGATGGAGCCTATTCTTTCCAAGCACTGCAAGTTTTCTAATCATAAGGACAGAAAGCTGTTTCAGAGATGTCAAATCTTTCTGTAGTCGAACAGCTCCCTTTAAAGCTTGACTTTTTGTGCATGAAATATTTTTGGATCAGATAGGCTTTACAAGAAACTTTAAGGATTCAATTGCAATCACAGGGAAGAAAAAAAATGTTTTCTGCTGACAGAGCTAGAAAGCTCTGAAAAACACAGCTTCTGGCACACCAAGTTTATCTGTCTTTTCACTATATCAGTATGTACTATGGCAAAAAATACCAGATCCTCTGCGTCCAAATTTAACCCCTTGGACTTGTCTTCTTCCTTAGTGACTGAGTAGCACTTAGGCACTTAAGTCTCTACACAGGGAGCTCAGCTTCTTCAGACACTTAACTGCATGTTGATTTTTCAAGGATAATCCCATTTATACCCAGTTCCTTAATCCAGAAGGCTCTATGTTTTAATTGTGTGTATTGCACTCACCAGTATTTTTATAGATAATAACTAGAAATATAAATGCAGTCAGATATCAGAGTTGTGGAGCTCTGCTGAGTGCTTATACACCAGTAGAACTGCAGTCTTCTTTGCTGCTATACGTTAAGTAACTTCCTTTTGAAAGTAAGTGTCATAGTTACAAGGTAAATGAGTTTTAAAGCATTAAGCTACACACTTGGTTCTTCTGTCATATCTTCAGAGCTGAATATGTACTGCAGAGATTCCAGAACTGCTTGGAAGTCCAAGACTACTGATAGCAGCACATGAAGATTTTAGTCCTCTGAAGAAGAGTAACATATAAATTTACAACTGAAAATTGGATAACCTTACTGAAATCATACTGCAGCAAATTACATTAACCTTGAACAGCTAGTCATTTCATAAGTGTACTTTTTTATATTGAACACAGTATTATTTCAGCCTCACTTGGAATAAGCCTATGCATGTTGTCTTAGAACAGTTTCACCACATGATTGTCATCCACACGTAACTTGATGAATTCAAAGCAGATTGTTAATATGGGATTTCTAGGCAGCAACACATTGCAAAATTGTGACTGTACTTATCTCACCTATCTCTAGTATGAGAATGTTTCTGTAGATCATTAAGTGCTGTGCAGAACTAGTATTTAGTGTTTCCAGCCTAGCTGGTTTTAGGATTTGCCAACAATAACCTTCTCACAGCAGTACAGGGGGTACATTTTAACCCCTGCCTGTATTATATCACAGCTGACGTGGTGTTTTGCACTAGAAGTTGCACTTGTGCTGCCCTGGCAGCTCCTGTGGGACTGCCCACTTTGGATCTACACTACCCTATGCAAAACAAGTCCATTTCAAGCACATTAGCAAGAACCAAACAGCAGAAAATTCCCTTGCATTTTCCTCTCCCTACTTCATGTTTTTGAGGTAATTTAGTACTTCAGCTGGACAGAGACATCCAGAAGAGTCCTCCTTGCTTTCCCATTCTCCATAAAATCATACAAGCCCAATGTCTTGTTGCTGGCCACCACGGCTGTATACAGGGCTGGCCAGGGACCCAGTTTGTCTCTTCTTCGCTATCCTTTGTCCAGAAAAACATTTATCATCGAGACCTGCTGGTTGCACCAAATGTTTTGCACCAGAAGGTGCTGATCAGCTATGGTACAAGTAAGCAAGGCGCTCTGACTCTGGGAAGCATCGTTTGACGTGCTAATTGGTAGAGACAGCACTTAAAGAAAGATAGTGTAATATAATCTTACATCTCTGTGGTTGCTGGAACCCTGAGCTGCAGCATTGAACAGGTCTCTAATCCACATTCATTCAGTACTTGGTGTGGACCCTGCCCTTGGACACGGAGGCCTCATTTTGGTCATTTGAGCCAGCAGAGGTTTTCCTTAGAAGTCAACAGCTCTGCTCATCATTCCTACTGCTGGACAGGAAGGCTGTATGCATGAACTTCTTGCTGCACTTTTAGACACAGGCGAGGGCAGGTGGTGTCACTGCTGGTGTCAGGCAGGAGCTGACTGCAGGCTCTGCTGCTCTGCACCCCTGAGGTTATCTTGTGGCCAGGGAATAAGCACAGCACAGCACAGGGCTGAATGCCAGCAAAGCACAGCCCTGAGCATGCTCAGGCTCCCTATCATGTACACGATGTACAGTGGCCATCAAGGTCAGGATCCCCATGTCTGGTTCTATTTTCAAGCCATCATGACAAAGACACGATAGCCTCTCAGCAGTTTGCCAGGTGGACAGCTGTAAGAGCAGAACATAGATGTTTATGTGCTAGTTCTTCCCACATTGTTTTTCCACCAGAAAAAGAAAGATGAAGCCCACCTTCCTTAGGACACTAATGGGTACCAAACAGTAGTTTATTAGTCTACTTATTTGGAAAGATAATTACATAAACATTTTATCGATTCTGGTTGTTTATCAAAAAAAAGTGAATACTGTATCTGATTCCTAAGGTACTAGCAACTCTTTGGAAGGTTTTTCAGAAGCCTTTGTATCTGTTTGGTAAATGAGCAGTACTAGTCAGCAGATATTGACTAGATGTAAGAGTAGGTGGGCTTCTAGGAACAGTATGAGAGCCTGAGGGAATGGATCGTGAAATGCATAAACATTGGAAAGCTGAAAGCATCCCTTTGTTTTTTCTGTAAAACTATTAATATAGTCATGCCAGTTTTATTGTTTCCTTCGTAAAAGAAGTATCTATGGGTTGCAATTTTCAGAGACAGAGAGCCACAGCTTGCACATGATTTCTGCTGTTTCAAGCACAGCAGCTCCAGATACTGGGCCTACCTGCAAATTCTTTTGCTGATGGTGTGACCTCCGTGGATATGGTAAATTCACTATAATATGTACTCTGTGGAGTAAAGGGTGAAAAAATGGTACAGCAAATCAGAAAAATAAGATAACATTAAAAAGAGTTAAATAAGATAATATTAAAAACAGTTAAATGAGATAACATTAAAAACAGTACTGAGTTATTCCAACAAGGAAAAGAAAGAAGAAGGATACTGTAAGACTTAATGGTTACACCAGAAGTTTGTTAATGCTTTGCAAATCAAAGAGGAGTCATACAAAATTGAAAGCAATGACATATTGCTAGGGAAGAGTATCAGCTAATTGTTTAAATAGGCAGGGATAAATTAGAAATTTGAAGTATTCAATGGTTCTTTTTGCACTGCTATTAAAAACAAAAATATTCTGACCCAATTTTTCGTACAGTTACAGTTCAGTAACAAGTCAGTAGGAACACATCTTTCAGAAGAGGAAAGGAGTAGGCTAAGAATACTGAGATGTCAATTTAAAATTATTTTTAAAGTGTAAGTAAATGAAACCCACTGGCTTGATGAAGATCACCATAAAGCAACAGTTCTCATAATTTTTCAGCTCCCATGTCTGATCACATTTTCCCTCTAGAGATAAAGATGAGTTACTTAAAAGAAGCTTTGCATTTAATTTTCTTCAGAGACAAAAAAGCAGAGATTGAGGAATGATTATGAAATGTGTAATATACACAGGAAATACTGTTTTTTTAATACGCTCAAAGCAGTCTCAAATCTATTATCCAAACAGCCTACAGTATTAAAAAGTTTGAACAGTGCTTTAACAAAGGCTATCTCCCTGACAATTCTCCCAAACGACAGCTAAAGTAGAATATATGCCACATTATTTGCCCTTTCATATTTTTGTGGGAGTTTTTTCATACAAAATCTTATTTTAACACTTTAATTTGTGGGCATATCAAACTGTATTACCACTCAAAGCATTTAAGGACCATGACAGGAAGTAACTTTTCAAACTACAGGTGTAGTAAAACTTCAAAAACAACAACAACAACAAAAACTTCAAAACAAACTTCAGAATTTGTTAGTGTTATGGGTACCAAAAGCACATGCATAAATATCAATCATATGAATTCATGTGAGAAAAACACTTACGTAGTTACAAGGTTCAGGAGGTCCTGTAGGTCACAACTGCAGAAGTTTGGAACAGGACACTGGGAAAAATATCCCTATGCATTTAATTCAGCCTTAGAAATCAGTGGTTGCATTTTTGAAATATAATAAAGTACCGAGTTTTGCATTCATTTTGTTCTCCAGTTATAAGCAATCAAACAAAATGAAAACCATTCTTTTCAGGTTATACATAATTCACTCATTTTGAGTTTGTCTTCAAACTCTGAGCATTTTAATACACAGCTGGATTTTCTTCTTTTCCTTTTGTTTATACATACACCTACTGTTGCAACAAACTCCAAAACATTGACCTAAAAAACTGTAGGTTTGCTTAATTAATGTTATGAATTTTGCTCAAATCACTTAGGTAGAGCAAAGGATTACGGGGTAAAGCAGCTACTTAGATTAATACCATGTATATGATGTATTTACAGAACAGCATGTGGCTGTACAAAGTGAATGTGGCTATAATACTTTAAAGATTAGAGAGCTGTCAATCAATAGTAGTCTGTGAGGGAAAGTATTTTTATCTCAAACAAACAAACAAAAAAGCCCCACCACAATATGGAGTAGAATGAGTGATTAATAGACAGGACCCCAAAACTAAGAGTTCTTAACACAGAATTTTAAAGGAAATAGAGAAACAAAACCCAACAACTACAAACAAGAAAAGACAAGACTAAAATTTGGTTTTGAAGAACAGTTTTTTGTATTGTGGGCTTTTGTGTTGTTGTTTTTTAGTTAATCACATCTATGTGTCAGTGAAGTGAATGCAACCTTGCAGCACTCAGCACACAATGTCAGGATGTTGTCTGGAGTTCTGGATTCCCTCAAGGGAGCAGAGGTATTGTTTAACTCTACATTTATCACATTATTTCCTGTCTACCCACTTCAGTCACCTAGATGTACCTATGTGGTCTCTAGCATTACCCTTATTGCCTTAGCTTCAAAACTGCACTATGTGACTTCTTGGTCAAATAGGCAAAAAGAATTTCTGTTTGTGCTAAATATCATGGAGGTGCATTCTCCATAGCCTCATGGTTAGTACTCCTGCCTTATTCTCCCAACACTTTTAATGTGTTTTGTGAGGAGGAGAATCAGGGAGATGACTGTCAAATGGAAGAATAATGTTAGAAATGAAGCTGGTTTATTTGAAGCTTCAGGCATTTGAACTGTTTTTGATCAAAAAAGAAAAGATTCTTAAAAATCCAAATGCATTTATTAATAGCCAGAGAGATTATGGCAAATACCCAGTCATATTTCATAAACACACGGAGTGTGTGAGTGAGTGAGTGTGACACAAGTGACACATGACTGTGTGAGATCACAGCAAGAACCAAACCTCCACTGAAGAACACCGAGGCTGTTTATCTGCAGCTTTGACAGAGCACTTGTTGTAGATTCAGTTCTTTGTGCAAACATTCCCTTCAGAAAAATGTTCGATGCTTTGTTCTAGACGTCTAAGTTAATAGTTTAAGTTAATAGTTTGAGTGGCCAGAAGGGATGAACGCGTTATGGGATCGTTTCTGGTTTGTGCTGAAGGAGTGACTGATTGGCAATGCAGACTAAGCATGAGGTGTGTACTCAAGGAAATGATGTCAGGCAACATGCATGTGTCCATGCTGTACTGGCACAACAACCAGTAACATCCCAGAAAGTATATCTATGCTTTCAGTGACTTTCTCAAAACCAATTGAGTCCCTTTAGGCAATGCAATGTACTGGAAAATAAGATTGATGCAATCTACATGATGATCATGGGAAGTAAAAACGCCACTTTGTTTGAAAACAGCAACCTGCTTTTTAGAAGAAATGTCATATATCCAGCCCTACCCACACATTACAGATATTGTGCTACCCTCGTATCATGTTGGCACCCAGGAACAGCTGATACTGTAATCAGAAAATGGTAGAAACACAGTTATCTGTGTTGTAAAGCTTCCACGTCCTTATGGACCTCACTTCCAGTGACCATACACTTCCTTTTTTCAACTAAGCTCTAGAACATGGATGTCCATTCTTTTGGCTTGCATTGAGTGAACAGGAATTGTCTTGAGTAGCATATAAAGTATATAATATATTTAATGTATCTAAGTAACAAAACTTTTTTTTAATAAATACTTCTTATTAAAATATTAAAAAAAGGGGCAACAAAAACATAAATCTATCAGGTTGGAGGAACATACTGTAGAAGATCCTTGCTCATCCAAGTCAACCTTCTGCCCCACCTGCATGACTTTCTACATTTTGGAATTGCCTGTTCCTGTGCTCTTAAGAGGTGATACTTAAAAATTGATCAGCATTAATGGACACCAATGCCTTCAAAAGCAGTTTCCCATGGGACATTGCTATCTAGTTCCCTGAGCAGTCCAAAATCTGCTCATCAGGGTTGAAGTTTTGTTGGCATTTTTCCTCCTATCAAAGATTTTAAACTCGATGACTTCATTGTAACTATTGCCAAGGCAGCTGTCAATCATCACTTCACCCACGAGACACACACCATTTAGCACCACTGGTTGCTGCACAGAAACATCTGGAGATTTTTAGAAGATAATAGAGAATACATTGCCACAGAGTTGTTAGTCTGTCCGCTTAGCATACACCTACATACACATAAAAACACATGGAAAAGAAGGGAAAATATCATACTAATGACACCGTACTTTTCACCAATTATTCTGGGATAACAATGAAAAACTAATTCCAAATAAATTCTTATACTCCTGACAGGCCAGAACTGAAACTACTCATATGTGGAAAGCATCCTTGTGTTTTTATATGCAACATAGTTCTTTTTTGTTAGTTTAACTGACAATACATTTCTTTGTATAACAAACCATTTCCAGAATTTTTGATTTATGTTGAAAGAAAAAAAAGGGAAAAAAAATATCCTAAAAAAATCTACTAAATTAAACATAAGCTAGAGAAATGAAAGTTCAGTGCCAACATGTAAGCAATTAAGAGGTGCAACCAAAGGAGTGATTTTCCAAAGTGTGAGGTTTTATGTTTGGTAACAGAGAAAGCTGCTGTACAGTGGTCACTAATTATTAGATCCACTGGAAATTATGTTGACATGACAGTAAGACTTTTCTTGAGACAAAACTCTGTGTGTTACCCTAGTCTGACAGAAACACAGCACCAACATACAGAAGTTTGTTGCTGCCCTGTAAAATGTGGAGCAAGGACATCACACAGTCTACCTCGATTTCCAGACATCACTGTATATCATCTATACTACCTCTGTGGTTGTAGTAACTCTGACTTAAAATGGATAGAGTTAAACTTGAAGAGGTACACAGACAGGTACCAAAGATACCAATCTTCTGTACTAGGACTGACTAGCTCATTGAGGACAGTTCATCCTGGAAAAATATCAGACTGAGAAGGCATTTCATACAAGAGAGTTAACACAGATCTCCTTACTACCTCCCTGAATACATAAACTAAGGGACTTGAAATAAAACTGGCAGCATCGCCGCTCAGAACGACCAGGACAATTGTTTTCTTCACACTGTGTGTAACTCAGACATACCACACCCCCAAATCTTTAGTAAGCATAGTTCAGTGAGAAACAATTTTCAGATTTCTCAATATTTAGGCATTTAACTTCCCAAAATATCTTTTTAAGGCAGTCTGTACATGATCCCTGATAGCTCTAGCATTCTGTGAGGTGGTACAGATTGATCCAGAAATGATGCAAAGGGCACTATAGCGATGTCCAACACTCCTGCAGCTTCCGACTGCAGTTTTGTCAGTTTCAGAACTGATCTCCTTTCACCAGCTTCATTCTGCATGAAAGCTTCTGTCAGCTGAGCTGCTGCTGGGGTTTCAGAGTTGATCCAGCAGTACTTGTGACCTAGTACTGCCTCGAAATATCTACATTTCTATGAGCGTGGAGATGTTGTCTTCATTTTATGAAGGCAACTTTACGATATACTTAACTAGCATGTCTGAAACTAGCATGTCTTCAAGTAATCAGCTGATTAATAAGAAATACTACTGTAGCTACTTAGAAGTATTTATTTTCTGAATGATGACTCCTGAATCACATAAAAATATGAAACACTTGAAATCAGAACTCTAAAAATATACATTTATTTCTTAACTGAGCTTTGACTTCAGAGTCTAAAAATATCTAACCTTTTACTTTCAAAACAGGATTGGGATGTATATTCCAACTAACAGACTGGGGATTCTGAAAGTTATCATGGATGCTTTTCATTGTCCTTTGTGAGAACTTTCCCATAATGATGAATTAGTAATAATTATATCCACTGTCTCTAGCAAAATATCTCTCTTATTTTTCCTTAGGAAACCACGAGCTCAGACGGCTTCTACTGCACAAGAACTGTGATGAAAGTGTCGTTCATCCCATCGATGCTGTCACAATTTTTTGGGCATGGCCTAATGTAAAACCATAATTTTTTCCTAAATTCCCACTGTTTCTCTATTTTTAACATGTCTGCTAGAGCCCTCAGAGCAGCACTCTCCTGGCCAGGGCCCGGACCCATACCTTATGTCAGTGCAGCTGAGGGCTGCCCCTTCTGCCTGTGACCCTCGGGTGAGGCTCCCAGGCAGGGCTGTGGGGAGGCCTCCTCCAGGACCAAGATTCATCCATGGGAGCCGCTTCCAAGTAAGGCTCCGATGCTCCGCTCCACCCCAGCCCCTCACAGCCCTACCTGCACCAAGCCACATGCCTTGCTATCCAGGGGCTGAACCCCAACACACGGGATGGCTTTTGGGCTGACCCAGGCCCTGCCTTGTCACTGTGAACATGCGCAATGGTTCTGGGCTGTCTGACACCAGCTTCCCTCACTAGGCCTGATCCTGACCCCGCACTCCTGCAGCTGGAGACCTGCAGTCTAACAGCCCAGCCTGGCCTTGGCCCATCCCAGTCCATGGGCTGGTGCTGAATGCCCCAGACTGCAGGCTGCCCCTGGCCTGCCCTGTTCCCTACCAATGGGTGGTGGGACAATCCCTGGCTGGCTTGGGGGTCTCCCTTCGCCCCACAGAGCAGCCCACCCCCACAGTGTACTGTACTATGCCAAATGCAGTAGGTGAGAGTTTTCTTTCTGAGTTTCAAAAAATGCTGTGATCTAATCAAAGATAAAATAAACAGACTCTCCTTCCTAATACACTCCTCCTGGATAAGTGTTCACTGTAAATCACTGATTGTTATATGATCTTCAGCAAATGAATCATGTAAATGAAGGAAGCTTTGCTACTACACAGAACCAAGCTTTCACCAAGCTTTCTAGGAAGTATCTCCACTAACTATATTATTTTTCTCTCAATATTTGCTGCTGGTATCAGTCATGTAGGTTCATGAGGTTTTAATTTTGGCAGTTATCAAATAAGTTTCCAGAACGCTGTGTGACTGGAAAAAAACACAGTTATCCTGAAGTTTACGTGGGAAAATACTAACACCAGTGATAAACCTTTAGGAAGAAAGAATATCTAGAGAAGAGATGGTCATGAGTGTAGCCATTTCATCTCACTGATGCTGATACACTAGTAACAGAGATATCTATGACTTAGATCTGGTAATGCAGGTGTGGATTTCTCATGGAAAAAATAAAATGTCAAAGTTTCAAAATTTATGTCCTTTATATCAAATCGTCTATGTGTCAACACTTACATAGCTTGCTAAAAGTTCTTTTGCTAATTTTTGCATTACTTGCATAAATTTATTGTATTACTATAATGTATTTTATCATGTACTTAAATAAGAGACAACATGAGTACGCTTTCATTTAAGCATATGAAAGCTAGACATTTAAGGCTAAGTTGGTACCTCTAGACTCCATTTATCACCAGTGGAGAGAAACAGGTAACTCTAGAGGGCAACTTATCTTAAATGTCTAAAGTAAGTTAGTCAAAGTTAGAGAGGAGGGTGCTGGTCTCTTTTCTCAGATGACAGAACACAAAGAAATGGTTTCAAGTTGCACCAGGGGAGGTTTAGAATGGACATCAGGAAGAATTTCTTCATTGAGAGAGTGGTCAAGCTTTGGAACGGGCTGCTTGGGGAAGCAGTGAAGTCACCATCGCTGGAAGCATTCAAGAGATGTGTGGATGCAGCACTGAGGGACACGTTTTAGTGATGGGATTCAGCAGGTCAGGTTGATGGCTGGACTTGATGACCCCAACATTCTTCTCCAACCTAGATGATTGTATGACTTCATGATTCTATGAATTGCTCCAAGCAGTATCTTCAATGCAACTTCAGATGCCTGATAAGAACCTTACACAGAGTGTCCAAAATCATGTGCTATCCAAGCAGCACACTATATTTTTCTGCCATGTTTACTAAAGTTTCACAGAAATTAAGTTTTAAAAATTGAAATAATTATTATAGTACTTACTGGAGGGCAAATGCTGAAATAAAATTTCACATATAATGTCATACTCTGGAAAATACTGAAATGTGTTGCTCCATTCCACTCCTGCAATTCCTACAATTTCTAACACTTCTCCATCAAAAAAACTAAAAACAAACAAACAAACAAACAAACAAACCTACAAATGCAGGTATTGTCAGTGGTAGTTCATTTATTCTGGTTATCAATCAACTGAGAATAAAAGTATGAGTAAAGTTGCTTCTCTGACAGATTTTTTTCTAGTTATATCTGCAAACAAGAAAAATTTGGGGAAGAAAATAAAAAATTTACTTCCTTTAGAAAAATCCATAATAATTTGTTATGTAACAATGCCATTTCCATTGGGCTTAGGGCTCATTTGAAATCCATCTTATAATTGCTGCTTGCAGCAACAAGCTACTCCTGTACTCAGAGCAATAGAGAAGGATTTTAAAACAGACGTATTCTTCTCTAGTTTTGGGAGTTAAAATATCAGCAAATTAATGTGCTTCTGTTTTATGATTTCAGTTTTAGTACCTACTGTGCAAGCCACCTAACACCATTCTGTGCTGAAATGTCAGCATGATGACAGCTGCCAGTTTTAACTGATGAAACAATTTTTGTTAATACGGTTATAATTGTTTGGGGCATCAGGCGTAATTCTTCCATTGACCATGCTCTAGATGTAAAGATTAGATCCTAATTTTCCTCAAAATCCTGTCATCTGTGTCCTGACCTTTGGTAGCTATGGCAGTTAGTTTAATTAAACTAAAACTCTCCTGAAGAGCTTTGCCTGTTATAGCTGCTTCCTCCTCTTATTGTAACGCAGGTGCTATTTCCAAATCTTCTAGGCTTACAGACTTTAGTAGGTCAAGCACATGAACTGAATGTGGTCTTTATGAACTCTCTGTCCTTTCTATCTCTCCAGGCTGATAACACTTTTATCGAAGTGTTCAAAACCGCTCTTCTTTTACAAACGTGAAGATTTAGGGTGCAAGTCCAGACCTCTTCTGCTGTCTGGACTTGAGCACAACTCAGTGACTCATTTTCTGGACTAAACTCAAAGTCATTTTTCATAAATATTCAAAGATCATCATCTTTCATATTCTTTCCCACTTCACTTCTAGCACAGGAAACTTGGATATATTCCATGCAGCTCTCACTTTCCTTTAGACTGACAGGATAAAATTAGTGCTATGATGCTAAAAACTATGTGGCTTTAAATGGACGTCCCTATTTTTAATCCTGAAACCTTAAGATTTGATTTCATTTCCAAAATTAGTGTCTAGTGTGTTTTCTTTCCCTTTCCTTTAAATGTGTAAATCTTAATGTCAACCAGAGTACATATCAACAATTCTTAGAATACTTCAATTGCTCCAGGTGATGGACAAAATGAAATACTGCATTA
>WBMW01001145.1:338459-361274 GCA_013396635.1 Penelope pileata | reverse complement strand
GCCCTCGCCGGTGAGGCGCGGAGCGGCTGCCGAGCCCGCGCCGCGTATGCGCGCCCGCCCGTCGCCTCTGCGGGGGGTCCGCGGCGGAGGCGTCGGGAGAGCCGCGGCGCTGCTGCCGGGCGGAGCGAGGCGGACAGGTGAGTACCCCGCCCGCTGCCCCTGGGGCTGCGGGCCTCGCCCAGAGGCGCCGGGTCCCGCCGCGCCGTCACCGCCCGGCTCGGGGCTGGCCCCCCCGGGGGCCAGCCCNGGAGGAATGCGAGAGGGCTTGGCAAGGAGATCCCTTTGATCCTAACGAATGGGCAGAGCTTGTCCATGCCCAAATGAGAACAGAAAGCTGTAAAACATCCCAGATCAAATCTAAGCAGGAAGTGAGGGTCAAGGAAGAATGTGTAGACTGCCTTGCACAGGATGCTCAAACTGGTAGGAGAAAGGCCAAAAAGCTAAAGCAAGAAAGTGGTAAGGAGCCTGCTGAGATTGCTTAATGACAGCTCTTAACAGGGGAGCTCGGGACGGCAATGAAGCTCAAAGACTTAAATCCACAGGACCACAGAACATCTCGAGGTGGAAGGGACCCACCAGGATCACCAAGTGCAACTTTCTGGCCCCTCTCCAGCACCCGGCAGCACGTTAGCCCCCACAGCCGAGCCGAGAGCCCCACAGCAACGACTTCTGTCGCTGCCTGAGGGCTGCTTCGTGCTCCCAGCGCCCGGCACATCTGTGCGGGGCCGGCGGGCCTCAGCCAGGCCCCGCTCAGGCCGCCCCCAGCAGGTGTGCGCTGTCCAAAGAGGGCGAGCGCGCTCTCGCCTCTGCGCATGCGTTCCGCCGCCGCAGCCGGGATCTCCCCGCCTGCGCCTGCGCGTTGCCTCCTCCCCTCGGGCGAGATGGCGGCGGGGCGAGCGGAGTCGGGCGGCGAGTGAGGGGGGTGGCTGGGAGCCGGGGCGGCGCGGACGGGGCCCCGGCGCGCCCGAGGGAGACGGCTGCCCGGCGGGGCCGGGTCCNTGGGGCCCAGCCCTAGGAAGTCGGTCCGTAAACGCAGCCGTTAGCGGCCGTGGTGCCGTGTGACCCGGCTTTGTTTCGCGTCTTTGTGCTTCTGAACCTGCCTCGAAGTACGCAGGTACCCGGTACTGAGGTGCTGCTGGAGCAGCAAGGCAACAGTAGCGAAGCCCGCTGACTGGTTCTTCGGCAGAGCTCTCTATCTCTCTTCTCTGAAAAGATTGAGACTCCTTGACCTGTGAAAATCTTTCTCTCGCTGTTGGATTCATCTTTGTCTTCGAAGAGAGAGCTCCAGGGAGACCTCAGTGTGGCCTTCTGGTACTCTAAGGTTGCTTACAAGCAGGAGGCAGAGTGACTTTCTACTCAGTCTCATAGTGACAGGGCTTTGAAGTAGAAGAGGTGAGATGTTGTTTAGGTGTTAGGCAGAAATTCCTCACTCAGAGGGCGGTGAGGCACTGGCACAGCTGCCCAGAGAGCTGTGGGTGCCCCATCCCTGGAGGTGCTCAAGGCCAGGCTGGATGGGCCCTGGACAGCCTGATCCAATGGCTGGCAGCCTGCACATAGCAGGGGTTGGGACTGGGTGGGCTT
Organism: Penelope pileata; assembly: GCA_013396635.1. Classification (NCBI taxonomy): domain Eukaryota; kingdom Metazoa; phylum Chordata; class Aves; order Galliformes; family Cracidae; genus Penelope; species Penelope pileata. The sequence continues at coordinate 359,693 of WBMW01001145.1, read as the reverse complement.
TAATGTCCCCTCCAACCCGAGCCACTCTATGGTTCTTCGTGTAGGGGTTATTTCAACTGTTATGCTTCCTTTCTTGCAAGAAGAGATTTACAGTGAGGAATGGATTTGTGCAGGTGTGACTCAAGCTCAGTTTCTGAAGTCTTTCCAGCCTTAACTGACGTTCATAGCTTTGGAAGTGATTGAATGTAAAGTGAAATAGTTCAGATTTGAGTAAGTGTCAGCTTCACTGTGTAACCACAGAGTAATAGAGAAGTGGAGATGCAGATTTACTGAACTATATAATGACTTGTTTGCTGTTGCCCCACCTCCGTTAATAATTATGAGCAATGTGATAGTAGTGGCCTGTAAAACTGGGAAGACGGGCATTTTGGTAAAGCTGTCCTTGAAGCTTAGCTTCTTAAAAACTAAAATTCTGCAGTAGCTGATTTCATGTACTTAGTACTACAAAATACTAATTGAACAAGAGAAGGGTTTTTTTTAAGCACACCAGGAGAGATGTACAGATTTGAAAGATTTGTTTCAGGTATTTGTAACAAAGTTTTGGTAAGAGCACTATTGCAAGAGTCAGATAAGATTAGGTCACTAATTGAAAGAAGAACAGAGCTTTTTCCTACTGAGGTACTATAATCTTGAATTTTTTTCAAATCCAGTTTAAAAGCATATGTGTGCCCCGTGGTTTCATCCAGTCCTGAGCACAGAAGAATCATTGCTCATCTCCAAGTGAATGCCATGAGATCGTACAATGACAGAATGGTTTGGGTTGGAACTGACCTCAAAGCCCACCCAGTCCCAATCCCTTGCCGTGGGCAGGGCTGGCACCCACTGGATCAGGCTGTCCAGGGCCCATCCAGCCTGGCCTTGAGCACCTCCAGGGATGGGGCACCCACAGCTCTCTGGGCAGCTGTGCCAGTGCCTCACTGCCTTCTGAGTGAAGAACTTGTGCCTAACATCTAACCTAGATCTCCCCTCTTCTACTTCAAAGCCATTCCCCCTTGCCCTATCACTATTAGACCATGTAAAAAAGTCAGTCTCCCTCCTGTTTATAGGGTCCCTTCAGGTGCTGGAGGACTGCAGTGAGATCTCCCCAGAGCCTTCTCTTCTCCAGGCAGAACAAGCCCAGCTCCCTCAGCCTTTTTTCATGCAAGGGGTGCTCCAGACCTCTGATTGTACAATTGGCTCTCCAGGCTGCAAGCACACACTGCTGGCTTGTGTCGAGCTCTTTGTCCAGCAGAACCCCCAAGTCCTTCTCAGCAGGGCTGCTCTCAATGTTTTCATCTCCCAGTCTGTACGCATCTGGGATTGCCCTGACCCAGGTGTAGCACCTTGCGTTTGGCCGTGTTGAACCTCATTGCATTCTTATGGGCCCAGTTCAGAAGCTTGTCCAGGTCCCTTCGGATGGCATCCCTTCTTTCTGTTGTATCAGTTCCGCAGTACAGCTTGTTGTTATCCACAAACTTGCTGGGGGTGCACTTGATTCCACTGTCTAGGTCATTGATTAAAATGTTAGAGCACTGATTCCTCTACCTGGACATGGAGCCATTCACCATAATCCTCTGGCTGCAGCCATTCAAGCCAGTTCCTTATCCACACCTATCAAATCCAGTCTCTCCATTCTAGAGATAAGAGAGTGTGGGACCGTGTCAGAGGCCTTGCAGAAGTTCAGGGAGTCAACATCCATTGCCCTTCCTTTTTTCACTGATGCTGTCACTCCATCATATAAGGCCACCAGCTTGGTCAGGCACGATCTGCCCTTGGTGAAGCCATGCTAGCTTTCTTAGTTAACCTCCTCATCTCACGTGTGCCATAACGTATAGCTTGCAGGAGGATCTGCTCCATGACCTTCCCAGGTGCAGAGGTGAGGCTCACCAGCCTGTTGCTCCCCAGTTCTTTCTTTCTTCCTTTCTTAAAAATGGGAGTGAAGTTTCCATTTTCCAGTCACTGGGGGCTTTACCTGACAGCCATGACTTTTCAAATATGATGGAGAGTGCCTTGGCAACCACATCAGCCAGCTCCTTCGGAACTATGGGAATGCGTGTAATCAGGCCCCATCAACTTGTACTCACCCAGTGTCATCAGCTGATTGTGTACTTGTACTCCTCTTACAGTGGGAGAGATTTTGCTTTCCTAACCCTTGCTGTTCAGAGGGTCAGGGACCTTGGAGACATAGAAAGTCTGACTATCAGTGAAGACTGAGGCAAAGAACTCGTTGAGTACCTCAGCCTTCTCCACGTCTGTTGCCATTTCTCCCTTGTCATTTATCAGAGGGAGTACACTCTCCTTGGCCTGTGTCTGCTGACCAAGGTACCTGTAGAATCCCTTTTTGTTTTTCACGCCTCTTCCCAGGCCGCATGTCCTCTGCCTGTACTTTTCCTTCTTATCCCTCAGTGTGACCAGCGCATCTTTGCTCGGTCATGCCAGTTTCCTGCCTCCTCTGCTTGATTTCTTATGCTGGGGGATGGAGAGCTCTTGTGCGCTCAGAAAGGTGTCCTTAAAGAGCTGCCAGCTCTGCTCTGTTGCTTTGTCCCTAAGGACAGCTTCCCAGGGGATCTCATCCAGTAATTCCTTCAACAGCTGGAGTTTTGCACTTCTGAATTTCAGGGTCCTGACTTTGCTCTTTGGCATGCCCATATTCATTGAGATCATGGTTTCAGGTTCTTTGATATGTTTCTTTTCCTATATTTGTGATGAAGACTATTTATAGTTCTGCTAAGAAAAAAAGATGTTGCAGTAGTGAGTGCTTGTGCTCCTTGGATGCATTAGGTTGCAAAACCAAACAATATTTGGTGAAATTTTTTTGTACGTAGTGGTATAATGAAAGAAACAACCCAGAACTCTGGAAATATAAATACTGATATACGTGATGAACTTTTTTTATTTCTAAATGTTGCAGTAATAAGTACTATAGAGCGTAAGAGCATGTCTTAAGAAATGCAATGACATACATGGTCAAGTACATGAAGTTTGGATATTTGGGCATCTGTTGTACAAAATATCAAGTAATGAGTGTCATGATTACAGTTTCTTTAATTATCAAACTGGAATGCCATCAACAATGTGCTGTGCTACGGGGTACGTGGTTTTTAGATACTCCATTTGAATCAGTATTAGTGTTAATTGCTGTTGACCCCAGCAAACATCTGCATTTTGCATATACAGTACCTTGACTGCTTTCAAAAATAATATATATATCTGCATATATATATTTGCTTTCAATAGTTTTCTAGAACCTTCTTATATCTAGATAATCTTTTGTGCAAAAGAATTGTTCAATTATCATATTTAAAATTAATTAGAATAATAAAACCTATTCCTGTAGTGAACAAGAGGGAAAAACTTTGGTTTGATTAACTTCATTTTGACTAGATTCTGGGAATTCTTAACCTTGAGTAAATCCAACTTGCTAGGAGTATTCTGCAGCAGTTAACTTCTCTTGTTTCCAGCAGCTCAGTAACAAAGAATAGAATTACACAAGTGTTACATGCATGCTTTGAAATATTTTATGGTAGCAAGTTCTGAAATATCAGGAGTGGCAGATAAAAGTGTAGGCACTGCATTTAGGACAGGATGAATCTTATAATTTTGACTTGCAATCTAAGCTGTCAAAGTTGTTCCATAGCATTATACATTGGAAGTCCATTAAATTTTGTCTTCATTCACCCGTCTGAAACTCAATGTGAGGATCTGGTTTTTGTTGCAGTTAGGCCTCAGGTTCTTTGAATTGTTGTCTTGGACAGTAGAAAGCAGTGCCTATTTTCTTTCTAACAAATTACCATGTTTTCACAGTATCCTTTTAGTAACTTGTCTAATAGTGACTGAATAAGCAATGGATGTGTGGGCTGAAATTAGGTAGGTAAACAACTTGGTGAGGACAATGTACACTGCTAACCTGTCATGTTTTAATAAGGCTATTGATATGATGATGATGGAAAAAATGTATTTTAGGATTGTTTTATGAGTTTAGCTTTTAATTAAGTCTCCATTGTAAGTTTAAAAATGCAGTGTAACTGTACAAAGTGAAAATGCAAGGACTTAGCTGGGAAATGGAATCCAATAGTTGTAACTGATTTTTAAGTAGGTCTTCTACTCATTTGCTGTTCAAATTCTCACTGTTTTTGCCATCCACCTACTGTCAGTTGTAGCAAAGTAAAGGCACTTTTACTTACACTCTTAGCTTTGACTCCTGTTTCTCATACTCACCTTCTAATGTTCTGACATTTAATTCTGCTGGGGTTTTGATCTTAATTAACTTCAGTTATGAGTACAAGTTGAGTTATGTTTGTTAGAACAGTATTAAAATAACTTATGATAGGGCTTTCAATTGCAGCTTATGTTGTGCGATTGTGGAACTTGGCTTGTTGGGTGACAGCCATTCAGTTTTAGTTGAAAGTTTGCATCTTGTTGCATTAGGGGTAACTGGAGAATAAAGGTACAAAGCACTAAATACTGAAAATGTCGAAGGTCTATATTCAGTGGGGATGGTATTCTTCAACTAAAAAAAAAAAAAAAAAGGTTTCATTGTCTTTGTATGGTACTGTAACAATAGTTCTGCTGCTTGTTGGTCAGGATTACCAGACTAGGATACAGCGATTTGAATTGACTGTCAGAGATTAATAGGGTTCCATGAATATTTTCCTTTTTGTCTTTAGTTAATGTTTAAATATTAGTTATCACTAGCAGAAATGAGAAATTTTAAAAACATGAATACTTTTTGAGGCTGGAGAGATTCATTTTGCTTTTATCTCCATGTGGATTTTCAGAAGGTGAGAAGTAAAATTCAATTAACAGGAGTATCTTTTGAATTCGTTGTATTAGAGCACACGTCATTTGATTTCCTTCTGGAAGTGATAAACTAAGTAAAGTTTGAGCACAGAGCATTTTGATGTGTACAAAATGCAGTGTTATTTTTCTGAGGTGTGCTTGAATCAGAAGCTGATAGAATGTTAATCTGAAAAAAGAGACCTTAATTGGATGGACTTGGTAATTCAGAATAAAAATAATTTGGGCTTGCATTAAGTAGTGTAATGATGTCCCTCTTAATACTGTGATTTGAGGGTATGAAGTTTTTATTCTTAACCTGTAGTAGAACTCCTGTGACTCAATAAAGCATCACTTAAGGCTTAGTTCATGAGATTAATTTTTTTCCTGTGAATGTTGCACACTTTTTCTGGAAAACAGATATAAATAAAAACCTTATTTGTGCTGTTAATGCTGTGAGTGTTGGTTGCTTTGAATAGACTCTGTGAGATGCTGCATTTTGCAAAACAGAATTTGCCCGTTAACAGATTGGCTTTTCTGTGGTAACTGGCATGTCGGGAGGACTGGACAGAAACTAGGACTTCTCATTGTTGTGTAACAAGAGTGCAAAGAAATCGTGAAAGGATAAATTGTGTGAGTTGGCACTCCTTTTATTGATTGAAAAAGGTTTCCAGGATCACATGAGCTTTTTCTCCTCTGTAAAACCCTTGCCATGGAGATGCCGTATTGCTGATGTTCTTCCACTTAAAGAGCTTCAGCTAAAAACTGTTTTGGGCTATGTAATGCTTTCTTAAATAGAAATGTTAGATTTACATATGCAAGGCATGTGTCTAACTAAATATAAATATTTATACATAAAAATTCCAAGTTCACATATATAAAATGTATACAGAAAGTCAGCTATGTTCCTTACCCATGCCTATTCTTTCTCCTTTCACTTAGAGTCATTCATTCTTTTATGACTTGGTCGTGCTTTGCAGCTATTTCTTGGAGTAGGACTTTCAGCTTTTATGATATAAATTGAAATTCCATTGAAAAATAAGAAGCATTGACCCCAAGCCCCTCTGGCTTGTTTTGTTACAGATTCTAGTAGCATTTGCATTTACACTGCAAGCTTCCTGTTTTGGTAGTGGGATGCCTTCTGCCTTATAAAATTATTTGAATGCCTGAGTAAGCATGTGAGAGTGGGACTTACAGCTGTCACTGTATGTGCTGAAGTGGATTCCTGCTCCGTATTTTGTTTCTCTTGACATATGATTTCATGTTGTACAGAAATATTTTCGTTTACTGATTTTTGGAAATATGGAAAAGTAAGTCTTAATATGAATAAAAATGACAAATGAGGTTCAAACATGGTGGTGAAAATCAAAAGTACTGTAATACTAAATTGCTGTAGTGGAAATTACCCATTAGGCTTGTATTTGGGTTATGTTTTGTTTGACAAAAGTACAGTGACCCTCTGATCGCAGACTTTATACTTGGGTAAATATAGCAGAAGAGATTGGAGTCCGTGTTACTACTTTGTTATCCTCACAGAAACAGTAATCTTCTTTGGGATGGGAAGGAACTGTTACCACAACAGAATTATTACTAGAAGTGCTTCCACATTGCATGTAACTAGAGGATTGGGTTTGTGTTGTAATTATTACTTAGAAGTCCACGGGTATTAAAACAAACAAAAAAAAAACAAAACAAAAACCACACAAGGAAATACAGCATGTAGTCAGCAGAGATTTTTTTGTTGTTGTTGCGAAGTTGAGATTTTTACAACTTAACAGTTTGTCATAAATACTCTTTGTAATAAACTTGTGGCTTTCTCTATTAGAACAGTTGATTGAGTTCTTCTCTCTATTTCAAGTTGTAATGACAGTTGTCCTGTTTGTTGTAGGTGGATGCTACAGCACTGCAGGTGTAAAGTTCTTGCTTACGATGTCTTATCTTGCAGCTGAACTCTGTCCTCAGAGCAGATTTGCCAAGCTTGTGCTGTTTGATGTGAATAGTGTTATTTATGCCAGTTATGCTTTTATGTGGAGGAGAATATAAGGAAGACTCTTGATGGTAAGACTAGTTACATCTTGCAACTAGGAGAAACTGAGGAGTACGCTGCAGAGCAAGTTGTGCTGAAGATGTGAGATGAGTACATAGCTGTGCCTGTATCTCAGTGCTAACGTGTGGGAAAAGGTTTAGCTTATGTGTGGGTGAGGTTTAGTTACTGCTTCTGCGCAGCACAGACCTAAAGACCAAATTGCACGGCTTAAGGAGCACCAGTGTATGCTATTATATGAGGACTACATAATGAAATGGCAGTTTTCACCTGGGTTCTGTGTGAGGGAAAATAGGATGGCATTTCGTTATCCATCTTACCTACTGCTTTTTTTTTTTTCTATATGACCTGTGTACAAGACAGGTGCAAATTCTAGGAAGTCCTAGTATGTAGTTAAACATTAATGTAACATTCTTAGGGTATGTTTGAGGGCATGCAAAGGATAGCTTCAGAAATAAATTTACCATGTTGATAGCTACTTAGTGGCATTGGGCTTCAGTTGTGTAAGAATCCATTGTGTTACTTGTTCCTGCAATAGATGCTTTAATAATCAAGGCTGCTAATAGTGTGATATAACAACAACTTATATTTGAGTGATAGTGGAAACATCAAAACATTCAATTATCATTGATAATTTAAATATTAAAAATGTGTTTAAAAAAATCTGCAGTCAAAATTTCTTTTATTTAATAATGCAATTCATTCCTTGCTGGCTTGAAGCATCTGTAAAGAAGTTGCTAGAAGGCAGAATCATTTATTTTTTTTAAGCTCCAGAGGAGTTAACCTGGACCATCTTTTAGCAACAGTTACCTCCACTGCTTTGTGCATGTACTTTAGAACAGGGTAAGATTCATATTTATCAGACTGTGAAACAAGACTTTTGAAGATGAAGCAGAATAGTTTGGTTAAACAAGCTCATGTTCTTACTAAGCCACATTATGTGTGTGTAGTGTCTGAATGAAAATACTGAATTCCTCAGCTGATCTTCATAGAGACAGATCGTAGTGGTGTTGTCCATACAGATTTAAGTTCAAATATGTGTCTTGCAGAGAGCTTCCATTCTGCCTCAAGTTGCTGGCATCTTGGGGTAATACTGCCACTGTCTATTTGTTTTGATTTGTGCTGATCAAACTAATTTTCTTTCCTGTAGTTAGGCATTTTCAAAACAATATTATCAGATACATTTTGAAAATACAGTTGAAAACATTTCTTGTCCTTCATTTGAGATTTTTTTTGGTGCAATCAAACACTGAATTCTAGTTCCAAAGCTTTGGAGCATTGTCAGAAATCTGCTTAACACTTTGTAAAGGCCTAAGGAAGTGGGTGATCTTAACACTATTTTTGCCTAATCAGTTAAAAAAAAAAGGAAAAAAAAAAAATCTTTCCTGTGGGTGATCTAGCATCTGTTTTGATCTTTGTTGTATCATGTTGTAGCTATTTATTTTAGTGAAAGTGCTGGCTGTTTTATCTTCTGGCTGTTCAATGAAAGCTTCAACTAGATAGGCACTCCATTTGTCATGAGAAAGAGAAATCTACATTCATTCCTAACGTGTATGTTCCATGAATTCTGCTGTAATCCTCTTCCAGCTTGTTGCCTGCCTCAGGGAGAAATTGTCTCTACCTTGTATTTAGAAGAAGAAAATTTCCATTTACCATGTACAAAGCATGGAAGTCATAAAGGGCCAACTATATGTGGTCTTCTGTTAACTGTAGCAGAAGGTGTACAAGACTGAAATTGTTTGGAACTGGTTCTTGCTGTTGTTGTTCTTTGTTTTTGTAATTCAGCTGTGTATTTTAGTGAGGGTGGGGGAAACAGGTTTAGGTGTTTGAATTAGGTGTTCCACAAAGGAAACACTGTACATGCCTTGAATAATGGAATTTCTGGAGTTAAATGCCTGCCTTGTCTCACTGACATTGTTTGCAGCTTCTTACTTTCTGCCCAGAAAGTTGTGTATTCTTGTTCTCTCTTCTCTATAAGCTGTTTCCCACAGAACTCGCAAACCCAAGGGCTCATGTAAAGTCATCTTAGTGTTTGTATTAATCATTAGAGGCTTGGATGTGAAATGAGCTTGGTGAAGTGGTTGGCTGTCAGCAGCTGCTATATATGAGAATCTAGACCACCACCAACAGAAAAAAGGATGCTGAGTATGTTAGAATGTATTTACTTCTGGCATCAGTAGTAGCCTCATCAGCAGTTTTTCAGTAATAACACTTGGTGCCAGTAACCATGACAGTATAACTGGCACCTATCACTGACAAGAAGACAGTGCCAGCAGACACTGCTAAGATACCTGCGGATTCTGGGGCCAGCAGGATGACCATATTCCTTCCACATTGTTGGTTTTTAACACAAAGCTAAATTGATTGTTTTCATTACATAATGTAACAAAAAGTTTATTTACAGACTTTAGAAAAAATCAACACTGGAGTTGAGCAGAACTCTAAGTACTTTCTAGTTTCCTTCCTTTTTTAAAAAGCCAAAAAAGTTTGGTAGCAGTCTTCATCCTTCCTTCTATTCCAGCAGAATTAATGTGTTGGGATTTTGTTCCCTAGTCTCCAAATTGTTCAAGTACAAGCCCTTCATTGTATAGGACTCCAATTCTAGCCTGGTCAAATAGAGCAGTGACTCACACTTCTGTGAAATTCTATTTCCACAAGTGCAAGAATAGAAAACCAGAGTTCCTGCCCTTTGCTCTAACATTTTTTTACATTTTGGATTTTACTATACTTATTTCTGTGGAAGCCATAGATCTAATTCAGAAATACAAACTCAAAAAGGACATTAGCTAGTGCATTTTTTTCCTTTGATTCCAAATACAGCTTATTTGTTTATTTGTATTGTTATTCATGTTTATGAGTTTAAGTTCCTTACATTGAATATGCCTTAGGGTAGAAGTGCCAAAATAGGTAGGATAGTGGTACAGAATTCACATGGGTAAGTCTCTAAATTTTGTTCAGAATGAGCTCCAGAAATGTTCAAGACCTGGAACTCAGCTTGAAATTAGTGATCAAATCTTGTTTTCATTGGATGACATTTTAATTACAATTGCATCCAGACAGCCAGGAAACGGAGAATTTGTCTGAATACCGGCTCATGCGTGAATGCAGTTATTATATTTTTGTCTTGCTTAGAATATCCTTGAAAGTTTAACATGTACACTGTAAATCTGTGTCCTTGCATTCACTCAGACTTGGCCCACTGTTGTGTTAATGTATGCAAGCGCTATCCAGTAGCCAGAATATTATGAGAGTTCTTGTTAGTTAATGTAAGACTAATGGGGTGTTTGAGCTGGCATGGAATTAGGTCTCTGACAAAAGGTTTAGATGCCAGTCCCAGTGATGGCTTGCTAATTAAATGTCTAAATGTCTTTGTTAAGACCTTGAGAACTAGACTTGATTCATAAAGCTTTTTCCAAAAAATGTTTCAAGTGCTAGAAGCTGAAAAGAATGAATTGAATGGAGAAAGAGACCTTGTCTTCCTCTAAAACCAGTGAATTTGTGTATTGCTTTATTTGCATGAAAAAGTAGTTTTCTGTACACGACTGTCTCTATCCTATTCCAAGTCTCTCTCTTAATTTTACTTGCAAGCAAGATGTCCAGATCTTTTCTTTACAAGTGAAATAGGGCCTTCAGTGATACAAGGTAGTGAAGAGTCCATCTGGCAGTCTAGTGTGCATGCAGCAAGGAAGACCTGAAACTAGCTGACAACAAAGTGTGGCTGCACTTAGCTATACTGATTATTTTTAAGAAGACTTGGATATCTTAGAAATTTCCATCTAACTTTTTTAGAGAGTGTTGGAAAAGCATCTGCCTTTGACATGCTGGTTACCATGGCTAGTTTTACATTTACTTTCTAACAATCTATTAATTCTTGCCCTTAAAGCCAGCTGCTCTGAGTATAGATAGCATAGGTACATACAAAGTTGTTCTTTGCTCAGTGAGTTTTTTATTGCATGAAAATTTTCTGACCCATGACTTGCAAGTGTCGGAGTTCTTTGTGAAGGCAAGCAATTGTCCGTATGGGCAGTTTACCTACCCCTCTGCTGTTTGGAGGAGAATTTTATTCAGTTAGTTACCAATGGTACTTAAACATAGGTGGATAGTGCTTTCTATCATTCTTACTTCTGCTCTGCATATCCTAAGTTATTTCATAATTATATTGCAGTAATCTCAGAATTAATTTGTATTGGTCAAACCTCACATCCATAAAATGGCATTTTTCCTGTCTGAAGCAGCAGTGCTGCTCCTGGCCTTTGATGTAGACTGTTACTGGGCATGTCAACTCAAAAATAAGGTTTTCATGAAGCTCTCTGCTAGCATTTGCTAACATTTGCTCTTCAGGAGATGCAGAGTAACTACATCAGGAGTTATCTGCCACAGGTAGACTAGAAAGCCCGTGCACCTGTAGCTCAGTTGTGTTTTAGCAAAGCCGTACTGTAAAGCCTTTCGTGGAAGTGTTTGGACTTGATGGTTGTGGTCCTGCTTTAGTTCATGACTGAAGTGTAGGTGTATCCTTACATGTAGTGGTTGTGTCGGCACACAACGGTTCCAGTCAGATCATTCATCCAGGTTACTCTAATCACATACATGTTTGCTCACATGCTGAATGACTGCTGTGGCATGAATGCTGCATTACATTGATAAGACATGTTTGGTCACAAGATAGAGGAAAAAAAAATCAGGGAAAGCAGAAAAAGTAGGAAGTTGGACTGAGAAACAATTCATGCATAGTCTTAAATAAGAATGTTTCAGTTTCTGACAGTTCTGTTCCTGCAGAAGGACTTCGTGTTCATGTGACAGAAGAGATTTTGTTGATGACATCCAGTCTTCCTTATTGTGTCATCCTTGTCAGAACAAATATCTACTCTGGACATTTCTCTTTGGTTTGCCACCAGGGGTAACAAGCTTGAGAAGTGAACCCCTTGCACGCTGTTGGGAAGCACTTAAAATTCTGGGGATCTCAGCTTATCTTCATCTGCAGGTGTTAAATTTGCCTGCAGGACTACTCTATTTTGAATTTTTGTGTAGAGATAATGTCTTATGCTTGCCGAAGTTCACTTAGCATTGGTTGGTACCAGTTGAATTTAAACTTAAATTATTTGGCTTTAAACATCAAAATAATGTAAATTTCTTCTAGTCAGGGATTCTGTGTTAGGTTAGTTATAAAGAACAGTTATTAAAGAGTACAAAAGAGTAAAGTCAACAAAATAGGAAATGTCCTGAGGAGGAAGTTCTGATGATCGATTGTGTTTTTCCATGAATCTCAGCTATTTGGGGTTAATGTTCTAGCTGATTTGCCTTGGGAATCTTTGAAGATATTTTCCTTCATTTAAGACAAGTATTGGGAGTTCATGCTAGGTTAAAAAAAAGGAAAGCATTCTTCTAGTATGCTTAGCAATACAGAGAGCTTTTCTAAATAGAGCTGTGATGGTTTAAAGCTTTCCCTTCGTGTATCTATAGGGATTGGAATCTGAAATAGAAAATGTGGCTGTAGTCAACTTGGTACTTTTCCTTTAGTTTGACTCTTTCAAGAGGGTTGCAATATTATACGCTTCAATTGTGCAGTGGCATCATGTGGTTCAGAGATTTAACACATGCAATTTTGTTTGTCTAAACTGAGTAAGTGGTGGCCCTGGATCCAGGCTGGAGAAGGGAAGCTGGCATTCGAGTGTGCACTCAGTCTAGATCAAGTAATTTAAAAACACTTATGATTTTCTGGTTTGGCAGACATAAAAGTGTGCTTTCCTTCTTATTCCACTGATACTTGTTCTGGACATGGTTGTGAGCTCTTTTCTTCTTCACTTGCTTTTTCCCAATATTTCCCTGAAGTAACTTTGGTAGCAGTAAATGTTTAGTGGTGACTGCCTCAGATGCTGTTTCTGTTTTTTTCAGGTTGCAGATTGATTTCCAAGATGAAGCACGGGCCATAGAAAAGCTAGCTTTGTGTGACTCATAGCAGTGCAGATCATTGAGCTCTATTGCTACACAAATAAATCTTGCTTCTGGAAGCAGTGTGCCTAGATGTAATGAGTATTTCAATTTTGCGTTTTTTTTCTTGTGAACAGGTAGATGAACTTCAGAAAATAACCATACTGATCAAATACTGGACAGAGTAGTCAATGTCTGAATTGACAGACCTTGAGCAGACCCAGCCACTTGAGTCAACTTGAGTATCTGTACCTTACTGATTATTCCATAAGCTGAACCTTTGTTTTCAGGAGAAAATGCCCTGAGATATTATAGACTTCTTGTGACACCATAAACCCCCAAATTTTGAAGTGAGGTTGTGGATTTTAGCTTTGAAAAATATACTAACTATGTATAAGAGAAGAAAAAGGTGCTTAGTATGCCAGCAGTGCCTAAAGGATTGTGTTACAGCTGATTCCCTAAGGGACTGAAACCCAGATTATCCAAGGAAGCATTTTTTATGCAATGAATAAGCTGAAGAGAAGAACAACACTTCCAAAATAAAAACTAACCCAAAAATCTGATATGAATCATTACATTTAATACCGCTGTGAGCAGGAAAACTGTGTGCTGGCCGAATGTTTCTGGGATGCTTTGTGCTACCTGGGTGCACTGGTCTGTACTACAGGAGTGCTGCTTCCCACAGCACTCCTTATCTCTTATCACAGCCTTATCTCTGCATTCACAGAAATCAACTAATGGTGAAGCAAGCTCTGCATTGGTCCTGAGAAAAAAAGCTAGAGGATGTTCTTTCCTGACTTTGACAAGCAACCAGCTAAATCTTTGTACTGTAAGACTTGATTATAATAATTGCAACACATTGAGTGTATACACATTGCACAGAATTACATTCTTGAGGGATTAAATCGATTGTGAAGTTCTGTGCATTTAAAGCCCACAATAGATCTCTGTGCTGTTCAGTATGACCCCTATACAGAAGCTACAGAACATTAACAATCATTTATTTCTTTAAGAAATACCGTGTCTCACCTTGTGAGTGCTTTTGTGATTTGACTAATGACACAGTTATTGGGAAATTCAGTTCCACTTTGTTTAATTTCTGGCTACTAGATCTTTAAATTTGTGACAAACTTAGAAATACTTTCAATATGTAGTAATAAAAAAGCAGCCTACTTTTTGCTGACTGGTTAACTTGCCCTCCTTAAAACCATACAACTAAATCTTACTTAGCAAACCATTTTGTGGTCCTTCCTTAAGGTCTTCATTACTCTCTGTTATGTACTAAAATCTGAATATTCTTTTGAGATTTTTAAGGCAAATATATGTATCTTCAGATTTCTTGTGGTGATGGTTTGACCCAGCAGATAGCTATGTACCACACAGTCGTTTGATAACCTCCCCACCCCCAGCGGGATGGGGGAGAGAATTAGGAGAAAATACAGTAGAACTTGTGGGTTGAGATAAAAACTATTTACTAAGACAGAAAAGGAAATAGAAATAGGAGTAATAACACACAAAGCGATACGCAAAGCAAGGGATCACCACCTGCCCACCAATGCCCAGCCAGTCCTCAAGCAGCAGCCCCCCCAGCTAACTCCCCTCCCTTTTATGGTTACATGATGTCATATGGTATGGAATATCCCTTTGGTCAGTTTGGGCCAGCTGCCTGGTCCTGTCCCCTCCCAGCTCCCTGTGCCCCCCACCCTTTTGCTGGCTGAGCAATACAAGAAGCTGAGAGACTGAAACGTCCTTGGCTCTGTTCAGCACTGCCTTTGTTGTTATTCTAGAACCGAAACATAGCTTCATACCAGACACTGTGAGAAAGACAACTTCTGTCCCAGCAATATATCTTGTAGAGGACAATTTTTAGATTGATTTTTGTATAGTTGTCATCTTCGAAGAGCCTCTGAGGCTTAGATCTTAATGTAAAGGCTTAAAACATAATTAAGAAAACTCACAGCTATGGCTGAGTAAGATCTTTTTATTATTTCTAGACCTTGTCATTGCATGCTCTTAATGCAGTGGTCATTAAGAAATTTGCCTGTAGTTGCCTTTAGAAAGAGTTAATACCTGGAAATCTCTTTCTGCAAACATGGAAAATGATGATGGTTAACATACCTTTTTGTAAAAGGTCTTTGCTTACAGGGTTCCACAAAAATTGACCTTTTCTCCTTTTCAATATCCTGGGTAGCACATGTTGATGGCCTTCAGCTAAATAGATTTTCAACTGATTTATTGCTCCTAAAATGTCAGAATGCTTACAAGAAATCAGCTCTTGCATTAAGAACATCTGGTTCATACCAAACAAAGGAAAGACTGAAAAGAAGATGGTGAAGAAAAAAGTAAATATTCCAACAGTGTTACAGAGCTTCCATTTGTCAGAGGGGTGTGGGGTTCTGGAATGCTCACAGGTTGCCTATAAAGCTCGAATAACCATGTAGCATTCTGATCTTTAGTGACCTTGTCAACCTCAACATACTGAGGAACTGAATCTGGTTATGCTTTTGCATATTCATTCATCTGTTTGTCATGTGCAGATGTTAATACTGTAGCTTCTTTTGGCTGATGCTGAATATCAGAAATGTTGCTTTGTCATGTAATTCAGGCCACCATAGGTGTTCCAGTATGTGCTCAGTTTCTTCCACAGGGTCTGACTCTGAATCAGCCTCTGAGCAGCTCGTGGCTGTGCAGCCCTTGGTAAGGACGTAGCCAGCCAAGAGCTGTGCTACAGCTAAGAACAGAGTTTATGCTCAGATAAAGTGCATTGCTCACAAAAGATGTTTCTGATGAAGATGGGGCAGATGCAGTGCCTGGCACTCCCCAAGAAACGTTGGAAAATATAAAATTCTTGATCTTTCTGTAAATGTTTGATCTCTTTCCACTGTAGAGTCCAGTTGGGAAAGAGGAGAATATTTTTAAAAAAGTTCTATATGAAGAGCTTTTGTTGTGAAACATTTTCCCCAGAGAATCCTGGGGGTAGGGTACACTAGATATGGACTCTTTTATGGAAGATGTTTAGCAGTACAGATGTTCCAAAAACTGATGAGTAAGTTTTTAGCTTGCTGAAGGTTTGGAATGAGCAGATGGGCATATGCATCAATCAGTGAGGTAGAATAAACCAAACTTGAAAGTCAACTGGAATTTATCTGAATAACATGAACTCACTTTCTGAGCATATCACAGACAAATGACAATTTTCTAGCTTGAATCAAAAAAAAAAAAAAAAAAAAAACCTTTCCCAATTTTTGTAAGAGTTCACCCTTTTAGTGGACTGAATAAGCACCATCAATTTTGATTTTTTCTGCATCTTTAACTTTGTTTCAGCTACACGAAAGATTAAAAACAAGCAAACAAACAAAAAAAACCAAGAAACAACTTTGTAAAGGATTGTTTTTTCATTAAAAGAAAGTTTTATGAAAATAAATGCAGGTCATTAGTACTGGATAAAATGAAGTCATCTGCAGTAACTTTTGAGAAGCCAAGAGCCGATGTATGTTTGTATTGAACATCTGTGTTGCCTTTCATCTGAGGTACTGAAAAACATTGATTTGACCGACTCCCTCCTGATGTCTTTGAGGAGAGGCCCAGGTTGCATAACAACTCATTTTGTTGATATTTGAAAGGAAATATTTCTAGTAAAGACTTGTACTTCAAAGTTGATTGGATGTGAGATCTAGTAAGTGCTGTGCTTTATTACAGTAATAAGAGGTGAAAAAATGTTGCAAGAGAAGGCTGGAAAAGTAATATGCATCTGGTTAGGAGAGGGAAAAAACCTCAAGGCATAGCTGGAATAAAAAGCAGTAATTACAGCACAAACTCAGTAAGCTACTTCATGTGCCTGTGAAGAGCCGCAGCAGAAGACACACAATGCAGGGATACTGTGACATTCTTAATTAGAGAGTGAGGAAACCGTAGTTAGTGGAAGACAAAGCCAGTGTCAGATGGGGTTCCTTATATACCTGAGCTAGAAGAATGTGTAAATGGATGGTAAAGTTTGTTTGTGTAATGGTTTCCTATACAAATCCCTTCCATTGTTGTTCTTGTACCGTGTCTAGAATATTTATTACTAATATTACAGATTGTTCTGTGACACCTTACTGGATTTAATTCATAGGAGGAATGAAGCAGTCCTTCTCCTTGAATCTTCATTTTTTTAATTTGCAACAAGATACCTGCATGTAGATGGAAGAACTTAGTGAGAAGGTAGAAAGCATGAGTGGGAAGTGCCTCCAGAGTACAGTATTTCCAGACAAATCGAGGAACTGGCAAACAATAAAGAGCATTACATAATAAAGGATGTAAAGAGCAGTCTATAGCTTTCTGTAAATCTCATTTATGAGATTACTAGACAGAATACATTTCTCTACTTTTCTCATTCAGCTTATATTACATGGCTTTCTGGTAGATAATTGACCCTGTGCAAGACAGGCCTTTATGGAAGAATCTTCCCAAGCCCAGGAACCTGTAACATAGCCTTCTGAATAACAGAAGTGGAATTTTAGTATATCATCATAACAAAAAATCTTATAGGAGCAACTTGCTCTCTGATTCTCTATGCTCAGGTAAGAAATTTTGTGCTTGTTTTTGTAGGGCTAGTGTTGTAAGAGCTGAGAGCACGTGTTCTGGATGATGCATTAGGGACAGAGTTCTTGTTCTCCACTCTTTTCTGCGTCTGCATGCAGAAGATGGTGCTTCAGTTTCTCAATCCCTAGGAACCATTTTTTTTCTTGTGACAGATAGAGAGCATCTGTATGGGGAAATAATTCTTCCCTGTGAGGGTGGTGAGACACTGGCACAGGTTGCCCAGAGAAGCTGTGGCTGCCCCCTCCCTGGCAGTGTTCAAGGCCAGGCTGGATGGGGCTTTGGGCAACCTGGTCTGGTGGGAGGGGTCCTTGCCCATGGCAGGGGGGTTGGAACAAGATGATCTCTAAGGTCCCTTCCAACCTGAACCATTCTATGACTCTATGATAATATGCAGTGTTTCTCAAAGAAACCTAATGGACCAAGTAGGAAGATAGCACTACATAGTCAAAAAACTGACTAATGCTGATGGTGTGGGTTATGGGTATTAGAACTGTGCGTAAATAGAAACTACCACTGGTCTAGTCACATGGTTTGGGCAAGGCTCAGAGGGAACAATGCTCAGTATTAGTGTGGTAGCAAGAGGTGAAACAACCTGGCAATTTTCAAGGCAATGAAAAGCAGAGACCATGTTCTGCTCCAGTGGGTTTTTTTTGTTGTTTTTTTTTTTTCTCTCAAATAAAGGATGCAATCTTTGGTTATAGCAGCTGCTAATATTGAGTTCTCTATTAAGATTAAATTTTCATTTATGATAAACAGACATTGTTTTCAGTGTACTTTATGTTAATAAAATCTGTTTATACTGCCTTTCTAAAAGCTGCAGCCTGATGTAAATCAGTGTCTAAAACTGCCATTAGTAATGAAGTTGTGAAGACAACATCTCTTAAATTGGTGACGCTACATTTCACATTCGTGAATAACACCAACCACAGTGCCTGGCAGCAGGGGGAGGGAGAGTTTAACTCATTATCCCCCCTGCTTGCTGTGCCCAGAGTCTCTGAAATAGCACTGTGTGTGCACAATGACTAAAAATGAAGTATCAATTGCTTTAAGTATATGAAAAAGTGAGGGGGGGGAGGGGAGTGAAAAAATATCTAGGGAAAAGGGTACTGCTTCAAAGGGTGAGGTTGTAAAGGCACAGGATCTATACCATTTATGTATGGTCACGTTGTCTAAAACTGGAAAGCTTCTTGCATTTTCTGTTGTAATATTCTTGATTCTCATGAAGCAAATAAACATTTGGGAGAACGTCCTTTTGTGTTTAGAAGCATGTGGATTTCAATCTGCTGAGAGCTTCTGTTTAGTACTACTTAGTAGATGTAGGTGGCAAGTAAGGGAGTTTAAAAAAGAAGTTTATGGCTAAACTTCTTTTGGTCTCAAACTGGATTTCTATACATCTGGTAAATTTGGAAATAGTGCACAGATTCCATCAAATATTCTGTGAAAAGATTGCTTATTTGTTTTCTGGAGCATAGTTCCTGCCTGGCTGTTTGAAAATGCTGTGCTAGGTAAGTGCAGGGATCCAGTATGAAATAATACAAAGAACTGCATTTTGAGCTGATGAAACTGAGGTGTTGATTTTTTAATACTAAGGTTTTTTGTCTCTGACTGGGTAGCTTACATGCAGAGATTTAGTCCTTTTTATCACCTTTAAAGTTTCTTACACCGAGCAGGTATTGCTGGATCTGTCCTGGGTTTTGGCAATGGTACCTTTTAAAGACTGAGCAAGCTGTCTGGTTCTTTATGCCAGAAAGCTAACTTTTGATTAGTCATTTTCCAACTCTAAGCAAGACTTTTCCCTGTACCATTCTTTTCAGTGCTTTTGTTTTTCTCTCTCTGAGAGCCTGACCTTTCTAAATCAAATACTTTTACTGGCATCAGTTCTGTTAGATGTCAGTACTGCACATACAAAAAAAAAAAATTAAAAAAAAAACAGTTTTGAAATAGAATGTATCACAATATGACTTACCTGTTT
The DNA here is from genome assembly GCA_013396635.1 of Penelope pileata. Classification (NCBI taxonomy): domain Eukaryota; kingdom Metazoa; phylum Chordata; class Aves; order Galliformes; family Cracidae; genus Penelope; species Penelope pileata. The sequence continues at coordinate 340,410 of WBMW01001145.1, read as the reverse complement.
AGTAGCATATCAGTGTTTTAACACCACTGACATACACAGTATGCAGAAGATTATTTTATTGCTGCTATGTACTAAACTGAGTTTCATTTAACATTGGATTTTGCTTCAGAGGCAAGTGCCTGTGAAACAAAATATAATATGCCATTTTTATATAAATCAGAGCAGAACAGGCATCACTATGAGGAAGGAAAGGAAAGCTTTGTCTCCCACTCGGCTGTCATGCTGGCAGAATGTATTAGAGAATTTGTGCTGCTGCTCAAGCCCTGCTCCTTCCATGGATAAATACAGAACTTCAGGCTATTGAGCAGTGGATCTGACATCTCTCCTCAGCACTGAATTCACTCAAGCTTGGGTGACTGCAGTGGCTGAGGAGTACCAGACTAGCCAGCACTAGGACTGACAAGAATCTTCGCACAAATGGAGAAACGTGGTTTTTCAGGGCTGCAGAATATGCAGTACGACACGTGTAAAGGAATGGAATACATGATGTAGCCTTTGATCTTTGGTATTCCCATTTTGTATTCTAGAAAGAGGTAGTGAAAATTAAGCCTACTTCTCAAGCTAATAGTGCAGCAGTATGCATTTTAGCTTGAAAGTATAGAGGATTTTACCTCCTCTGGCATCATTCTGTTGTATTGCCTTTGCACATGGAAATTAGCTGCGAACTGCAATGCACTTGGAACCTACAAACATGGTTTAAAACTGCTGCTTGATGAGCCTGGTTGGTATACAAGCTGCTGCTCCTGTTGTGACAACTTGTGCACTGACAAGTGTTGAGATGTGCGCGTTTCAGTGCCATGCTTCCTCTGACCTAAGTGGTTCTAGGATAGAGGAAGCTGCACAGTAACAAGTGGGAGCGTTTTGTTTTGCTTTTCGGAGGAAGAGCTGAGGTATATATCGAGGTAAGCTGACTTCAGATCTAATGCCTAGCTGAGTTGTAGACCTGAAGCCTGTTAAGAGCAAAACAGTAACTTGTTACAGCTGGGGGATTATTAACTCAGTCTCTGTGGTATATCCAAGTCTAAGGTGAAACTGATCAAAAGATCAAAAAACAGAAGGATGTTGACTAGTGCTGTAATTGGTTACCTGGCACTGAGCATCTTTCCTGAGAGTGAGGCATTGTCTTACATGACCAGAAAAATAAGCCATGAAAGGAACAGCTGAACTGGAAGTGGTGCTGTTTAAGTGCATGGTGCATGCAGAGGAGTGTTGTGCTTTAATTTTGCTGGGTCCCAGCCGTGAGGTATCACAGGCCTGGTCCTTTCATAGAAATAAACACAGTGATGGCAGGAAGAATGGAGCCTCCTCTGGTGTGTAAAGGTGTATGTCTTTAATGAGCTATCTACTCTTCTGTCCACTTGCATAAGTAACTCCACAGTTTACATGCAGTGCCCCACGAAGGGCATTCTTTTGCTCCAGCTGAGGCACAGCTGCATTTTGCTAGGTGTGTTGTACCAGGCACTGCCCGTAGGGGTGTTCTAGAACCTCTCCTAGAGGATTTTAACCCAGAGGGCTTAATGCAGTGTTTGCACAAAGCTGCCTTCTCCATAGGAACCTCATTTTTTAGCATCCTTCCTATTACCTGTTCCCGGGGTCGCTTCGTTAACGCGACAGACTGCAGCCTGGCGGGGCTGCGGCCCCCCGTCCCCAGTGCTTCTCCGCTGCTGCTGCCAGCGGGGCAGTGGGCTCTGAGGGCAGCTCGGCAGCCGCCCCGCGAGTGCTGCGTGCGGTCGTGGGGGTGGTTGTGCGGCAGCCCTCCCCGGGCGGGCTCTCCTCGCTGGGTTCCGTCGGAACCCGCACGCGTTCGGTGGCACGGCCCTGCACCCGCGAGGGGCCGGGAAACGGCGTGTTACCGAACCGCACACGGCTGCGTCCGCTCTGGGCGCGGTACGAGCACCGCGCGGGGCGAGGCGGGGCCGCGCAGCGCCCTGCGCTGCCGCAGCGGGCGGTG
>WBMW01001145.1:258993-338266 GCA_013396635.1 Penelope pileata | reverse complement strand
CTCCCGCCGGCAGCGGCGCCTCCGCGGGAATCCGCGCTGCGGGGATCGGCGCTGCGGGGGGGCGGCGCGGGGGGGCTGCGGCGCGGCGATCGGGGAACCCGCGGGCTTGGTGCTCGGTGGTTTAACATCACAAAGACATGCGCGGGTCCGGGCTGCACCCGAACGCCGAGGGAAACCTTAATAAATAATGTATGAAGCAGTGGGTCCTTTCTTTCTCTTTGTCAGAGGTGCAGCCTTTATTCCGGTAATTAGGTCATTGCCAGCAGAACGCTCCTCTGGCAGAAACCCGCGATGATTTCTGGAGGACGCGTGTTGGCCGCATCGTTTTACAGTATCTGTTGTCTCGGTGAAGACTGCACGCCCTTTCCCTTGACCTGCTGAGCCGTGAGGAACATCCTAACTTGAGCAGAATTTCCTTCCAGGGATGGCGAAGCCCATTTTGCCATGCTGGCTGTGGGCTGAAGGATGGCTTTTACAGGCGCAGCAGGAAGCGTGCAGCTCCTGAGATTGCGTAGATCCATTGTCAGCATACTGCTGTGCGTGTATGAATAGCACCATATGGATTAACCCCGGCTCTCACATACTTTTCCTCCATGAGATGTTCATCCTGTTGGAAGTGTTCCTTAGCATTCTTCCTTCTATTATTTAGGCTTTTTTTTTCCCCTGTTACTGCTATTGTAGTTAAAATATTTCCAAACAATTTATCAAAACTACAGCTCCTTGCAAGTACACATAAACGTGCGCACAGAAAGTGGTTTCCTGCAGCCTGGCTCTTCAGGAGCCTCCCAGCCAGTGGTCTTTGCTGCTGCCTTAGTTCTGCTGGATGAAGCACAAAAAAGGTTCGGAGGTGACAGTTCTTAACTTTTTCCTCTTAAAACATCCTTTCAAAACATCCTTTACCTAGATCTTAATCCAGCCTTAGAACCACAGGCTTCCTGCTGTGCGAAAGACTCGGGCTGTGTTACATTTTAATACAGTAGCTGACAAGTTTGCCAGCTGGAGTACTTGAGTCAAGCCCTAAAGTGGTGATGTTCCTCCTGTAACACTGAGCGTTTCTTCCAGTAGGTTAAGTATTGGAGATGCAGTAGGTGCACGGGTGGTTTCACCAAGTTTTTTCTGAGAAGAGAGATGACAGAAATGCAGTTGTCGTTATGGCCATTCCTATGGTGATGCTTCTCCCTCTATTCTTGAAGCCTGAAAAAGAGAAAGTCTTGGTACTGTTTTGTAGACGATGTAGTTCCCGTGAAGAGTCACACTCTTAAAAATGGCAGCTTCAATAAGGGATTTTAAGTGTTTTAAGTTTTTTAAGTATAACATTTTGAATTATTAATGAGAGCAGACTCTCCTAAGCACCCTCCCTCCATTCGTACAGCAATATTTGCCCAAACTGTTGTGCAAAGCGTTGCATTAGATGTCCTGATACATCTTGTCATAGTACATGGCGTGTGTTGGAAATGCCTACCTCTAAAATGAGTTGCTTTGCTCTGTGAATTCTTACGTTGGATTTCTTAATATCTTAACTTAATTGGTAAAATGTTTATATTGATGAAATGTAATTAGTTTTTCATCAGTGTAGTGAAATCTGATTTAAAACAGGGTATACAGCTAGTGATGCACTGTGACAGTAAGGTATTGTCAGTGAAGAGCATTGGAATTATCCACTATTTTTTTCCAGAATTCACACAGGACCTGTGTGAACACATGGTAATGTATTTCCTGCAAGACAAGTGGTCTTCTGTCCCCTGCAAGTGCTCAAGTGAACCCTGAAGATTACCCAATGTGGTGAAAAGTTTCTATATTTCCTTAATTTTAAATAATACTTCTATTATTATAAAGCTGATTTATTTCATGTTAATGGTTTTAATCTGTGTTTTCACTTAAGAGAATAAAGAGCTGTCTCAGACTTTCTAATGGCTTAAGCCTCCTGGAATTTAATCTCTAAAAGATGATGGGGAATGAAATCTAAGCAGCGGCCGGTCATATGCAGTGAGAGCATACGCTGTTAGCCACGAATAGCAAAAACGATCATGCCGAAGAATGAGTGTTCAGGATTGTGAATCATCCCTCGTCCAACACAAGTTATGATTCAAATGATGTCTGGACTGCTTTGTGTTCAATATAGCATTTAAATGCAAATCATGTTTCGTATTTTCAGTCGTATTCTGAATGCAGCATGACTAACCAGCTAAGGAACTTCCCAACCCAGAATTCTAAAGGAAGAAGTGGGGTTTTTATCTTGGGAGTGTAATGAAAGCTGAACTTCACTGTTCACAGCTTGAAATGTATAACTTGTGGATTTTCCTCTTTGTTTGCACTGGTATAAATGTTTTTTGGATTATTAATTTTTTTTTTTTTTTGGTAAAATCCTGAATGTGAAGTTGTTTCTATTTAACACACGTACAATGACTAGAACTGCCATTAAACTTGACCTGTAAGGAGGAAGGCAAGTCATGATTTCAGATCAAAACCACCATCTTCATTCTCCTCCTCCTCCTCCTCATGGTCTTTTGAGGAATGCAGAGAACTTGGATTACTTCTTACTTTGGCACTTTCATCAGGCAGGCTGTATTTTGGTTAGGAGGAACAGAGGATGCTTCTGCTTACGGTGATTTATGAGTACAGGCTGAGAGCGTGAGCTGTGAAGAATGTCATTGCTAGCACAAAACAAACAGAATTCTGCACTGCTTGCGTTTGAAGGTCTTGCAGATTGACTGCTGTGATTGGTAAAGCTTCTGCAATCTGTGGAAATTCGATGCACTACAGATTTTGCAGTGTACTTAACCGTGTTACTGAAATTAAGGAACATTGTCTGAAAACATAACAATGGACAAAAGCTCTTGTCGCATTAAAAATTCATTTAGAGAAGAACAAAACAAAACAAAAACCACCAAAAACACCCTTTACCTTATTCCCTAGTCAAAAGGATTTAAGAAGGCCGGGTATACTAGCACTTCAGTGCTTTGTTTCACTGTCCACAGTGATAACCTTCATGCAAAAGTGGATAGAAGAACTAAGAAGAAAATCCTCTCGGTACAGGTGAGGTTTAGCTAGCGAAAGTTGAGCATGGCTTCCTTTTAAAGGGATTAACCCTTTCCCACATTGTATTAAGATACCCAAGAACAGCTTTTCATCTAGCTCTTGTTTCTAATACCTGGCCAAAAGAAGCGCAGGAATTCAGAGTACCCAATCTAAAGGTTGTAATTTATTATTTGTTGTCAGTTTTCTACTTTATTTATTTCAAATTTATTGAAAGGAGTAATGTTACACAACTTGCAAGTCCCTTTCTGATATCAGAATCCTTGCTGCTGAAGCAAGCTCCTGAACAACTGAAGAACAGTTTTCCTACTCCTTGCTGCATCTCTCTGGTGGCCTGAGCATGCTGGTGCAGAATGAAAGATAACACAAACAGAAGGTGCAAGGTCTGGTGTTCCATCCATGGGCTGTGCTAGTTCTGTGCTGTGTAATCTCTTAATTCTGTTTAACCACACCGCTTTCAGTCTCCTCATTGTATTTGTGCACATAGCCCAGATGAGGAAGAAAATAACTCAATAACCTCTCTCCTGGCTGCTACTGAGTAGAAGTTTTAGGGTTTGTTCTTCAATATCAGTAGGAGTACAAGAACTTAAATACGATGGCCAAAAACACCATTTTAATAGAACGTAGGTCTCTTGCCAAGTGAAAACAACATAGTCGTTCAGTGTGATGCTGGAGAAGGCAGAAAAGTACAATTTGTGTGTGTGTGAAAGAATCGAGATAGACCTGAGGCCGATGGAGCTTTATTCAGTGAGAACAAAAGGAGAAGATACCTGTGAAATATCAGCATTTTTAAAGTATCAAGTTTGCCCCAAACTGAACTGGCCTGCTGGTACTCATGTTGATAAATTGGAGTGTTGATACTGTGCCAGAGATAAAAAAAGGACAAGCAGCACCATGTTTACATATAAACCATGTAGGAAAACCTACTGAAGAGATTAGACAACAGAGAAATTTGATAAATGGAAATCAGCATGGGTTGATACTGTCGTAGGAAGAATGGCCAAAAACCCCTCACTTTATTCTCAAGTGTATTAGTAAAGGTAACTATAAAAATGGTAAACTTAGGGCTGAGATGGGAGGAGGGGCTGGCTTACCTTAGAACAGCTGTGCAGGATGTTTGCTCCTGTCTGTCAGCCTTGCCACTCTTTTGGGAAGAGTCATGTAACAGCTGCTGAACCCTTGTGGTTAATGGCCGAGCGTATTAAGTTAAACCGACACCTATTTCAGATTACCTTGGTAGTCAGGCAGTAATCTGCAGTGGTTTAGCAGCTGCTGTGCGAGCAGCTGAGCCTTTCTCTGTTCCTTGGGTGGGAACCTTGTGGAGATGGGAAGGGCGGACAGCTGGGGCAGGCACCCTTACAGACATGGCAGCGTTAGCACTAATCTCTTCCAAGTTTTCAGAACCTTTGGACTTGGCACTTCAAAAAAAAAAAATGTTTTGAAATGTATTTAAGATAAACTAAAGGGAAAAATTCCAAATATGCTTAAATGATAGTATAATGGTTTTTTTTTTTCCTGAATTCAGTGTGATATGCTCTGATCAGTTAAAGAAAAGGGTACATTTTCAGAAGATACTGAATGTTCTGCCTGCCTGGAATTTGAGTCTAAAAAGAGCATATCTAAATTCCCAATTCCTGGGCACTTGTGTGGTTCTTTTAATGTGGAAAAACGCATATTTAAGCCTTAACAGTACGTTTGCATGAATTTAGGCTTCTTGTTAATCTTAGTTATAGTATGTGAATGAGTTATATCTAGCTTGAAATTCTTCCTCGATGTGCATATTCATGCAGACTGCTAATTCAGTACAGCGTGATGAAATTCGTTGTCATAATTTTACTTTACCTTGATAGGAGAAAGAGAAGAAACCTCTTAATGCTGAGAATATGGGTAAGGAAACTAAGAGACGTGGAGTTTAGGTGCTTCTTGTATTAAGGGAGTTAAGTCTCAAAGTTCCTGTGTCTTGGGAGGATGATTTCCTGGAGTAAATCTAGAAAAGGGATTTTCTCTGTTCTTCCATTTGTATCATGAGTCCTCTGCAAAGAAGAAACAGAGCACAAAAGGGGCTTGACTCTGAAGCATGACGAGTGAACTTCCCAAAGGTGGGTTGTGTTCCACACATCATGCGTCTTTCTTTGGCCTGAATAAAGTGGGAAATTTGCATTAGAGTGCGCACTTCTTCCTTCCAATTCCCAGTGTAATGGCTTCATATGTAGAATAGAGAGCTTATTCTTTATTATTTATTCTTGGTTCAGTTTTTTCTGGCCCCAAGAGTCCTGAATGCTTTTCAGTATGTGAGCAGTGGTGCAGCTTCACGCTGATGGGCCAGATGTAAGCTATTCTGTGCTCTGCTTAGTGCTGGTGACGTGGTCTTTGCTGTGAACCCTGTCTGGCTGAGGAGGGCCCAGAGCTTCATTCTTGCCTCAGGAAGGGAATATAGCTATTGCTATTGCTGCCACCAATTCTGTATTTAAAAACCAAGTCAGATTTTTGTACTCAAGTAACTGATGTGGATCATAAAACCAGTGATTAGTTTCTACAGCTGAACTGATCTGATATGTCTAGTTTGAGGCTGTAGCTGAGAGGCAGATTTGGGGATATGTGCTTTGTTACCGTGTGCCCAGGTGGGAATGGAAGTGAATGCTCAGAATGATTGTTCAGTTACTTCTATTTTAGATTGTTAACTGCACGTACGTGGAACAGCTTGTGTCACTCTGAGCCTTCTGACTTCACTCTGTAGGTTTGGTGCCTGAGGGAAGGTACAGTGCTAAGTATCAGAAAGACTAAGCTTCTCTGTGGTCACACATTGCTTGTGTTGGTTTCCTCTGTTTTAAAGTCAAATATTGAAATGTTGTGACATGCTTTCACATTGAATTATTGCAAAAGATGCTGAAAGATAATCGAGTGGTGAAGAGGAAGATAGAGGTAGATTGGAGGTGTGAAAAAAAATACATAGGACAGATGAAAATAAGTGTTTTTCTGTACTGAAGGCTAGGAATGTAAGATTGGATTTCTGAGTTAATTACAGTTCTTTTTTCTGCAGTGAGCTAGGCAAGCATATTGCTAAATGTACAATTTCTAAAGGGAGCTTCTGGCCTACATTGATTAATGGCCAATTTATAGACATTTGTTCTATTTCAATATTGTGTTTTATCATAATTTTTCTCTTTGGGTGCTTCCCCTTCCCCAGTAATAAAGCCTAGCTTTGTCATTCCAGTCGTTGTTTTGCTGGTGCAACAAAGGTTTGCTAGTCACACTTCACAGTTTGCTCTTCTCTTAAGAGACTCTCTAGTCCCCTGATCTCTTAGGATCTTTCTCTGCACCCACTTAAATTAACTTTTCTTACCTATGCCTTGGAAAGCAGATTGATAACTCCAAGAGTCGTGTTTGCTTTCCAGGTGCCTGTATCATGACAGCAGTGCTCTGGCCCCCTGCAGCGTGACTGCTGATGAGTCTGAGTTGCATTTCCCCACTCTCTGCTTCCACGTGACGAGGTTCCAGCTCACAGTGGCAGATCTAATTATTTGTTCCCAAATGAATGACCTTACATTTTATGTTACTCAATTTCACTCTGTTTGTACTGTTCCATTTCTCGGGTCATCGAATTCCGTATACAATGCATGTAGTCCGTCTGGTCTCATGAAGTTCCTTGAATTCATGAGAGCAAGTTTTGTTGTCACTCAGCCGTTTCTTGTGCCAAGGTCAATAACAAAGCATTTTAAAATACCTATCACAGACTAGTTTTGGTGGAAATTCACCAACAGCTTGGCTCTAGCCCAAGAGCTTGGCTTTGAGCACTGCCCGGTGTCGTGTTGCCTTTGGTGTTTGTTCTTTACCTCTTTACAGTTTTTCTGCTGGTAACCCCATCTGATTTCACATGTGGCACCAAATCAAATGCTTCGGTGCAGTTTGGAGCAGTGAGATGTACTATTTCTAAAAAGTAGTTTTCTCTTCTCCTCAAATATATGGTAGTCCGTCCTTTATGTATAGGGGAAAAAAGGTATTGTGGAAGGTAGGTATAGACAGATATATGGGTATGTATCTGCGTTGCCATCAGGACAGCCACGTGCCTTAGTCAATGGAGGGGCAAGCATCACTGCAAGCAATGCCTGCATGGCCTGTGGTGTGTTGGTGACACTCCTAACTTTCTCTTAGCAGTGATGTCCTGCTTCCATGTTGTGAAAAAAAAATACAAAGAAAAGGGAGCTTTGGAACTTAGATTAGGTGGAGGAGATGGTAAAAATATGTTTAAAACTTCTTGTTTTTATTTATTTTCAGTTCTCATGCTGTGAGTTGTAGCAGTAGGTAAGATTGTGTAAAGCCAGTCTTTAATTCTGCTGTGAGTCTGTCAACAATTGAAATTCACAATTTGCTGAACATGCAACATCTTTTGGTACTTTGAATCCATTCAGTAATCAGTGCTTTTAGTAGATTTTTGTGGGGGGGAGCTCAGTTCTTTAAAGGTAAAAAAAAAAAAAAAAAAAAAAGAGTTGGTTATATAGTGAAGAAACTTTATTCTTTTTTCAGCCTTAAGGTTGATATTGTGCAGGGTTGACAGCCACTTCATACAAGGTGCTCTACTTTTAAAAAAGAATAAACTCCCCTTCAGAGCGTGTGTCCTTGCTTATTTAACCTAAGTATATTTGAGCTGATTTTTCATTTAAATTGCCAGAGCTATTCAGTTGCTATCTAATGGAGCTCATTCCTTCATTCCTCTTCCACCACATTCTTTGTGTTTACGCATCTTGTTAATGTGGCTAATTATTTTAACTTCAGGATATTTGAGTGAGAATTCCTCTGTGTGATCTGAAACTGGATGAACCCAGTATTTTTTGTCATTCCTTGTAGTTTCATAGCAATAATGAACTAACAAGAAAAAGATACTCCAGTTAGGTTAAACATGTATGTGAAACACATGGCACACAGCGGCTCTGTCAATTAGTTGTAAGTGAATAAACATGATATACTTGAGCTAAAACCAATAGAGTCTATCAGTGTGGTGGACTTGGTAGTAAGGTGCATGGTTGGACTTGATCTTAAGGGTCCTTTCCAACCTAAATGATTCTGTGATTCAGTGTTACGGTACAGTACTTGTTTATGACTATTAGAATTGGAAACATGTTCCAGTTGTCTGCCTTTCGTAGCCTTTGTTTAGAGTTACCCATGCAGTGTATGTTCTGAAAAGAAGTTAAACTTCAGCTGTTGGTTCTGCTCATAAGAATGGCGGCTAGTACTTAGATGCACTTTGTGGCCTAGAAGTAGTCTGTTATTTTTTATTTCTTTGTTAAAACTCTGTTTAACAGCTTTCCACCATTTAAGTGGAACGGTCTTGTGGTGAAAGCACAGAGTTCATGGAATAAAGTAAATGTTTCGGATTGCCTTCGTTTCTCTGAAAGTGACATCTCCAGTAAAGCATGGCCAAATTGTGAAAAATAAATTTATTTGGAATTCTTTTTCTTCAATGTAGTGTCGTGGAAATCACAATACCATAAGTAGTGTGCTTCTTCCTTAGCCCCTCTGCAATGACAACAGATGTTTAGGATATGATTCTTTTTCTTGAAAAATAAACAAACTAGTCAAATGCAACAGCTTCAGTGATATATGTTCTTCCGTCTCATTGAGTTTACATTCAGAAAGATTAAACGTAATATTCAAAAGTTACACTGGGGAGCTAAATCAAATCTTTTAGCATACTTTTACCTACCTTTTAGTTGACTTGATAATTCAATTAAGATTCATCTGGAAGAGCAAATGTGATTACGTAAGGAGTTACACAAGCAACGAGGTCAAAGGCTTAATGAGAGTATACGCAAAAAATGCAGTTTTCAAGATGGCTTGTGAGCTGTATTTGCAGTGTGTTCCAGAAGTGTAGGAGAAATGCTAAATAGGAGCTCTCAGTTGTTTCGCCTTTCAGAAGCATTGCAGAAAACGAATCTTGTCCTGTGGAGTTTTTGTGTTTTACTCTTTTGAGTTACAGGTCCTGTACTTAGGAAGTAATTACTGTGATATTGGAAGGGTAACTTGTGGTTATGAAGTGGTGGCCTTCCCGTAATTCTGTTGAATGAATAATGAATAAGAAATCAGTAATTTCAGCTGTAAAGAGCTTCAAAAGTGGTTAGCCGTGTTTCCGTTGGTTGTTAGCTGAAGAATTTTGATTTTTTTTTTTTAATTATTTGAAAAGCATTACTGAAATGTATGTATGACCTGTTAAGGCAGTCTCTATAACAGCAGGATTTTTTTCAGTTTTATGATCTGTATACTGTATCTTTCCTACACTGGCTCATTGTATTTACAATAGGAAGTTTCTTAATACTAAGAATAGCTTTTTATCTGTTTCTTCTGCTGTGCAAGATGACCTCTTCTTGTGTTGGAATTGCACGAACATTTGCTTTAATCTTTACATCTTGAAGTTGTGGTTTCTTTTTTTTTATAATAAAAGATATAATTACTACTACATTTATACTTTTTGTTCTGTTAAAATTCTCCAGTATTTACGTCTACGCAATGAATGCTATCCTAAGGAGTTTGGGGCATCTGTCTGTCTTTCATTTCATAAAATCTGTAGGCAGTCAACATCTTTTAGATACATTTAACAATGCTTGTTGACTATGCATAAATGTTTAAATGTAGTCTGTTATCTCTATAGTTCATGATCATTAGAACTGAAGTGCTAATAGTAAGGATGGTTTTGTATGATGCTGTGATCTTCCTTCATGTGTTCTGGCTTTCCCTGATACCAAATGTAGTCATTAATGAACTGCTTTCATGGACGTAATCATGTGTATCAAATGGGAGCCTATTGGAAAAAGCCTGTGAACTGATGTTAGTTCTAGGCAGTAGTTGTTTGGTTTGATGGATTTAAATTAAATGGTTAGAAAAGATAATTTTGTGGTTAGGTGAGTTTGGTTGTTTGTTATTCTGAAAGTTTTTTTCTCTTTATTTTTTTAGGGCTGAGGGTAGCCCAGGATGGCCGCAGCTTCCTATGATCAGTTGTTAAAGCAAGTCGAGGCGTTAAAGATGGAGAACTCCAACCTTCGACAAGAGCTAGAGGACAACTCCAATCACCTAACAAAACTGGAAACTGAGGCATCTAACATGAAGGTATTGCAAGTTCTCCATAGGTCATCATTTCTGTTGCTGCCTTTTGTATTCAGTTGTGTTTCAGAGGACTGATAATTGTACAACAAGTTCTATATGTGTCTAGATTCCTACAGAAATTATTTTACAGGCTGTGTAAGGGAAAACGATGTTAATCAGATTTCCTTGACAACGTGTACTAATTTGTTTAATTTGGAAATTAAAATATTTCAAAACTGTTTGTAGAAACACCTTCCAGTTTTCATGGCTTCTTTTCTGATGTGTCATGATAAGCACCACCATTTTAGCACTGATGTATTTCTCAGTAGGAAGTCATGGGAGAAACTGGAGATTTCAGTGTTTTAAGGTAAGTTTAATATTTTTCTGTTTCATTACAATACAATATTTAACACTCGAGAAATAAAATTTCATTTTAAAATAAGACCACAAGTTTCCATCCTCTCCCAAGGCCTAAATTCAGACTTAATAATTTCACCCAGATCTGTCCACCTGATGTCTAAAGGCTAGATGGAGGCTTTCAGAGCCACCTATCCAAGTGGAAACACTAAACCAAAATGGAATTAATAGGGATTTTGATCAGGGATTTTGGAAGATACGTAAATAACTGCATCTGTTTGGTAATGGTACTTAACAAGGCAGAATTTCAGAAACATTCTAGCTCTGCATTAATATGCTACTCTTCCTGACCTGACAAATCCTGCCACTTTTTGCTAGGAGCCAACAGAATTTGATTGCTTTTGGTACCTAGACTAATACCACTGGAATCTCTGCATATATGTAGGTCACTCTGAAAGTAACGCCTCCTATTTATTTCCATGGAAACTACAAAATGTACAAAGAGCACAATAACACTATTCTATAGAGCAAGTTCTCAGCTACAAAATGCTCTTTTTCAACACAGCCACCGCCATTAGCTGTGCATTTTCCCCAGTGCTGAACAAGAGCTGCATGCCACGCTCATACCAATCTGCCCCAGCGGAGCTGGCCGCTGTCCCTGTCCCCCTTGCAGAAACGCCCCAGCACCCTCCCTGTGCTCCCAGCCCCTGGCTGGGCTCCATCAGCGTTCAGCAGCGTCAGTGAATGTCAGTGGGTGCCGTTGTTGCTGCAGGGAGGAATTCAGTGCCCCCCTCGGCTCCCCCCGCACTCTCCTGTCAGACGCCATGGGGTCCGAGTGCCCCTCTGCTGCCATCTGTCACACGGCCACAGCGTGGGCCGGGAGCTGGGGGGGAAGGGTCAGCCTCTGCTGCCGGGCCGCCAACATCCGCCTCTGGAGCCGTGGGACAGCATCATAACATAGGAGGCATTGCTTCCAGAGCAGCCCTCCTACCAGTGTATAGTGTAGGCTTGTTGCAAATATTGAACATTTGTATGTCCTTCTCCTTGCTTTCCCATCTTCATATCATTGATTTCTTGTTACTTTATAGCTGATTTTTTTTGATTTGGTGATCTGATTGGTATTAATATAACAATTTTTTTAAAAATTGAACTTTTGCATGTAGGAGTTTGAAAAAGAAATAAAAAATCTTTTTCTGTTTGGCTTTTGTGAAGATAAATCAACTACCAGTGACCCAGTGACAGACTAGCTGTATAAGCTGGTTTCTAGGGCATTAATTTGGGATGCGGGACAGCTTTATGCCCTTACCAGACCAGCAAACTGAATGCAACTCTGTCTCACTCTACAGAAAAGTGTTCATACATGTATTCAGAGTAGATAGCCCACTTTTTCTCCTTAAATGCCATCCTGGATATGAGGAGTTTATCCTGAACTCCCTTCAACTCCAGTATCAGACTCAGGTTCTTTTCTTTTCAAAGGGAGATGGAGATTCTTTAGAGTAATCTGATTTTTTTTTCTGTGTTGCCAGAAAATCCCAGTCTCTTCTGTTTCTCATGAGTGCTTGTTGCTGGACCCGAAGCAGTTTCTTTATCTTAGTTGTTCCAGACGTATTTGAAAAGGGTAGAAACCTTGCTTAGAGTTTCGTTGAAGGATGTTAAGGCAATCATCTTGGACTCTGGAGCCTGTGGGTGAAAGAGTTTGATGAGGGTAACTGCAGGATTCTGTTCAGTCAGGAGATCATTTTAGTTTTGTAAGTTTTCAGTAAAAGAACATGGTTACTTTGTTCCACTGAAAGAACGTGCTTGCTTCATGGTTTGTATGGTTCCAGTGCCATGATTAGAAATAATTAAAAGAAAAGTAATTAGAAGTAACAGGGAAATGTAGATTCCAAGTCCCTTGGCTACTGTATAATTAGTTAAAATTCGGAATGCTTTGAAACACAAATCCTTTGGGATAGCACATAAGCATTATAGACCCCTAGCATCCCCTTCTGCCAGGTGCAGCCCCAACCATTAATGGGAGAAAGGCAGTGGTAGTGTGGCAGATGACCTGTGCTCCTGTGACATTACGTACTGCAGTGTGTTCTTAGACCATTCGTTTTGGCTTGTGCAGGAATATCTCACAGTGGTTTGCTTCTATCACTTGTATTGCCTTATATTCTTTAAGCAGTCATGGAAGGCAATAATTGGGAAGAGCATTTTAAAGACAATATTGAATAGTTTTAAAGAAACTGGTTCTGTAAGTAGTAGTGTTAAAATACTGTGCAAGTATGCCTCATTTTTGTAATGTCTCCATTTTCAGAAATGTAAGATAATCATACTGGAATTAAAAGCTTAACATGAGCTCATCTTGCAGATGCATTCATTGTAAACCACTACTGACCTACATGTGAACAATGTCTGAATGCTTCATTTTTAAAGCTAAATTTCGTAATTAAAATGGAAAACTGTCCTTTTGCTACCCAGAGAAGAATGTGAGGGACAAACAAAGATGAAGATGTTATCAGGAGTGCCGAAATGGCTAATAAAACAGCGTGTGCTTTGTTTTTTAATTTGTGTTGTCTTAGATTAACTGTTTAACAAAAGAAATCCCTCAGAGTATTGGGAAATTCTGGTGTTACTGTTGGCTTATTCTCAGATGAGTACTAAAGCAGTTTTGTATGATAAAATACTCTCTGTAAATAAATAATGCTGTTTGAAATAATTGTGTTGGCCTATAAATGCAGAAGAATAGTTTGAGTGCGTAAATGCAGATAGTAAGCATAACAACATATAACCAGACTATGGACGAATTTAGGAAAAGATGGGCTAGTGGTTTTATTTGAGTTCAAAAAGAGGCAGTCCATTGCCAGCTGTACCACTTTTCACCTGCAAATGTGAAACTCTGTCAGAAAAAGACTCTCATTTTTAAGTGAAGACTGTCCTACCTGGTTTATAGGAAGAGCAAGTATGTTTCTGTTAAGGATGGGATACTGTTTCTCATCTGATAATTGATTCATGTTAGTATCTTTCCCTGTATAAAATCTTTGTGGGAATAATTCCTTCTAATTTAGCTTTAGATACTCAAAAAAAAAACAAAAAAAAAACCCTCAAGCAAAAGGATAGCTTACGTCACACTTGATTTCCACACTCTCTGCTTAGATTTTATAATAAAATGAGTATTGTGTGTTGCCTTGAAGAAGACCAACTTCAGCATATGCACTGCTTTGTGGGCATAAGGTTCTCTGTATAGCCCTTTCACCTTTACATAGTACAATTAGTATCACATTCTGCATATTGTTACCTAATTCATTTACTATCCTCTATTGTGTCCACATGCATCACAGTACAAAATAGGAAGAATGTCATTAAAATTGGTATGGATATTGTGAAATTTTTTTGGAGAAGTGTTGTAACTGGTTGAATATCCACTGTAAAGAAACAAGGCAGTGGTTAGACTTCCGTTCTTAGAAAATGATGAGCTGCTTGTTCATGGTTTTGGGTTTTTTTATAGATACTTATTTTTTTTGAGAGTTTCTGTTTTTGGCAGCTCCTTGCTGTCTTTCAAAGATTTTACTTAATAATTTTTTGTGGATGTTTCTTGTTGTTTTTGTTTATTTACAGAACTCAGACTTTGTAGACAAATCACTAGAGAGCTCTTACTGTGTTGTCCAGTGTTGGCCCAAAGAATGGTTTATTTCTGGCATGGGCAGTATTTGTGTGAGGGTTTTCCTGCAAATTAGACAGCAGGGTAGTAAATCTTGGGATGCTTTATATTGTTGGATTGGAAAAGATTTTGACGAAAAAGAAAAGTGCTCAATATTGTGAGCATTCTGATTCTGAGTGTTTGCACAGTGACTACAAAAGAAATTTTAAGCCAATAAAATATAATACCCCAAGATTTGTCATAAGGTTTTGTGCATACTTTGATTAATTAATACTTATATTAACTGAATTAATGGTAAAAAGTGTGCTGAACTAGATGAAATGGTGTCTGTCGTTCACCTTCTTTCTGTTTTGGTGGATTTGTGTGAATATGGGAAAGCTTATTTCTTAACAGAGTGTGATTTTATGATTAAATGTAATTAACTTGCATTCCGTTTTGTCTGTAGATATAACTTCCTACTGTATCTTTTAATGACAATTAAATGGAGTAAACATACAGATACTTAACCTGAAGCAGCAGACTAACTAGCAAGAGGACAACTTAAGTTACAATAGTTTGGCTGTTTCATAAAAAGAGGGAATCTTAAAAACGTGCTGCTTTCAGCTTGGAGTTTGTTAGTGTGAGTTTGTTTGTAAAAAAAAAAAGGAGATTGATGTTCAGGATGTTTCAGAAGCAACATGATTTGCAGTGTTTCAGCACACTTAGGCTTTTTGGACATGAATTCTTTGTTAACATTGCGTGTAAGCACGATTTGGGGGTCTGTATGCCTTAAGAGTTTAAACAACAACAACAAAACAGAATGCTGATCTTCTGCGTTCAGAATGCCAGTTAATGAATCAGATCCTTTTTTACAAAGCATACACTTGCAGAGACATAAGGTTTCAGATACTACTGTCTCCTTTTATTCTTCTTGCGCACATTTTAAGGTTTACTTCAGAATGACTGCCAGGAGAGACGCTAAGAATGTGTGAATGCTTTTATCAAATATCTCTTTGAGCAGGTAATTGCATTTGCTTTTAACTTGTTCGCCATTTAATGGTCAGACAGTCTGTTGCTTAGCCATCATTTCTTGTTACTTAACCTTGAAAACCTGCTTTATTCTGATTAGCTGTCTGTGATCATCAGTGTTAATGATCCTCATTGTAAAGCACAGCAGATGCCAAGAGATATTTTTGTATCTGGCACAGGAATCTATTTCAGTGCATCATGATAAGCTATGTGCTTGCAAATTAGAATTTGAAGCCTGTCATATCTGAATCCTGACAGAACCCCCTGAGACACACAGCTGTGCATCTCCTTATATGTAAGGCTTCTCAGGCATATGGTAGGTGCATACATATAAGATACCCATGTTGGTTATCCTATCTTCAGTAATCTAACAAAAATTTTTGAGATTGTATGTTTTGCTGGGAATGTTTACTGTGTCAAATAAGCAGGCCTTTCCTCTCACTTTCCAAAGAGGGGAGTGTTTGTAGCTTCATCTCTCCTTTTCTCTTTTTTCTTACTCCTTTGGAGAAAAGATTAGAATATTTAATTAGAATAAACATTAGAATATTTCGGATATTTACAGAAATAAATATATAAAAATATATATTTTGAAAAATGATGTTAAGATGCAAAAGCAAAGTGTTCAGTACACATAAGAGAAACACATTAGAACAGATGTATTTGATCTGGAATTCCTGTTAGTGCATGGACTACAGGTAGTAAGGAAACTGGTATAAGTGTGAAATGTTTGTATTTGAATCTTTTATTTTAGCATTTTGGGCATTTCTTTGTGCATTCTGTTGCAATGTAGAATATTCATATTACTTCCAGAGCTGTCACTGGAAACACTGGAAATCTGATTTCCAAGTGATATGAGGTATCTGATACTTTTAGTAAGAGGTGGGGGTCATATGTGTAACATAGTGGGTGTTGTAATTGCTAGATGAATTAAAAACAACGTACTAATGTCTCCATAGTAATTGTACATACAGAGCTTGGTAATAGTTCCCTATACAAAGAACATCCCAGGGATCCTGCTTCAAAATTAAGTGTCAGTAAGAGTAATTTTAGCACAAAGTTATAAAACAGATGTAGTGAAATGGCAGAAATAATTGATATTCACCCAAGTGTTCTGAAGCAATTTGAGTGTGAGATTTCTAAACTGTCAACTGTAATGTTGTTCCTGTTCCACCCTCTGCTCTTCAGCAATTGAGAAGATTGAGGTACAACCCTTTTGGCTATAAGAAAGAGTGGATTACAGCTTAGGAAAGAGGAGAAATAATTTCTCAAAGTGATGATGAGATCTGGATGCTTGAAAGTTTAGTCATCCAAACGACTTCCCTTCGGTCAACAGTCTTCGTGAGTTTGTCAGCCAGTCATTCCTTGTTTGTTCATGGATCTTAGAGTTCCTTTGTGGTAGGTTCCCTCCTTGCAGCAATTTATCAAAGTATAGCTTCTTAGTCAAAGATGCTTTCCTGCATTATCCACACTATGCCAACTTTATTGCTTGCTAGTTGAGTAGCCATAGACCTTGGGACCCCTTCCCAGCACATTTTCATTTGCTTCTTTATGTATCTTTCTTTCTTTGTTGTCTGTTAAACATCAGGGTAATGATACACTGTCAACTTACAGAATTCAAACTGAAGACAGCAACCTTTTTCTTAATTTTACTGTTGCACCAAACAGCCATCTGCATTGCTTGCCAAATTTGTGCGTACGTAATCTTTCTGCAAGATCCTTTACTTCTTTAGTTCTTCTGGTTCTAGCAACCACTTGTGCTTGTCAGACAATGGTCAAGGTTTGTATTGTGAAGAACTCCTTGAGAGCAGCCCTGCAGAGAAGTACTTGGGGTTCCTGGTGGATGAAAAGCTAAATGGGCCGGCAGTGTGCTCTTGCAGCTCGGAAGGCCAATGGTACCCTGGGCTCCATCAGGAGAGGGGTGGCCAGCAGAGACAGGGAAGGGATTGTCCCTCTCTGCTCTGCCCTCGTGAGGCCCCATCTGCAGTGCTGTGTCCAGGCCTGGGGCCCCCAGTGCAGGAAAGGCGTGGAGCTGTTGGAGAGGGTTCAGAGGAGGCCACAGAGATGCTCAGAGGGCTGGAGCACCTCCCCTACGAGGACAGGCGGAGGGAGCTGGGCTTGTTCAGCTTCGAGAAGAGAAGGTTGCAGGGACACCTCATTGCAGCCTTCCAGTATTTAAAGGGAGATTATAAACAGGAGGGGAACCAACTTTTCACGAGGGTAGACAGTGACAGGACAAGGGGAAATGGTTTTAAACAGAAGGAAGGAAAGTTTGCATTGGATGTCAGGGAGAAGTTCTTTACTGAGAGAGTGGTGAGGTGCTGGCACAGCTGCCCAGAGAGGCTGTGGGTGCCCCATCCCTGGAGATGTTCAGGGCCAGTTTGGATGGGGTCCTGGGCAACCCGATCCAGTACCGGATCTGGAGGCTGGTGGCCCTGCCTGTGGCAAGGGGATTGATCCTTGAGGTTCCTTCCAACCCAAGCCATTCTATGATTGTGTATATAAAGTGGCCTCAGCATGAGAGTTATGGAAGATGGCAGATGTGATACCACTTCTTAAAAAGGTATCCTTGTAAAAAAAAAAAAACTGCTGATCTACAGACCTACAAGACTGATGTTTGTAATGATTGTGTTGTCAGAAAACAGAGTGAAGAAAGATCTGTAGGGCAAAGGGTTAATACTGCTTTCTTAAAATGTGGCTCACAGACCTGAATTCTTTGAAGGATTCACTGAGTAGGAGGTTGACAACATTGGCACTAATGGGTTTGATTTGATTTCTAAACAAGTTTAGTAATGTCCCTTCATCAAAATAGAGCGCAAACTGATTTGATGACTAGCCAAGTTAAAGGCAGATAAATGAGGGGCAGAATAAATGGTCTGGTTTTGTTAAGATAACCAGTAGTGACCTAGTGAGATTTCTGCGGTGACCTGCTTTTTCCGTCATATTCAGAATTTATTTTGGGAAAAAAGAGAGATGTAAAAGTTTGACTAATGGCTTTCAGTATGGTAAAAATGAAAACTGAGTGAAGAGCTGTGGAAGGATTTTGTGGTATTGAGTGACGAAAGAAATAGGTGCCAGATAAAATTAAGTGCATTTGGATGCCGAAATAGTTGATCAGGAGTTAGTGCCACCAGAGATGGAAAGAGGGGATTTACAAATGAACAATGTGTTTTTTGTTCACACATCTCCACTGGATTTCTGCTGAGGTAAGGTACTGGCATGGACTGGCATCTGGTCTGACTAAGCATGAAGGACAGTTCCTTCTGTTCTTTTTTTTACCCAACAGGGTCGTGCTCTCTTAAGACTGGTTGAAGCTCCAGAAGGAGGGAGAATTTTGCCACCCTTCTAGAGCTTCTGAGCATTATGAAGGAAGGGGGCCTTCAGAGGCTGGGAGTGGGAAGGGAAGGTCAGAGGGGGAAGAGGGAGGGAAGGTGACAACAGCAGCCTTGGAGACCATGGCTGGAGAGCCTAAGGGACTGCCACAGGAGTAGGAGATGGAGAGGTCTGCAGAGCTGGTGTAGGAAAGAGCCTTTTTTGGAGCAGGTAGAGATCTGCAGTGTGTGCTGCAATTTGCATCTGCCCTGCGAGGGCACCGTGGGCAGAGGGAGAGCTGTACTGAGACTCAGCAATAACCCATGTGTCTTTTCAAGTCACTTTTTCTTTTTTTCATTTAAATGGTTAATATTTTTGATTAAAAGGTCTGTGAATTATCCTGGTTTACAGTTTAGCTTTAAGTTTCTGATTAGAAACTTCTCAATCTTATTTAGGAGCTCAATATAAAGCGTTAATTAGAAGGTCTAAACAGGTCACAGCAAAGCTGAGAACATCTTGATAATAGCACAATCCTCAGTGCATTAGTCCATGGAAAATATTTCAGAGGTTTTTGTTTGCTTGCTTTTTGTGTGTATGTGTGAAAATTTGTACTCTAACATTATGTTACCTAGGACAAAAATGCCTGGTAATTTAACTTGGTAAATTCTACATGAGGTGGCACTAGGATAAATTTGTCATAATGAAAATTGGTGGGTGTGGGAGTTTTATTGTTTACGTATTTTTTCCCCCAGAAAACCAGTTATTAGATTATTGTATAAAGGATAAGAATATTGAAGCAGAGTTGCCAGTATGATCCAGTGGCTTCACTATAATTTATGAAGCACTTACAGGTCATTGTGATCATATCATGTAATGACTATACTTCTGTGAGACTGTTGAAATTTTCTCATTTCTTAAAATACCTTTTGCTTCTAGCATTTTGGGTTTTTTCCATCATCCTGGTTCTGCCTGTTTATGTTTGTCTTACAGCTTTTTGGAGAAGGCTCGTATTTACCTCAATACAGATGGGAGTGGAAAAAAACTTCATTTTTGCTTGCTGTTAACAGCAGTTAAACATAAATCTTTCCCCCTTAATTAGCTTGTGTGTCACCAGCTAATGAGAACCTTCTAGCATGCTCTTCATTTGCTCGTTGCCTTGCCAGTAGTGTCCCTCAAAAAGTGGTGCCTACATTGAATCTGTCTTCATCCTGGCGTTGTTTCCATGCATCTTCCAGCCAACTGTTAATAAATCAACTTCACTTTGTCTGAGTGATTTTTCAGTATTTTGGCTGATGTCACCAAAATTAAAGGTTTTTTGTGCTTTGTAATCCTGGCTCTTGGGAGTTATTTGTATGGTGCTGTGTCCTCTGTTGACTTAACAGAGCGTTTCTTCTCCTAACTTCCATTTTTAAAAGCTTGTTTTGGTACATGTTCCATCTAGCACACAGTAGAGGCTTTGTTTGATACTTCACTGTATTTTGTTGTGGCCCAGCTTTACAGAAGCTTTAAAAGCAGGAACATAAATTACGGCAGTCAATAAAGGAAAATGTAGCAGAAACTAAAAAGTATTTTGAAGAACAGCATTTGAAGTAAACAGTATTTTGAAGTATTTTGTACAGTAGTGAACAAGAGCTTGAGTGGGAAGCTTATTGATTTTGAAAAGGAATTGTTCGGAGGCAGTTAATGAATCAAAAGCGTAGATTGAAAAATTTCCATGGAATTCTTGTTTGTATCGTTTTTCAGTGCTGCAGGTGGTGCAGAGAACCTGACCCTCTGATCTGCTCTGTGCTTGTAACAGAAGCAAACTTGGGTGCTGAAACAAACTATAAAAGCATAGTAATTTACACAGTGGGTTTTTGTTTTTTTTTATTTTGCTTTGTTTTTTTGTTTTTAAATGAAAAGATAGAATATCACACACACAAAGAAAAGACTTATTTAGGTTTGTGCTTCTTTAAAAAGACATCATCTTAAAGACAGGCAGTGCCATCTGTATTTTGTCACCTGGCCTGTACACATCGTGGAACCATTCTGCATACTCTAAATGTTGTTCCCAAAAGTTTGTTTGATTAAAAAATAGACTTTTAACCCAGCCTATTAAAAACAAACTACATCCTCTTCTGTCAGCTGGGTTTCTGAGCCAGGCTGTGTCTCCCTGATAAGCTGTGGTCTCTCTGAGTTGGTAGCATACATCATTGCAGTTGTCTGACTGCAATCACAGTCAGACACAGCGTGCAGAGAGTTGAGGCACTAGGACAGAATTTAATGCAAATTCAGAGGTACAGCTCTCACGTGGCACCATGGCATCCTACACATAGCTCAAAAGTCAGTTATATTCGGTGCAACATACCAAAATATTTTTATTCCACAATAATGAGTATTTTGTTTTCACTGTAACTGGATTGTGTTTTGTATTCCAAAATAATACAGAATTTAAAATCTCACTGCAAGTCAGCAGTCTCTGCAGCTGCGCACAGTTGTGTACGTGCATTTCTTTTTATACCTACTTAATAAAGGAGAGATGGGGAAATACAGCAGTAAAATGGGATATGACACTCCAAGAGTCAGGTTTTCTTCCAGATGGCTGACCCTGTGGGCATTTGCACATACGAAGAGGTATGCATATACCTTTACTCTTAGTGGAAAACCTTTTTTTTTCTTTATACTAATCCCATTCTGCACAACAGGCAGCATAAAAATGGGCAGAACATGACGGCAGCTTGTTTTGTTCTTTGAGTAGTGGTCCTAGCTATCCTCTTTTCTCCTCAGGTCCTTCATATCTGCATTATTAAAAATATATATTAATGTTGTTTTTAGTAAATACGTATAGATGTATATTAAATTATATTATTTAAATATAAAAAATAAAGCTTATTTGCTTTATTCCAGGTCAACAGAGTACTCGTTACTATATTTTTGTCTCTAGCAGTCTTACATTGACATAGATAATGCCCCTTCTGAAGACAAATTTCTAAAGATTTTTATTTTATCTTATGGAGATATTGCTAGTACTTTGTTTGATTTGTAAAAGAAAAAAAAAAAAAAAGAGTGGGAAGTAAAGCCATGGATTCGACAGTAACATTCCTTGCCTGAAGAGAGATGTGTGAAGTAGCTGCTAAATTATGAGCTCCTGTACCTCGTGCTGTGTTAGTGCATCCCTTATTTTCCTTCCAACATATTGTTTTCCATTTTATTTCACTATTTCCCTTCCATGTTATTCATGGTTAGAGTAGGAAATATTATATGCTGTTTTTTTCTTTTTGCCTAACGTGGGCTTTGATCTTCCTTCTCAAGGTAATTCCCTTATCCTAGGTTGGATTTTTCATGTGCAGGTTTTTTTTTTCTGTATCCCACGCACCCATGCTTTTCACAGGAGTGAAGAGTCAGGAATGACATCAGTCTTACATCACTTGGTGTGAACTGTCACATCAGAATTATGACACAGGGTGGAAGAATACTGTACTGACTGTATAGTTGATGTGCAGGAGGTAGTGAAGTATGTAGGAACATCCTCAAAAAACAGTGTCAATAATAAATTTGAAAATATTAATTAGCATGTCTTGATCATTTGACAAACTAATAGTTGGAGGAGCTCCCTTAAACTGAAGAGATTTTTACAAATGGAATCAAATGATAATTCTGGGAAAATTTTCTTCAGTGGCTGCATTTGTAATGCAGTTAGACACTGTTGTGAGAGTGACTTAGCATCTTATGAAATGCAGACCTTCAAAATAGCAGTGAATTTATTCAGGCATTAAAGAAGCCACAGTGGCATTGTATTGAGTTAGATTTGTCATTTTCAGTTTGTTGTTAATGTTTCCATGATTTACCTTGGTGTTTGCCATTGGAAAGATTCTTCTGGAATCCATACTGGTTGGAAATCTGAATAAAAGTTTTTTCTAAAATGTAGGTGAAATTGAGCTGGTGATATTTATAGTTACTGGCATTACCTTAGAGTTCTGAGCACAGAATAAGATGCCTTAGTTGATCTGACAGTGGACTTGCACTAAAACCTTGATAGACTTGAGTGCATAGTTACAGCAAGTGACAGCTCGTGAGTACGGTGGCATCATGCAAATAATTTTCCTTCAGAAAGTGACATTGTTTGAAATGAAAATGAACAGCATCAGTTCACATAATGAGTGCTTTATTCCTTCTACAGGGTTAAAAGTTGAGCTGTTGTAGTGTTTCACCTCAGTCAGCAGTACTGTAACCATTGTCATGATCATTTTGACTTGGTTACAGGGTTGAGCAACCTGAGCAACTGCCTGACATTTCAGCCAAGTAGAAGGGCTCCCACCAAACAGTGTGAATTGCCAGATTCTTCAATAATAAAGGACCTTTTCCACAATGCTCACTTAGACCGTAGATACAGCTATGAAGGGTCGTGTTAAGACCTTGAACTTAAGTTTATGCTATCTATAAATGTAAAGAAAATAGTATTCTGATTTTTCCCTTGGTGTTTTGACATCTAATGTTTTTGTGGAATGTCAGTGATGGATGTGCTTTTAGTATGTTACCTTTTCTTCTGCCCTTTTAAACCAATAATTGAAACAATATGTGATACTGGGTTGAACTTCAGAAGTCACTTTCAGTTTGCAGTTCAATTGTATGATAAGTTTTCATTACATGATATTAAAAACATAAGTAGAGTTGCTGTTGGAAATACTGTTATTTAAAAATGCTGCTGATTTGGATAAAAATAATAGCTTTGGGTCATCTCACCATATACTATTCCCATCCTATATGGTGCTGAGACAGATATTCAGTTACTGTCTCAATCTGTAAATGCTGCCTGTGTTTGTGCAGTTAAGCCCGTTTTTGTCCTCAAATGTTAGAAATACAGTGACAATCATGGTAAACCTAGCCTAAAAATAAACTGGAAGATAACTCAGTCTTGGTCTTTGCTTACAAACACTGAAAGAAAAATACCCTGAAGTCTGAAGTATAGGTGGGGAGGGGAACAAATGCAATTATTGTTTACAAAAGACCAAAATTGTCTGATTTGACTGAATCGTTATAGATGCTCCCCTTTGTGCCAAGGAAGAGGTAGGTACATAAACAAGATGGTTTGTACAAATACCATCTTTTCAAATATTTCTAAGTACAAATATCAGTACTTACTCTCCAAAATTAAATCTACTGTTTAATCTCAACTCAGCGGGGTTTGAAATCTGGCATTATTAGTATTGCTTCTGTGTGTTTCCTTTCTTTACTGGCAATTTGAGTACACTGCCCATAAGCCATCTTGTTTACAACCTTACCACCTAGCTGTGTGCACGTAGTGTTAGGGTACTTCTCAGTAGCTTTCCAGCTACTGGTTGACCCATCTGATGTTTTTTATTTAATTAGCCATAGTTAGCTGTAAGCTCGGTACTATACTGATAGAACAGCCACCCCCTCCCACCCCAAAAAAAAGACATTGTTTTCTTCACAGTCCAGAGACTGAGAAGACAGAAACATTTTTAAATGATGGTAAGTTGAAGGGCCATCTCAGTTTACAGAAGCATTCATGTACTTCTCCAGTATGACTAAGTTATATTTAAATGGCCATTGTAATGATGTAACTTCCAGATTTTTAAAAGAACTGAAAAATGTTTTTCCAGCCATCTGTATCAATACACATAGGTTTGTGTGACTGTTTTATTAAGAAGTCACTATTAAGTACAAGACTTGCTTAGAATAATATAAACTGATGTAAACTATGAACTCTTTCTAGTGTATGTATTCAAGCTTGTGTAAATAGAATACTAATTTAACTTCAGTCAAAGTGATTCAAGCTTATGCATAGAGAAGATTTTGCACTATTCTACAGGCCTTATATAAAAAGAAATACAGGATTATTTTTCACAGAAAAGCACTATTTCAAAACACTATCAGAAAAACGAATTGGAGAACTGCAGAGGAAAAGCACATGTTGAATCCTGCAATTTTAAAAAGTAAATAAATAAAAACTTGCATGAACATAGGAATAGGCAAATAGCCCTTTTTCCTCCAAATTGGTTCAGTTCTCAGTTTCTTTATGTGCATAAAATTGCAAGTTCCCCAATTTGTCATTAAAATTAAAAACTTAAACATAAATTAAAAACTTTTAAGTTGCAACCTTAACTGATGAACTGTAGCAGACAAAGTTGAGTAAGGTGATGCAGTGTGCTGATTTTAGCTGTTGCCAATACTGGGTGTTCAGGGAGAGCAGTCCTTGGCTAGCTATGGCCACACCATGCTGATACACCATGGTGATAAAGGAAAAGCTGATCCATCTTACTTCCACTTGGCTCTGCATATTGGCTCTTGAAGCAGGAATACTTATTGTATTGGAAAGCATCCTGAACGTAGGATCTCTGAAATAGCAGAACCATGTGAAAGTGAGAAAGAGGAAGCAGGAGGAGTTGGATGTTTGTTTTCTGAATTTTGGTTTTGTTTTGTTTTTTTTTTTTCGTGCTTCCGAACGTACTGTTCTCAGAGGAAAAGGGTTCATTAGTTTACTTGCAAATGTATCTTACTTGACAGGTCTTTCNGCTGTTGGAAATACTGTTATTTAAAAATGCTGCTGATTTGGATAAAAATAATAGCTTTGGGTCATCTCACCATATACTATTCCCATCCTATATGGTGCTGAGACAGATATTCAGTTACTGTCTCAATCTGTAAATGCTGCCTGTGTTTGTGCAGTTAAGCCCGTTTTTGTCCTCAAATGTTAGAAATACAGTGACAATCATGGTAAACCTAGCCTAAAAATAAACTGGAAGATAACTCAGTCTTGGTCTTTGCTTACAAACACTGAAAGAAAAATACCCTGAAGTCTGAAGTATAGGTGGGGAGGGGAACAAATGCAATTATTGTTTACAAAAGACCAAAATTGTCTGATTTGACTGAATCGTTATAGATGCTCCCCTTTGTGCCAAGGAAGAGGTAGGTACATAAACAAGATGGTTTGTACAAATACCATCTTTTCAAATATTTCTAAGTACAAATATCAGTACTTACTCTCCAAAATTAAATCTACTGTTTAATCTCAACTCAGCGGGGTTTGAAATCTGGCATTATTAGTATTGCTTCTGTGTGTTTCCTTTCTTTACTGGCAATTTGAGTACACTGCCCATAAGCCATCTTGTTTACAACCTTACCACCTAGCTGTGTGCACGTAGTGTTAGGGTACTTCTCAGTAGCTTTCCAGCTACTGGTTGACCCATCTGATGTTTTTTATTTAATTAGCCATAGTTAGCTGTAAGCTCGGTACTATACTGATAGAACAGCCACCCCCTCCCACCCCAAAAAAAAGACATTGTTTTCTTCACAGTCCAGAGACTGTGAAGACAGAAACATTTTTAAATGATGGTAAGTTGAAGGGCCATCTCAGTTTACAGAAGCATTCATGTACTTCTCCAGTATGACTAAGTTATATTTAAATGGCCATTGTAATGATGTAACTTCCAGATTTTTAAAAGAACTGAAAAATGTTTTTCCAGCCATCTGTATCAATACACATAGGTTTGTGTGACTGTTTTATTAAGAAGTCACTATTAAGTACAAGACTTGCTTAGAATAATATAAACTGATGTAAACTATGAACTCTTTCTAGTGTATGTATTCAAGCTTGTGTAAATAGAATACTAATTTAACTTCAGTCAAAGTGATTCAAGCTTATGCATAGAGAAGATTTTGCACTATTCTACAGGCCTTATATAAAAAGAAATACAGGATTATTTTTCACAGAAAAGCACTATTTCAAAACACTATCAGAAAAACGAATTGGAGAACTGCAGAGGAAAAGCACATGTTGAATCCTGCAATTTTAAAAAGTAAATAAATAAAAACTTGCATGAACATAGGAATAGGCAAATAGCCCTTTTTCCTCCAAATTGGTTCAGTTCTCAGTTTCTTTATGTGCATAAAATTGCAAGTTCCCCAATTTGTCATTAAAATTAAAAACTTAAACATAAATTAAAAACTTTTAAGTTGCAACCTTAACTGATGAACTGTAGCAGACAAAGTTGAGTAAGGTGATGCAGTGTGCTGATTTTAGCTGTTGCCAATACTGGGTGTTCAGGGAGAGCAGTCCTTGGCTAGCTATGGCCACACCATGCTGATACACCATGGTGATAAAGGAAAAGCTGATCCATCTTACTTCCACTTGGCTCTGCATATTGGCTCTTGAAGCAGGAATACTTATTGTATTGGAAAGCATCCTGAACGTAGGATCTCTGAAATAGCAGAACCATGTGAAAGTGAGAAAGAGGAAGCAGGAGGAGTTGGATGTTTGTTTTCTGAATTTTGGTTTTGTTTTGTTTTTTTTTTTTCGTGCTTCAGAACGTACTGTTCTCAGAGGAAAGGGATTCATTAGTTACTTGCAAATGTATCTTACTTGACAGGTCTTTCAAAAGCCTGAAAAGCTCCCAAGATCGCTCCACATACCCACATTGCCCTTTTAGGCTTTTAAGCTAAGTCTGCTGTCTGCAAATGTTATCTGTCCTTGTGTCAGATACTGCAGGACTCCTTATTTGAAAAACACCAGGTTACTTGTTTGGCTTTGCTGACGAGGCAGGTGCTATCTATGGAGATGGCTGGGCCACATGGATAGTGAGGCTGCACTTAAACGGTGGAGATTCCTATTCAAGAGCAGTGATTTTATCACGCCAGATGTGATCCTGAAGGTGATGTCTGCATTAACAAGTAGTGCAGTAAGAGCAGATCTGTAGATTAATTATGCTGAGGACCGAATGTGCACACTGTACGTATGTCAGGAGATTTTATTTTTGGACTATAGTTTCAGCTTGCTCCCTTGGAGTGCCCATTAGCAGTCTTGTGTGTAACAGCTGGCATGGTTTGGTCTGAAAGAAAATCAGTTTACACTGAGAGCATTCTACGTTGCTAACCACAGCCAGCTGGGGCAGCTGGCTTCAAGCATCCAAACAAAAGAACTGGTCTGGGCACATACCTTGACGTTACAAGTCCAGCAAACATGTACATTGGGAAACTCACCTTCAGAATTATTTCCAAAAAACTGAGTAGACATAATTCATGCATATGTACTCGAGAATTCATCTGCCTACAGTACTGGTATGTACTGTAGCAGGTGATGGCAGAGTGAGTGTGCTTCTACAATTTGCTTTGAATCTAGCACTTGGAGATTATATTCTCAGAACCACATATACAGTATGTGACTTTAAATCCTTTTTTTTTTTTTTTTAATGAAGAACAACTGTTTGAGTATGGAAAGCTCAGTATAATGTCTGTTTAAAATAAAGAATATCATCTTGTAAATATTCTGTTAGTTTTTTTGTTTTTGTTTTTTTGTTTTTTTGAACAGAGTAAAATGCACTTAAAAAGTACTTTCTGTACAAAGAATCATTAATATTCATGATAAGGTATGAGTTCTGGAAAGAGCAAAATAGTGATGTGGAGATTATAAAGTTGCTTAAAATTCATTAGTTTTCAAGTATGAGCAGAAGAAATACTATTCTAGGTGTAGAGTCTGTGTTCAAAAAGTAAGGAGTACCTTTCATTTATTCAGAATTTTTATTTCCTGACTATTGCTACTTCTGAAAATATTTTCTATGCCATTATACTAAAAAAAAAAAAAAAAAATTAAAAAAAATTCCAGTAGGGGNAAAAAAAAAAATTAAAAAAAATTCCAGTAGGGGCTTTTTGCTTTATCACCAGTCTTTTCAATTTATTTTTGCTATTGATGTATCCATCATTGTGATATGGAAGAGTCATTCACTAACTTACATTTAATTTTCTACCTGAATTGAGGCCACTGAGCATTGGAACCTGAAGGCTTACAGAACCACTTTATTGCAGTAATCATTTACTTGGAAGCTTTTTGTGCATTAGGAACATGTTCCTTCAGCGGTATAATTCTATCCTATGTAATTCTGGGAGCATATGGGGATGTTTTTGTCTTTGAAGCATGTCTTTGAAGCTGTATGAAAGAGTCCTAAAGAGTAAGCCAAGTAATACGATGCTGCCAGGGAAGTCTTTTCCTCTTAGATCCAGTGATGGTGGTGGTGGTAGGGGTATTAATAAGAGCAGTGATGACTATCCCTGCTGGTTCACATTGCTGTTAAGTTCTTCTGCTGATATCTTAAAAGATTTAAAAAATGTGGTATTCAAGAGACTGTAGTAACTTTTAGTTAGGTACCCAAATTTTATATTTACAGGACTAACTTTTGGTACACATGTGAAGAAATTTGACTAATTTCTCTGTGTTTCCACTTCTCCATCTATAAATTAGAGATAAATGGTATTCACTTTGAGAAGGACTTCAAAATAAGCTGATAGCATGCACTACCAGAGGAGCTAAATTCAGGATATACTCTACACTGTGACAGTGTTTGGGAAAATAACGCAGAATTTATTTGACAGAAATTAAAGTTATGACACTTGATGGCTGTTTATATGAAATGAAGTTTGCACTGGTGCTCAGTAGCTGCTGCCTAAGTGTGTGCTTGAGGGTGAGCCGTGTTTATTCACCTCATGATTTATTTTTCTAAGGATTTCCTAATTAAGCTTCATCTTTTACAGGAGGTGCTGAAACAGCTACAAGGAAGTATTGAAGATGAGGCAATAGCATCCTCTGGACAAATTGACTTACTGGAACGACTTAAAGGTAATTAGAATTATATTTCAAGTAGGTTCATCTGTTTTTTATTTTTTTATTTTTTCTTTGGGATAGAATTTTCTGACTCAACTGCAAGTTCTTTCCAGTGCTGACTTTGGCAATTAGGCATACCCTCAGTGCCTGATGGTTTTTGCTAAGTGTTTTAAAGAGCTTTTCCAAAGAGACACTACGTTGCTTTTTTTGCTTTGCTACTGTTACTGTAGGACTATGTATAAATTGCACTGGATGTAACTTCAACTTCATTCAGATCTTCAGAAAAAATAGATGTAATTGTTTAAATTAATGATGGATTAGTCCACCAATTTTCTGAACTTGCTTGCATGTCCTATCCTCTCTGTGTCACATTACTGCAATCGTATCTGTCATGCCGAAAGTTGATGCCCCTTTCCCTGGAGCATGTGTTGGAATGTTCACCATCCCATGTAATGCTTTCAGAGCAAGCCCTAATCAGTAACTCTGTATGTATCCATTATCCCTGCCACTGAACCAGAAACATGGTAGAGAATGTCTACATTTAAGGGCCTTGTGGTGAACAGGGTTAACATCATCTACGTGACAGTGAAGCATCTGCAGGATCCCTGAGGAAGAGGCTCTGGGGGGTGGGCTACAAAAGCAGTTCATGTGACATTGATGCAAAACTCATTTCTTAAGTTCTCTGGGAAAGAGGTAGNCTTTTTTTTTTTTTTTTTTTTTAATGAAGAACAACTGTTTGAGTATGGAAAGCTCAGTATAATGTCTGTTTAAAATAAAGAATATCATCTTGTAAATATTCTGTTAGTTTTTTTGTTTTTGTTTTTTTGTTTTTTTGAACAGAGTAAAATGCACTTAAAAAGTACTTTCTGTACAAAGAATCATTAATATTCATGATAAGGTATGAGTTCTGGAAAGAGCAAAGTAGTGATGTGGAGATTATAAAGTTGCTTAAAATTCATTAGTTTTCAAGTATGAGCAGAAGAAATACTATTCTAGGTGTAGAGTCTGTGTTCAAAAAGTAAGGAGTACCTTTCATTTATTCAGAATTTTTATTTCCTGACTATTGCTACTTCTGAAAATATTTTCTATGCCATTATACTAAAAAAAAAAAAAAAATTAAAAAAAATTCCAGTAGGGGCTTTTTGCTTTATCACCAGTCTTTTCAATTTATTTTTGCTATTGATGTATCCATCATTGTGATATGGAAGAGTCATTCACTAACTTACATTTAATTTTCTACCTGAATTGAGGCCACTGAGCATTGGAACCTGAAGGCTTACAGAACCACTTTATTGCAGTAATCATTTACTTGGAAGCTTTTTGTGCATTAGGAACATGTTCCTTCAGCGGTATAATTCTATCCTATGTAATTCTGGGAGCATATGGGGATGTTTTTGTCTTTGAAGCATGTCTTTGAAGCTGTATGAAAGAGTCCTAAAGAGTAAGCCAAGTAATACGATGCTGCCAGGGAAGTCTTTTCCTCTTAGATCCAGTGATGGTGGTGGTGGTAGGGGTATTAATAAGAGCAGTGATGACTATCCCTGCTGGTTCACATTGCTGTTAAGTTCTTCTGCTGATATCTTAAAAGATTTAAAAAATGTGGTATTCAAGAGACTGTAGTAACTTTTAGTTAGGTACCCAAATTTTATATTTACAGGACTAACTTTTGGTACACATGTGAAGAAATTTGACTAATTTCTCTGTGTTTCCACTTCTCCATCTATAAATTAGAGATAAATGGTATTCACTTTGAGAAGGACTTCAAAATAAGCTGATAGCATGCACTACCAGAGGAGCTAAATTTGGGATGTACTCTACACTGTGACAGTGTTTGGGAAAATAATGCAGAATTTATTTGACAGAAATGAAAGTTATGACACTTGATGGCTGTTTATATGAAATGAAGTTTACACTGGTGCTCAGTAGCTGCTGCCTAACTGTGTGCTTGAAGGTGAGCCGTGTTTATTCACCTCATGATTTATAAGACTAAGGATTTCCTAATTAAGCTTCATCTTTTACAGGAGGTGCTGAAACAGCTACAAGGAAGTATTGAAGATGAGGCAATAGCATCCTCTGGACAAATTGACTTACTGGAACGACTTAAAGGTAATTAGAATTATATTTCAAGTAGGTTCATCTGTTTTTTATTTTTTTATTTTTTCTTTGGGATAGAATTTTCTGACTCAACTGCAAGTTCTTTCCAGTGCTGACTTTGGCAATTAGGCATACCCTCAGTGCCTGATGGTTTTTGCTAAGTGTTTTAAAGAGCTTTTCCAAAGAGACACTACGTTGCTTTTTTTGCTTTGCTACTGTTACTGTAGGACTATGTATAAATTGCACTGGATGTAACTTCAACTTCATTCAGATCTTCAGAAAAAATAGATGTAATTGTTTAAATTAATGATGGATTAGTCCACCAATTTTCTGAACTTGCTTGCATGTCCTATCCTCTCTGTGTCACATTACTGCAATCGTATCTGTCATGCCGAAAGTTGATGCCCCTTTCCCTGGAGCATGTGTTGGAATGTTCACCATCCCATGTAATGCTTTCAGAGCAAGCCCTAATCAGTAACTCTGTATG
The DNA here is from genome assembly GCA_013396635.1 of Penelope pileata. NCBI lineage: Eukaryota > Metazoa > Chordata > Aves > Galliformes > Cracidae > Penelope > Penelope pileata. The sequence continues at coordinate 306,664 of WBMW01001145.1, read as the reverse complement.
TATCCATTATCCCTGCCACTGAACCAGAAACATGGTAGAGAATGTCTACATTTAAGGGCCTTGTGGTGAACAGGGTTAACATCATCTACGTGACAGTGAAGCATCTGCAGGATCCCTGAGGAAGAGGCTCTGGGGGGTGGGCTACAAAAGCAGTTCATGTGACATTGATGCAAAACTCATTTCTTAAGTTCTCTGGGAAAGAGGTAGGCAAACTGACGTGGGGACACTTTCTTAATTGGCATGACTGTAGTTTTGCCATCTGCTCAGAGACTAGTATGCTCTAAGCATACCGTGAAGATTGGATTTGTTCACCTTATTCTTCTGTAGATCCCAATGCAAAATGTTCAGACTGCTTCTATCAAATAAACATAGATTTGTTCATGAAATACGAAATGAAGATGGAAGAGATGCTTTAAGTGTGCTGCTGAGCTTCAGCTCTGAAAATGTTTCCTTTTTATTGTGCAGAACTGAACTTGGAAGGTACCAACTTCCCTGGAGTGAAGTTAAGGCCAAAAGTGTCTGTGCGTTCGTACGGAAGCCGGGAAGGGTCTGTGTCAAGCCGTTCTGGAGAGTGCAGCCCTGTTCCCATGGGGTCGTTTCCAAGAAGAGGATTTATGAATGGAAGTAGAGAAAGCACAGGTTATTTAGAAGAGCTAGAAAAAGAGAGGTTTGTTTCTTCATTTATTCATCCGGTATACACTGACTTCTTCTCATTTTAATAGGAAAGTTTAGTAGCTAATATTTAGCTGTCAATCACAGGACTTTTGCTGTTAAGGTATATTAACAGGTAAGGAAATCAGGAGTTTGTATTATATTTAGACGCAAAAACAAAAGTCTTAAAACACAACCTACTCTTTCTACTGCTTCATATTTGCATTTCATCATTACTGCTTGTTGGCTGAAGGTTGTTGTATTTTGATCGGCAGATCATCAGCATTTTAAAAATATTGAGTGAGCATGACATCTCGAAGACTTCTGTATCTCCTCACCATTATTGTTAAGTGCTGAAACTGTGACAACGTGGTGGTGCAATCTCTTCCTGATTTCTCCAGTTTGTTATAGCTACCATAGGTGATTGATCAGTTATTTACTGTCAGTAGACGTTTACCTACAGATTCTTGTCTCTTAATGAAGTTGGCAGCTAAAGATATGTATTCAGTCTTTGGGATGTTTCCGAAGTTGTAGCACATTAGCAGTCATTTATGAGAAATGTGAAGTAAGAGTCGCTTTTTCCACTGAAGACATCTTTATACCTTAGAATGAATTTGTCTGCAGTCCCTGATGCTTTTAGAGGCCTTCTTATAAGGCAGAGTTTTCTAAAGATTTGGTCATTGAAAGCTGCTTAATTGATAGGATGTCATGCTGTTGGGCTGCAAAACAAAACAAACAGCAACACTATATTTTTATGCTTAGTAGTTTCAACAAGCAAAAAAATACCATTTGGAACCATAATATAAAAGTTTGATGGGAAATATTTGGATTGTGGGGCAGCAGCCTAGCAACTCCTGCTTTAAATGTCTTTTCCTGGTGTTGAGTAAATCTTCTACAGTCAAGAGATGAAAAAAGTGTGCTTGTACTCTAAAGTAATAGTTTTAGGTCCCTTTCTATTGGTAAAATGAAAGTAACTTCCCGTGGATCCACACTGAGTCTCCTGTAACAGCACCTCTGTTTTCCTCAGTTTCTTACTCATTGATCACGTTTTTTTTCCTCTCAAAAAATGCAGATTAAAGGAATATTTAGGAATCCAGGAATCTCTTCCCACTTGCTTACCTCAGTCTTAAAAAATCTAATGTATCTGCCAACTCATGGTTGTCCCCTCTTAAATTTTTCCATTTCTGTAGCCTTTCTTCCTAGGCCCTAGAGTACTGGTAAGAGAGCTCTCCATCTGTGGTGTTTCAGAGGGACAGGGCATTCTTGTTTCTTACCCAAAGTAAGAACCTAGCAGTAGTTCCCAGTGTCCATCCTAACAAAATATTGTACGTGGTCCTGTTCTTCCCAGTGCTGTTTTTTTACCACATATGGTAGAGAAGTCATTGAAGTGTAGCTGGGGCTTTCAGTTCCAGTTCCAGTCGTTGATCTCCAGGTCGTTCAGAGAAGGGACCATTAATGTAGAGCAGCTGGAGGTCAGGTTGTTTGGTACATCTGGTTTACGATCTGTGATCTTTTCCCACAATTTGGGTTCTAAGGTGATAGCTCTTTGGGCGTTCTCAGCACTAAAGACAGCTGAGGCAGTGAACTGGTCTTTGTTCCAAATCATGCTGGAAAAAAGGGAGGGAAAGGGTTATTTTAATTTCAGATGAGTTCAGACCGCACTACTGTCACAACTGGGGGAGTGAAGATTAGTGCTGCTGAGATGATCTTCTGTAGAGGCATGACCAGATAACATCTGGCTACATTTATTACTGAAATGATGGATAGTACTGCCCTGTTCTTTATGCTGTTTTGTGGTACAAGTAGGAATGCTTAAGGCATTGACGTGGGCCCTGGGTAGCCAGAAGAATCAGAACTTGGGGTGGAGAATATAGGACTATGCATCTGAAATTGGCATGAATTCTGAAAGGAAATAATAACTTACTTTCCTGTGCTTTGTTTGTGTGAATTTGTTCGGAATACTTGCTAAGTTTTGGTGTTTCTAACCGTGTATTTATTTCAACATGGATTACTTGCTAGTAGAATTTTTTTTACATTGGAATGGGACTTTAAAGAGCTTGTGGAACCTGACAAACTTCAAAATATTAGAACAACTTAAACAGAAAACTAGTACCTTTTGGAAACCCGCAGCACAAGGACATTTTTACTCAGTATTTTGACACACTGGAAGAACTTATGTTGTTCCACAGTGTTTAGGCAAGGACCGAATTATGTATTAACTGTATGTGAACTTGCCAAAATGATGAGTTCCTTATTAATAAGCAAATCCACTAGGTGGTTATTAATGTAAACAAGTGAAAAACAAGAACAAATTGCTAAAAGTAGATAAAAATTGAAAAATTTATTTAGCTGGCCCAAAAATGGTCTTCTGAGAGGGAAAAAAACAACTGATAAGGTGAAATTATTTGCACATTTCTCATTTGCTCAGCTCTTCTCTAGTTTTAAAGTCAATGAAGGCAGAAAATGGAAAATTATATACACTTATGTTACTAATTTAGAATACTTGATTCTAGTTAATATGTTCTGCTTTCTCTCTGGCTACTTCTAGGTGTGTTTGTAAGACAGTCTCAACAGATCTTCAAGAGTATGCTGCAGATTACCTTTTATAAACTGCAGGATTGGTTTGCCTTTTACAAGGCAGATAATCTCGCCTTTGTCAGTTCTTTTACTTTCTAGTAAAGATGATGGTCCTGTGCTGATTTTTTTTAATGAAAATACATGTATTCCTTGATTATTTTTTGTTTTATTCCAAGTTCTTTTTTTCCTTAATGTTGATATAAAATAATTTTAAAAGAATTTTCTCTTGTCTAGTTACTTCTACTCTTGACTCTTCGTGGCTAATTGTATGACTTACCTAAATCTTTACAGCATCTTTAAGAGGTGTTTGGTTTTCAAGCTTTTCTTCAAGATTTTTTCCGTGATCTGATCAGTTATAGCTCTTCTATCTTTAACTCCTTCCTAATCTCAAGAAATACCAAAAGGCTGCAGAAGGATCTTTGCTCCTGGTTGATGTGATATCTCATAGTAATGTAGTTACAGGGAGCAACTCATGAGACACATCTACAGAGACTTGCTGCTTATTTTCAAGGAAATTGAATTGCAGTCTGCACTCCTTCAGGCTTTGGACTGAGAGACCTTAAAGACATTATTAAAATCTGAATTCTCCTGGAGCAATGATACCAAACTAGTAAGCCCAAATAAAGCATTGCAAAGAAGCAAAAATGACAATATTGAATTAAAGGAGTTGCCCCTAGGTCATGCGTTATGTTTTTCATGGAGCTCTTAAGGTTCCTAAGTTCTTTTCTTGCTTCTAGCATCTGTTGTGCACGTCAAAACAGATTGAATGGCAGTGTCTCACTCATGAACTGAATACCCCACATTCTGCAGGAGAAACTTGTTCACTTAGCTGAAAGTAATCCCTCTTATTTCTGCAACCAGTTCCTTGGCATCCAGAGGCAGAAGTAGTCAATGTAAGTCCTGTGATTTTCACACAGCAGCAGATGAAAATAATCTTACTAGCATTGTTATAAAACACATTTAGAAATAAAAATACTTTTTATAAGGATTGCATTAATTACACTTTAGCAAAATGAATTTCACAAATTCACAACCAGTGTTTGGACAGCCAACAGTGTATTTCCACCAAGGTGGAACAGAAGGGAGGCCGTGAAGAATGCCCGCATGCACAGAGATCAGTCAGGCAAGTTATGTGTTAGAGGTTGGACAGATGGGAAGCAAAAAGAATGAGTTTCTCTCACAGCACAATCTTATTCACATTTCATTCAGTCTGTCTAAAAGGCCAAAGGAATTCCTACCAAAGCACATGCTTGCTTTGGGTATGGAGTATTAAGTTAGCAAAATAGTTATCAAAAAACATTTTTAAAGAAGGAATTAAGTCAAGCAAGTCCTCCAAAATAATAGTTTTAAATTCTTTCTAATAAGTGAAGCTCTTCCATGAGGAGAGAGGCTTGATTATCATCATCCTAAGTTGTGATTGGGGTGCATTAATAAAGTAATTCATGGAAAACTTCACTGCTCTTGTATACTTTGCTTTTGCTCCTTAAAAACTTAAAAGTAATTATCAATAATGTTTTTTTGTGTGTGTTAGTAGTTCATATGGCTCTTGCTCAGACCACAAACTGAGTTTAGAGAGAAACAGATGTAGAAGTTGAGAGAGGGGGAGTAATACCGGCCAAAGTTATATGCAGCTTTCTGTCACCTGACTTAGTGTTTGAGTTCAGACTTATGCTTCATCAGTCCAGCTTTTTTGATGTATGCTATGCTCATTTAATTTTTAGAAAAGTATCCTTGTGTTTATGTCATCTGTAGTCTGTTTTTTAGTGTTTCGGTAAATGCTAATGAGCAGTATTAAAATGTTGGAAGAAGAATGCTTTCAGAAAACATTTATAAGAAACTAAAATTTTTATGTATGTAAAAAAATTAACTTGTCTGCATGCTTGTAATAGCCAGATTTTGTCTTACGTATTTTGAGAAGCGTAATGACAATAAATAGCATTTAACCATATTCATAGATCTTGCAACTGTATGAATGTAATTCATGAAGGATAAAGCATAGTAGGTAAAATTTTAGTGTTTTTGGTAGTCTGTGTTGAGTCAACTTCTTGTCTTTCTCCTTATACTCCATGAATCAACAATGTGCTTACAATACTCAATTGAAACATGTTAAATGGCTACAAATGTACTCCTATATCATTTGATGGAAAATTCTCTTTTAAAGTATTTGTAATAATCACAGAAATCACTTGATGTTGCATGCTTTATCTTGGTTTTGTATGGGTGACAGAACTAATGAGGAGACTCTACCAAGGGTGAAAAGATAGCTGAATTCAGTAACATCATTCTGAGATGTGTTACTCCTGTGATTTCCAAGCCTTTTCTGGCGTAGTTCATCGCGTCATACAAAAGCCTGCTGTCTAAAAGAAGCAGGATGTGAGTTAGCACATGACCAGTGACTTTGCTTAGATTTCATTAAATGTGGCTCAGCTGTAGGTTTCAAAATGGCAATAGGGAAATGTAGGTATTTTCTCTTCTGTTATAAATGACAAGACTTGCTTAGCACAGCATAGCAGATGGTTTGTTCAGCTGTGGCAAGGGAACAGAAACCACCTCCTCAAACTTCTTGCTAGTGTCTTCTTCCTCAAACCTTGTTTCTTAATTGACCTTTTGTATTGGTATCAATGCTCATGTCTGTATTCGTATTTGGTAATGAGGTTAATAATGAGATTTCTTCCTTGTTTTCAATAGATCTCTTTTGCTTGCGGAACTTGAGAAGGAAGAGAAAGAAAAGGACTGGTACTATGCCCAGCTTCAGAACCTTACTAAAAGGATTGATAGTCTACCCCTTACTGAAAATGTAAGTAACTGTGGTATGCTATGGTCTTTGATTAAATGCTGTGTATACCTTATGAGCTTGGAAATGTTCTCTACTATCATTTTCATTTAACACATTTTTAATCAGTATGTAAATGTAACTTAGCCTAAATAATGTTTTTCATATATAATTTTACGTGTTAAAATTCATACCTATCAGTATGAATTTCAGCACCAGAGAGGAACACCGAATAATTGTTACGACAAATAAATTTTGTCAGTAAGCTGTGTCCCCCAAAGGTCTTTTTTCTATCATTTTTGTTATTTAATGGAGTTTTTTAATTTTGAGAGCAATATTAGCCTAAGAGACAATTTATGTAAGAACTCTTCTTTCAAAACAGCAGGTAAGGTCCGTGTAAATAAAATTGCTCCAAGCTTTTATCTTTTCATCTCCAAACTATTTATAGTCAAGTCACCATTATCTGGGATGATGCAGATCTCTGGTCTCCAAGATAACACGTTTTTCTGTTTTCACATCTCAGTAGCTGGATATATTTGCAGTCCATTCCTTTGCACATACGATTTTGTGAATATTTGGTTGCCCATCTTTACAAAGGCAAACCTGGCTAGGCATTAGTCCCCGCTTCCTGGAAATGGAAATAGAATATGAAGACGATGACTGGAGTGAAGCAGCTGTACTTCAGTATATATAACACTGAGTCATGACCAAGCTAATCAGAAAACATGAAGAGTAGAAAGCCTGAAAAAGATCTTGAGGCAGTGCAGTCTGTTTTCAGAGGCACTGTCAACTCTATCTGTCTCACGGTAAATATATTGTAGGCTTTAAGATTCTCTCTAGTTTCACAGATAATCGGTTAACTTAGCACTTCTTACACTTAATCTCTACATTAAATCTCTTTTGATGTAATGTTCATTACTACTTATTCCATCCACAATGGATGAAATAGAGAGAAGATGAAGGTGCTCTTTGCAAGAGTGTGTGGTGATAGAACAAGAGGACACAAGTTATTTCAGGGGAAATTTTCTGTGAATGTAAGAATTTATTTATTTTTTCCTCCAGAATAATGAGAAATAGGTTAGATAAGCAGAATTATGATCACCATCACTAAGTGTAGCAGTTTGGTACTTCTGAATATTTTTTGAAATACTAATTCTGCTGGCATGTGTAACAGTTTTGTTGGCATGCTGATGTACATCAGTAACCAAATATTCCAGGCTTTTAATGAGTGATAGTCTGAACGTTTATATATTGTGTTTAGACATATGACAAAACTTGCTGATAGGTTGTTGGTTGAAACACAGTTTATGTTCTTTTTTTTTTTTTTAATAACAGTCATATTTTAGGAATCTGCTATTCATGTTCTATTTGTTTATAAATTTTGCTGTGGAAAAGTAATTGTTCTGCATTTATTCCAAGACATACATCGTTTACATAAATGTTAAATACTAATTGCCTTCTCTGTACTTCAATTTCAGTTCTCCTTGCAAACAGATATGACAAGAAGGCAGTTGGAATATGAGGCAAGGCAAATCAGAGCTGCAATGGAAGAACAGTTGGGAACTTGTCAGGACATGGAGAAGCGAGCACAGGTATAGTTTTTGTTTCATTGTTAGAAAGAATAGAAAAAGTTTTCCTATGATTTAAGTTACTGGTGGTTGTACCTTTAAGCTGTGTGTAAACACAGTGATAGTTTACAGCACGAGTGTCCATTTTGGCTTGCCTGGGCTGCATTGAGTGAAGAGGAATTGTCTTGGGCCGCATACAAAATATATGTTGTACATAAGTAACAACAAATATTTTTTTGATATTTTTTATTAAAACATAAAAAGAGGAGGGCAACAGAAACATAAAACTAATAGAATATTTGAAACTTCTTTTTGTGAATCTAATTCATCAGTCTGGTTCAATGGCAGTGGCTGCAATTCTCAATGAGTTCTCAAGGTTCTCATCAGAGATTTTTGATTTAATTTTGCTCTGCCTGTGCTTCATCCTTGAAAATAGTTGATGACATGAATAAGGCATGATTGTGAAGCAAGGGATATGTGTCTCTGGTTAAGATAGGTCTTGTTAAAGTCCAGCAGAGAGATATGATTGAACTTTTCTTTGAGCTGGATGTCTGACTGCAACTCTGCACATTCCCTTTGAAAATATGCAGGTAATGTATTTATGTTGACTGAAAATGGAGTCACAAATATACCAAAAAAATGATTATTTTTTCAACAATTCTGGAGCCTATTGTCAAATTGCCCCCACAACAGTGGAAACACTAATCGTATTTGATTAGTCGCAAAACTAATTAAAAACCTATTGCAAAACTCATTAAAAACCTATCACAAGTTATGTTATACTTTTTATGAGCTTTTTGAGATGTTGAAAATTACAGAATTTGCACCACGTGAGTATTCTGGCTATTTCCACAGTGAATGTGTTAACTTATGAAATTATTTTATGAAGTAGCACAATCCCAAGTTTAATAATTAAATAAGAAAACCTGGATGTCTGCTTAATAACAAAAAACAGGTGCACACACGTGTAGGTGGGCTGAAACATCGTTATTAGCAATCACTGCATTTTGCTTGCCAAGCAGCACAAGTGCTCATCGTGTGCAGTGCGTGCAGGCTGCAATGTGAGAGTGTGGCAGCTGCTAGAGGTGGAGTTGGCACTGCACCGTGCCCTCCCCTCCACGGTGTTCCGTTGTCACTTCCACAGTCTGTACTCGAACAATGTGCAGTCAACTCATGAAAAATATCCCTAAAAATCACGTAATAGCGTTAGAAGTTTGTGATCGTGTGGGGCTGCGTTATTAGCTGTACGGGGCTGCATGCTGTGTTACAAATAGCATTTAGTTAGCCTTCTGAATACAAAAACAGGAATTGGCATGCAGCAAATACTCCAACAAAAACTGCCATCCTCTTTGCCACATCCTTTACACTGTGGCTGCTTAAAAGAATTGTGAGTTGACAGAAGTACACTATTTTTTTCAGAAGAAAATAATATTTTTTGATTATTTGCATGAAACTTAATGCATCTTTAGCTTCAAACAAGTATGTATTTATTTTCATTCGCTTTGATTTACTTCTGTGGTGCCATCTTTCAGTGCTTTTTAAGTTTAAAATAAAATCCATTGGGGATTTGATAGCTTTTCTCAACCAGAAACAACGTATCAAAAATAATCTCTGAACACATGATATACAAGCAAAATGGAACTCACATGCATACCTGTAAGTTGTTTGCTACTACCAAGAGTTGTTTTGCATTCGTGATGAGTGCATTCACAACTCTATATGCAAATCATGTTACCCACATTTGAAAGTATAACTCAGGATGTGTTTCGTTTGAAACCTGTAAAGAGAGGAATCAGTTACTCACTGATTATAAAAACTATTCCCCCAGGGCAGTGGAGTGACAATTTGAATTATTTTTTACAATATGCTTCTACGGATGTTGTATAAACCAAGTAGGTACAATAACCTAGTTGTTAGTGGTAAGTGTTACAAGAAGAAGTCTTTTCAGGAAAAACAGTCTCTTTAGTGGCAGACATCTCTGCATTAAGAGTCCCAAAGGTTTTCTGTCGCTGTGAATATGGGAGAATGTTTTTGGTGTTACTGGAGCAATGATATCTAAATAATTTGTATATTTAAATACTAAGCTGCTTTATCCAACAATTTTCTTTTGATAATGGTGATAAGTAAATACAACAGGATGAATAGGAATATACTATGAACAAATAGAAGAAGTGATGCTATTTGAATAGCTTCTAAAGTTTAAACCATTTCTGAATGCGTTCAGGTACTTGAAAATTCACTCCTAGACATGCAGATGCACCAGTAAAGCTTAGAAAGTGTGGGATAGATGAGTGGACAGTGAGATGAATTGAGAACTGGGTGGCAGAGCTCAGAGGGCTGTGATCAGCAGTGCAGATGCTAGTTGGGGGCCTAGCAGTGTCCCCATGGCTCAGGACGATGTCTGGTCTTGTTCAAGATCTTCATCAGTGATCTGGATAGAGTCCATCCTCAGCAAGTTTGCTGATGATACAAAGCTGGGAGGAGTAGCTAACATGCCAGAAGGCCATGCTGCCATTCAGCAAGACCTGGACAGGCTGAGAGCTGGGCAGAGAGGAAGCTGATGAGGTTCAACAAGAGTGAGTTTAGAGTCCTGCACCAAGGAAGGAATAACCCTGTGCGCCAGTACATGTTGGGGGCTGAGCTGCTGGAAGGGAGCTCTGCCAAGAAGGACCTGGGGGTCCTGGTGGGTAACAGGCTGGCCATGAGCCAGCTGTGTGTCCTGGTGACCAAGAATGCCAATGGTGTCCTGGGGTGCATTACAAAGAGCGTGGCCAGCAGGGCAAGGGGGGTGATCCTCCCCCTCTATTCTGCCCTGGTGAGGTCTCACCTGGAGCACTGGGTCCAGTTCTGGGCTCCTCAGTACGAAAAAGACAGGGAACTGCTGGAGAGAGTCCAGGGGAGGGCCACAAAGGTGATGAGGGGCCTGGAGCCATCTCCCTTATGAGGAGAGGCTGAGAGACCTGGGGCTGCTCAGCATGGAGAAGACTGAGAGGGGATCTGATCAATGTTTATAAATATCTGAAATGTGAGAGTCAAATGGAAGGGGCCAGGCTCTTTTTGATGGTGTGCAGTAACAGGACTAGGGGCAGTGGACAAAAACTGGAACACAGGAAGTTCCATCTGAGCATGAGGAAGAAAACTTTTTTACTTTGATGGTGCCAGAGCACTGGCACAGGCTGCCCAGAGAGGTTGTGGAGTCTCCTTCTCTGGAGATATTCAAGACCCATCAGGATGCTTTCCTGTGCAACCTGTGTAGGGATCCTGCTTTAGCAGGGAGGTTGGACACAGTGATCTCTAGAGGTCCCTTCCAACCCCTGCAATTCTGTGATTCTGTTCATATTCTGATGTTAATGGGCTCATTATTCCCTGCCCACTTTTAAAGTCAAATATTGTCTGCTTATTATCAAGCTCACACAATGGTTCTACCTTTTACTTTACTCACTTTCTGTATCACAGAATCATAATGCATCCTTTGTTTCACAGTGCAGCTTGTGTATGCATCCTGTAAAGTTTGATTTTTCAACATTCAATTTATGAACCACAGAATGACTGCAGTGCGAAATGAGAAATGATATGGCTGTAAAAACTCAGATTGGTTCAGAAATGTCTCTGTAAACCCAGACAAACCAAAGAAGCACTATGTAGCTTTTCTTTACACTTGCCTTGTAAATTCTTTGAGATTTGTAGGAGCAGCAGATATTCAGAGGTTGTGCACATAGACAAAACTCCCAGATCATTGTAATAACAGAATGTTATTTGGGATTTTATACTTGAAGACACTTGGCCAATATAAATCTCTCAAATTTCTGTATGGCCATTGAGCATTTGAGGTGAAAGTGAAATAATTTGCTAAAAGTCTTCACAGAATGTCAGTTTCAGAAGTGGGAAATTGTATATGCAGGCTTTTTTCTATACCTGACTGTGTACTGTGTGACGACCTATTATTATATCCAAATTAGTACTAGTTTTGTTAGAAGCAAAACTAACTGCTGTGTTGTCAATGTTTGCAGACATGTCTGTGTTTTTTTTTTTGTGAAGAATGCTTGAATTATGACATGAATAAAGTAGTTCTGTTCATAGAAGCTGTTCCAGTTGGCTGTATTTGCAGTGAAGTCTTTGTATTGTCATTATATGGAATAAGTAACAGGCACTTTTGAATAAAGCCAAGCATGAAAATGCATTCCTTTCAGGTGAGGGTGGCAAGAATTCAACAAATAGAGAAGGATATTCTTCGTATACGACAGCACCTGCAATCACAAGCAGCAGAAGCAGAGGTTAGTGAGCATTCTTTTGTTTCGGGTGTGTATCTATTTAAAAACAAACAAATCATTTGAATAAGCTGGTGAATAGGATGATTTGCAGCAGCTAGTGCTGTCACAGTTGATGGACTAGTCAATATACATTGGCTATTACTTGCTCTCTCACCAATGAACTGAAGGAGAAAGACAGGACTATTCTTCATGCTACTGTTGAGCTTAAATCACTAGCGAGAAGTAAGTTAAAAGTTCAACCAGCATTTTGAGTTAAAAGGCAAAAGTGGAAAGTGTTACAAAGGGTATGTCTTGGTTGTAGCAAAGAACTGTAACAATCAGTTGTGCGTGCCTTTCTAAATACGAATTTCTGATAAGCAGATTCATAAATTTGCTCATCTTTTGAGAGAAGAAAAGGTAAGGATGAGTACAGATTCTGCCAGCTTTCTTAGAAGCCTTGTATATTTTTGGCATTTAGGTATTGGGTTCTATATTAAGCAGTACAAAGCAATATTTCCTGTAAATGATGAAGTCAATAGTAGTAATTGCCAATAGCAAAAAACTGCTTTCAGAGTGAATATCCACTGACAAATTCAATTCTGTTTCTTGTGCTAGTAGATTAACTATAATTTTTATGTTGGACCTGAACATTTTATGGTTTATCTTCTCCCAGAATAGCTAGTGTGAAAGTTCAGAGCAGCACTTGAGTTGTTAAGGGATGTATCTTTTTCCATTTGTAAAGATAATGGTTTCATAATTGTAGAGTTCAGGGAAAAGTCTGGTGCTGTAAGTGAAGCTGACTGTAGTGTATATAATTAAAGTTGACTAGTCTTTTTGACACGTTAGCCAATCCAATTGTTTATGCTTGCTGTACCTTAGAGGCATTTCAGAGAGCCACCCAAGCATGCCATTTCGCACCATACAGGTTTGGTAGCTTTACCCTTAGGGCATTTCCTTCTCTAGGCACCTGTTTACAAGGGAATTCCATTTAACCTCTGCTTTGTAGATTGCCCCTGTGTTCCCATCAGTTAGGGCCCTTGGCTTGCCTGCCCAATCCCCAACTTTCTTAGTTCTCTGTTCAGGGATCACTGCCTCCCTCATTGTTCGTAGTTTAAAGCTCTCCCTACCAGACTGCCCAGCCTGTTCACAAAGGTACTTTTGCCCCATTTAATCAGATGGAACCTGCCCCTGGAACATTTGTCTCTTATTCTGGTTTAAAACAAAACAAAAGCCACAATATTTTGGTCTCCCTTAAGCTCAAGGACTCAGACAGCATTGAGATTAGGGAAGATTTATGTCTTATTTTCTCCACTCCTTTCTTCTGGCTGCTGACTGTATAGTAATTCTTCTGTTTTACCAAAGTTTTGTTGTGGTGTGCCCTAAACATAAAGCATCTCGTTGGCTGGTTGTACTGTTGGTTGTTTTTGGAGAGAGTAACCTGGGTGCTTGGTGGTAAAGGAGAAGGTCACTACACACACATTTACACACTTCAGTGAGGCTGTGGTCATTTGATGAATGGCCCTCTCATATGGACAGTGGCTGGATCTAGTTCTGAAATTGCCTGGTGGCAAGAAAGAAGGTAGAAGCAGTGAAATTGCAAAGTCTGTGTTACTAAAAAGAATAAACAAGAGGCATTTGTTTTATTTCTATACTGTGCCTGATATGATACCCAATTCAAATATTCTACTTAGGCTTATAAAATCTCGTAACAATAATAAATACCATAGCTTGTCTGCTGATATCGTTGGTGCCTGTGGGTTATCTAAATCATTACAGAAAATAAGAGCAATATATGTTGAAAAAAAGGCCAAACACAGTAGTATAAAGAAGAGTTTTTTGTGAAATAAATCAGCAAAGAAAATTTTAGCTCAGATTTTAGCACATTGTAGCATTTTTAAGCTCTTGCGAATTACTAGCTCTTGTAAATGTTATTAGAAATAGTTGAAGGAATCTGCTTGCAAGCACCTTCTAATTTCATGAGAATTCTTGTGTATCAGTGTGATATTTTGTAAGATCTTCATCGTAAAGTTTGAAATCCTCTGCAGAGTTAGACAATGTTTTGCTGTCAGGCACAGATCTACAACTGTGTTTAAAAGAAAGAAGCAGTGTCTTGGCAAGTGTTTGATACTTCCCACCTTGAATTACTTCAGTAGTAAAAATGGTAAAAAATCTTTGGTGTGAAAGCATAGATTGGACCTCCAGGCCCCCTGAGGGGCTCGTGTGACAGTGACGTGGGTGTGTATCTTTGTGCATGTTGTGAGTGCAGGCTGCACTGAAAATACAGCAGCCCTGCTTGTAACTGAGAAGAATGATTGTATAATTTTTATTGACTGCTTTTTATCCTGGCATATTTTTGAGAGCTTTTAGGGGGAGTGGAATGCTGTCTGTTTCATCAATAGCAAGTGACAATTTATATGAATGAGAAGCGAGGAACAGAGCATGCTGAGGGGAGTTCTGCTTTTGGTTGCAAGGAATGAAATGTCTCCCTGCTTGTACTCTAGATGCATCAAAACTATTTAGTAAATATACCACCATCAGCACTCAAGGAAAATGTGCCTCAAATTCAGAGCTATTGTTGGAAGAATAATACTGTCCCCTAGGGTAACCCAGTGCCTTGCTAATGAACACTTCTGCTTTTACCTCCATGTACATCAAATGCTACTTTTTTCATGAGGCTGAAAACTATTGTTATCTAATGACTGGAAAATTCCATCTGTAGTTACAGTGGATTTTCCATAAGTGAGCATACAGTGCTAAGAAAAATGTTATAAATCATTATTTTCAGTTTTATTGTCACTACTTGGTGTAATACTACTGTGTTCTTTGACATGTGTTCTTCCATTAGTTAAACCAGATGTGTGTTTCATTTCTTAATGTTTGTCTCTAAATTATTAAACATGTATTTAGATATTGGCTTCTGAAACTGTTCAATGTTAAATATTTCCTGGATTTGAGACTCTAATGCCTGTATGAACAAAATGAAGGTGTATTCTGTTGATGAAAATGAAAATGAAGGCGTTGATTCTGTTGCCTTTGATCACCATACACCCACAGAAGCAAACATTTTTTAGATAACTGAGAAAGTTGCAGTGTGTGCACGCTGAGGTAAAGCACATTTCTGCTAAAAATTAAAGAGAAACTTCCATAAAGCATGATGAGGCAGGCTGTGCTGTCACGGGCTGTGCAGCTCAAAGACGTTTTAGGACCCAGTAGTAATGGAGTTTAATATAGCAATGGTAGTTAAATGAATGAAAGGAAAGGGGCAGAAGTGTATGGTAGGAGCCTCTGAGTCTGAAAAATGAGGTTTGGCATCAAAACTGCTTTCATAAGATTAATCTTGCTCTTGAGGTAAGGCAATACCTTTTCAACCCCAGACTTCAAGCCTGTTCTATGGACAGGCTTGTTCTACGGACAGATAGGTGTGTCTGGGTTGAGCTGGGGCAGTTTAAGCTCGGCAGTGGATGATGCTGGACCCTTCACATAACGCTGCTTGGTTGTTTTATTTGCTTTTCTAAGGAACTGTATTTAAAGGCCTGATTCTGGTGTTGCTCATCTCTCTTGGTGGGAGATTGTATCAATTTTATTTTCATCTAGCTAGTTATTCCTACAGTGTTTGTCCTTAAAATTTAGGCTGACCTTCTTTTCGCCCAGAAATTGTCTTTGAACGTGAAGCTTAATTTAGGCGTGCTGGCTCAGTCTCCAGTAAATGCACAATCACATGACAGCACGGGGAAGACAGCTGTTTGCTCCAGTTCTGTTACATTTCTGATAGCGACGTGAGCACAGCTGGTGGAAAATGGTGTTTCTGTGTCTCACAGCAAATCCTTTGTCTTGCAGGGCTGTAATCCTCAGAGGACATGCTTTACTTTCATCTTGCAGTTTTTCTAAGACTCTCAGTCTCAGCTGTTAATTATCGAAGCAAAATGCGTTAAAAAACGCAGAAATACTGTTTGCTGGCTTTGTGAAGATGCAGCATTGTTGCGTTCTTGGAGTAGAGAGCTTTGAATGGTTGCTTACTTCGTGTCTGTGTATAATTTCATGAACTGTTACATTGACAGAGAGCACCTCAAGGCAAGCATGAAGCGGGTTCCCATGATACAGAGAGGCAGAGTGAAGGTCAAGGAGCACCAGAAATCAGTATGTCAGCAAGCAGTACTGGCCAGGTAAATTGATTGTTTTGTTATTGATGTTATAATTATATCCCGGAAATGGTTATATATTGATAGATACCTTGCAGTGTTGTATGCCTGTTTGACTTAGAAAGATTTATGATTTTGTTCATTCTGTCTAGAAGGGAGTGTTTTCTTGTATTTAGCAGAAGGAAATGTTTTTATAAGATGAGCTATAAGCACTCAATAATGCAGGGAGTGGCTTTCTTTTGTTTAAATAATTAATGAGCCTAACGCTAAGAAAGACATAACATCAAAACAGCAACTAGAGAAAATTTATTTTATTGTAGGTGAACTGTAATCTTAGTAGCATGAGAAATTAATTATGAGACATGGCTCAAATATTTACTTTACAAATTATCACTACAGCATCAGTGATTTTATATAGAATGGCAGGTTTATCATTAGCGTTTCTTTAATACTATTTTAAAGCTTTGAAATAGTATCAATGAGATAATCTGAAAGCGTGCATGGGGTTATTTAGATGCTTCTAAATAGTCATTCATTGCTGTTCCTTTTATTAGTAAAATACATTAGAGAGTTATTTTGAAGATTACATTAAATTCTTCTTTCATTTTTAAAAGAAATACCAGAATTTATGACTTCCTTCCATGGATAAAATTATTTTGATTTATTTACCATGCATTAATGTTCATTCACTCAATAATGTCCAACTGTAGCTGAGACATTTCCAACAATAGTTTGGATTTTTAAACTTTGCAGTCAAGTTTAATAGTTGAAATCATATGCAAAATATTTCTGCTACTTCTGGGAAGCAGAACTATTTAAATCCTACTGAAAGCATTGTATGCAAGTAGATTTCTCAGAAAAGAATATAAATTGTGGTTTGGCTAGAATATTTAATCTGATTAAACATTAAGCACAGGTCATAATTTTGCTTTGGAAATACATTTGATCACTGTTTAAAATTAAGTTCTATCAGCCACCTCTGAGCAATTGAGTGAGGCTTTGACTCTAATTCTTGTGACAGCCTTGTTGTTGGGAAAAAAACAGCTCAGCGCAGCATTGAGGCTGAAAGCATAATGTATTTAAATAATTGATGCATTGTAGCTGTGTCATCAGTCTTTATTGCGTGAATCAGGAGTTATTGGAGAGCAAAACTTCACAGGGAAGGAAGGAAGGATGGATTGTCATATTCCGGCAGACTCAAGTGGAGGATCCATTCATTCTTCATTGGAGTTCTTATGTTTGTGAATTTAGCAATCTTTAACTTTGCTTCATAAAAATGTTTAGAACTTGTCTTCTTTCCTTCTGGAGGTTGATAGGTCCAGGGCTCTGGATCTGTATTCTAAGAGACATCTGGGGATTATTTACTTTCAGTGCAAGTCTGGAGAGGGGAGGCTTAATGGATTGGGCATAACACGTATTTCTGATAAAACAGCTCCATGTCCTTGGTTTTGCTGAGCAGTCACTATTGAGTGGAACACAAGACGTTTAAACCAAATTATTTGAGTCTAATTGTTTTTGTAGTCATGTAATCAATGTTAATTGAAATACTGCCAGGTGAAGCTGGGATTTCTCAGGATTCAGTTATGTCCTTCTCTACCATCTTTCAGCTGTCTCCTCTTCCATTATGCTCACTGTCTTGACGCTGAAGGGAAGTTGTTGCTTTCCTTTGATTTGCAAGCTACATGAAGGAATTCAGTTAAGCTTTCTACTTCAGGAAGAAAATCTGCCACAAAGCAGAGAAAATGGCCTGATGGACAGGAAAAGTGACAAGCACAGTAAAACAATGAGTGAAAGACAGTGAGAAAGGGGAAAACAAGATGAAGGAGACAGATAGGATAAGATTTGAAAAGAGAAGGTTCTACACGAGAAGGGTCTACATCACATCTATTTCTCATTTTCCGGTTTCTCAGATTAATGGCTACCCATTTCTTACACTTTCATTAGTTTTTTCAAATTAGTCTTTAGAAGCTATTTGTAATGGTAGTTAATATTTCTTTTGGGACTCCTGACATCCTCGAAGTAGTAAGGCCACACAATGGCTCTGAATTAAACAGTTATTGGAATGAAAATAAGTACAGATTTGGGGAAACAACGGGAAAAGTATGCTATTTCCATCTGTACTATGGTGAACTTTAACACGTAGTGCTCCAGACTTTCATCTTCTTTACTGTTTGGGATAAAATAATCGTACTGAACTTAGCAGTGGATAATTCTGATGTATACATTGTGTTAAATCTGTATATAATCTGAATGTAGTGTGAGGTCAGGGTGATGCAAAGGGATTGTAAAAGTCTTGGGGTCCTTTCCCATATTCGTAGCACCATGGACTATCTGAATTTCAAACGTAAGATGTGGATCTGTGTGAATAGCAAATACTTTCAGAGTAATGTTGTTTTTTCTTCATGGTGCACCTTGAAAAATCACAGAAAATGTTTTCTTTGGTGCGCTATATGTTTTCATTGGGGAAAAAGAATTGATAACTCATTGGACCAGATAGCACGTCAATATTTTTTCTTTTAATTAAGAAGATTTCAATCTTGTAAGGCATTCATCTCAGTTGCAAGAGAACATGAAGTTCACCAGTACAGAAGCGAAATAAATAGAGCAATATTCTCTTCAAGTGTTTGTGACTCAGATGTGTTCTTTTAGTTCCCCAAACTGAATGAGAAGGGAGTGACATAGGAAAACGTCACAGATAGGAAGCAGAGGCAGAGAACAACAAAGGCAGAAAATAAAGAGGAGTGAGTGGATAGCGGCAGTGAAAGAAGAAAAATATAAATACAAAAAAAAGGTTAAAAGAGGGCATATGTGCTAACAGTAAGTCTTGCTACAGTAGATAGGTGCATGCTATTCGTGGTAATTTTTAGGAAAATTGCAGGAAATATCAGCATTATTTTATAGCTTTTTATTAAAAATTAAAACAAATTCTTCTACATCTTTTGGTATGGATGAATTCAAGTATGGTTACTCCTTGTCAGTTCTTGCTTGATCCGATTGTGTTCTGGGGATGTATATATGCGTCCTTATGCAGTGTGTAATCTGACACAAAAATGGAGTCGTCTTTCTTCTTTCCTTGAAATCTTAACTCAGCTTGTTGCAAATTCCCCTTCTCCTTTTTCTGAATGAAAACAGTAATGACAAAAGAATTCCATTGAAAACAGAACTCCATTGGGAGTGACATTTGGGAGAAGTACTTAAAGCTCACTTAACAGTGACACCTAAGTAGTGTCAGGGCAGGGAGGACCAACCTTAAAATAAATTGGCAGTTCATTACTGCAAATATGATTCCATGATCCAGTGTTGAAGCTGAATGAGACAACGGTTGTTTTTTCAGTTGGACTTCTGTTACACTGAATTGTTGTTTGACTTTGTAGGGTTCTGCTGCTCGAGTGGACCATGAGACAGCCAGTGTTATGAGCTCTAGTAGTAACTATTCTGTTCCTCGCAGACTGACAAGTCATCTGGGTACCAAGGTAACCGAAGATTACAAACCACAGGTCGCTAATGCTACATTTTTACTAATACAATAACGTCATTGTTTCTGCCAGTAGTGCTAATATTAGCTGAATAGTTATCCACACGTAATTTTATGGAGATAAAATTTAACACTATTTTCTGACTTCTAAAGTATATGCTCAGAATTACTTTTTTCACTTGATGATTAATTAGTCGTTACTACAGTAAGGAAGAACCAATTGCTAGAAGTTCCTAGAGCGTTTAAAAAACTCCATGATGTAGATTTATACTCTATGATGAGAACTTATCCTTTTAAAAAAGTTATCTAAATACTTTTCCAGAGACCAAATTCACAAAGCACATGCCATTGCTACGAAATTAAACAGACCAAAATGTTGTTTTAAGTTATGTAAACCCTTAACAGTGACATCTGTTTGCAGCAGTGTGTTCAAAAGTGTATGTGCAGTGTGAAAAGAGAAACAGAAAAAAGCACAAATCTGCAACACAATTAGGTTCATGAAACACTGGAGTTTGCACTGCCTGTGGAATTAGTATGGACGGGTACTGAGCCCTGTCCTCTGCAGGCCATTTATCTTGACACAGTACTGATTGCTTTAAAGATGCTGTTATAATGTTGGAATTCCTGCCCTGCACTGTATGCATGTCTGTTCACAGCTCTTCCTGCGAATTGTAGAATTCCCATAAGTTGCAGACAGATGGAGAGTCCTGAATGCCTGCAAAGAGGCCGAGTGTGGAAAGATGCAGGAAAGAAAGAAGCTGAACTTCTTTCTTCAGCTGTGCTGTAGGATAAGAAAAGCTTAGCATTAGTACTATGTAGTGCTATGTAGAAGGGAACGTGGTAGAGATTGTGAGCAGTGCATTTACAGAAGCAGAAAGGGATGTCTCTGTGTGCAGTGTGTGTATACAGGGAAGGAAGGAGAGAAAAACATTGTATGGTTTTTCCTGTGCTGTCTTTGCCGCAACTTGGAGGTCAGGTTTTGGTGGCTTCTTATGCTTTATTCTCTGACAGAAAATTTGCCTTTCAAGTCCAAATTACTGTGGATTAAATCTGCCACTTGAAATATCTGTCAAAAGGCATGCATAAAGGAGATTAAATTCACTCTCTTTTACGAATCCAAGCAGTTTGTTTTAATACTACATATGAATTTTCCCAGACCAAGGATTTCCAAACCCGGATGCTAGGCTGTTACAAAATAGGCTCTAAGAATATTTCAGTGGATTTTGCATGGGATCATACAGTTTCACAGACATTAAGATTTCCATTGTTCCAGCAATCCTGTGGTATTGAGAGACACATCAACAGATTTGCTTCTTAGTCTACTAGCTGCCATGCAATTTTTGTATACCTAGGTATTTGTACTTTGCCTCAGACACATTAGATTGTTTGGGAAGGAACAAAATCGTTCATTGATCTAGTCTGAAAATCTGATTATTTGCAGAAAACTTTGTCTAGGAGTCCAAAGTGTCATTTCTTAGCTAATATATTCTCAAGAAACACCCACTGCTATCGTAGTTCCTTTTGATAGTTTCTTTATGTTCTACTGTGATTTTGAATGTTCCTGTTTGTCTTGGATTTAGGAGCTTGGATAGAGTTCAGGAGTTCCAAGTAGCATCTGCATCTTCTTCCACACCATATTATTCTACTTAAAGTATACTGAAAGAACCAAATGCGTTTATCAATGTAAAGCTACTAGTGAAGAAAACAGAATGGGAAGGACAAATCAAACTGTGCATTGACCACAGCTAGGAAAAGGAATTCCTCAAGAACCTTTATTTTCTTATGTGAAATTTTGTTGTTTCCAGTTACACGTGTAATGCTGGGTTTATAGGGCTTTACTTAGTTTTACAAATGCTCAGCACTTACATGGTACGTAGTGAATGAGCATTTACTTCCGTCTCTGATTTTATCTCTGTAAACTTGTAGGAAGTGTTAATTTAACTCTCCAGTTTTGCTTTTGCTGTAAGTAATCTAGTCCATGTGCAAGTCACTCATTGTAACAAAATATGGTTGGTTAATCTGAAGTAGTTTTAAATGAAAACTTTAGGATGTGTAGATGCAAGATATTTTTAGTACAATGTAAAGTAATAATTCACGTCATCGCTCTCATTCTGTCTTGAATAATTTTATTTAATGCCACATAAATAATTCTTCACTGAGGAGCATCTCTACATGAAAGTGCAATTCATACAGTACTTACTTTTTGAGATAGTTAATTTTAAATATATTTTAGAAAATAGCATTTATTTAGTATTTTTGTACAATAGAAAGTTGGAAGTCTTCACCATTAGTCTTGCAGACTAATACAGCTGCTTGCAGTTACTTAATTATTTCTAAATAGCACAGGTTCTTGCACCATTACATCACTTGTTTGTTTGGGGTTGTTTTCTCATGTGTACCATTCAGATTTCATTGAAACTTGTTTTAGTATGTCGTTTTTAAATGTAACTCTGTTTTTAAAATCATTTGACCTACAGGTGGAAATGGTGTACTCATTGTTATCAATGCTTGGTACTCATGATAAAGATGACATGTCCAGAACACTGCTAGCCATGTCTAGCTCCCAAGACAGCTGCATAGCCATGCGTCAGTCTGGGTGTCTTCCTCTCCTCATCCAGCTTTTACATGGCAACGATAAGGAGACTGTCTTGTTAGGGAACTCTCGTGGTAGTAAGGAGGCCCGTGCCAGAGCCAGCGCCGCGCTGCATAACATCATTCACTCCCAGCCTGATGATAAGCGAGGCAGACGGGAAATCCGCGTGCTCCATCTTTTGGAGCAGATCCGTGCCTACTGTGAAACGTGCTGGGAATGGCAGGAAGCACACGAACAAGGCATGGACCAAGACAAAAACCCAAGTAGGTTCTTCGAGCTGTATAAATTTTGAAAAACAATGAGTTTACAAAAAATACAGCTTAACCTGACTTCTTGTTGAGTGTATGTAAGTTCTCTTAAATACGTGGGTATCTGCATTTCTTTGTGTGTGGTTGCATGTACAGATACACTTCCCAAGTTGAGGTGGTATTAGGAAGCAGCATCTATCATGGATATGATGCCCTATTTATAAAGTTGTTTTTTAAGCTGTAAGACTTTGGGGTGCTTTCTAGATAACAACTGTAGTGTTAATGTATTTATGATCTGTGAATTAACAGTAAATTTCTACTCACTGCTATTTTACATTTTGATGCAGAATGAAGTATGGCTAAATAAATAATCTGAAATTGTTCACATTGACATGTATTCGGGAGATACACATTTCATTTAGGAGAGGACAGAGAGCACAAATCAAATAATCTGAGTCTAGTCAACACCATGTGAACTGTTATTTACAACGTCCTACAGGAGAACTCTTTCAGTATTGAAATACCAGAGTCGTAGCAGTTTTTTAAGGGCTTAACACATAAAGAAAGAGCTTCACTTTAGATGCTGTATAATTTAATGCTGCTGGAATGTTTAGCCTTACTGAGTTCTTCCACTAAGTCTTTTTATTTCTCAAAACTAATAGAGCATTTTATTTTTGTGCCAGAGGTTATATTATTTAATGCATACATTTATGATTCTGTCTAACTTCTTTTTCAGCACCAAGTGTATTTCTAGTATATGTGTATCATCTTGACTGTATGTGGATTTAGTCAGGCATATTCTTAAGTAATTGTCTATTTGTGGATTGATAGGAAAAACAAACCCCAAAGAAAATTGCAATTGATTTAAGTTGTGATTCTCTTTGGAAATGTTATGATGTAGACAAAGTTACACACAGATCAGATACTAACTGCTGCCTGTTTCTCGATCAGTGCCAGCGCCAGTCGATCATCAGATCTGTCCTGCAGTGTGTGTTTTAATGAAACTGTCATTTGATGAAGAACACAGGCATGCTATGGAAAGACAGTGAGAGACCAAATGACTTGGCTTTGACCAAAAAGACCTCTGACTTGGCTGAAATGCTTGCTAGAAATGCTGACGTTCCTTACTCGTAAGGACTACCCCAGTGGGTATGTGGCTTTCATTTTGCCACTGGTTTAAACAGATCTTTGGTTCGTGTCAGATGTTGACCTCCAAGTGATTCATACAGTTTTAATTAACTAGTCCATTACCCAGTGGAGAGGTTATTATTCAGGTTACTCTTTTATTTGGCCTGAACTCTGAATTTTGGATGAGTATTATTGTCATGGAATCTTGTGATTTTTAGAAGCATTGGACTCACAATGGAGGCTACTTTCTGGTGTTTTTGTGTTATGAGTAGGCTCCTGTTCAGCAGTCTGGACTTCTTTATTCACACTCAGTCAACTCTGTGCCTGGAGGCTCCCTTTGCTGCTTCTGTGTAAAAGTATTCTCTGTACTTTTTCCTCAGAAAACGACATTCAGTAATAATAACTAATCAATAATTGTGATATCTAATAAATAGACTTCTATGTAACTGATGTGATTTCATCAGTTGTGATTTTAGCTGGAATTAAAAGATGAGTATTTTTCTTCATAAATATTTCTGCTCCCACTTTCCCCCCAAATCTCAGCGTCATGCTCCCAAACCTTTCAGCTGGTGCTAAGCATAGAGTTTAAGATCCAGAGTCATTATTTAATAGTTTATTCTCAGAGACTCCTGGTTTTCAGATGTTTAAGATTCGTTCCATGCATATAAATGCAATTTGTTCCTTGGTGTATATGTACTACATTCTTTATGTTAGGATTGACATTTGTTAACAGTGTTTTATTTGTTTATTTGGCTTTTAAGGAGGTTTGCAGGCCATTGCTGAACTGTTGCAAGTAGACTGTGAAATGTATGGACTTACAAATGACCATTACAGTGTTACATTAAGGAGGTATGCTGGAATGGCTCTGACAAACCTGACTTTTGGAGATGTGGCAAACAAGGTAAGAATCAAACATACAATGATCCTAGCTGACAGTTATGTTTAAATTGTAGTTCTTAGACAGGTAATAAAGTTTTCAGGATAGGATATTGAATTTGGGCTCGAGAGAAATTAAAAAAAAAAAAACTACCTCCCATTCCATCCTGTTCCTTACAGAGAGCACTACAGACTTGAATGTTGTATCATACAACTACAGCATCAACTCTCACGTTAAATGAAGTCACTTTTAATCTGTCACTGATAAAGTAGGGATTTTATCATGGAATCACAGACTGACTCACGTTGGAAGGGACCTTAAAGCCCACCCAGTCCCATCCCCTGCCATGGGCAGGGCTGCCAGCCACTGGATGAGGCTGCCCAGGGCCCATCCAGCCTGGCCTTGAGTACCTCCCAACAGTTAGGGACAGTGGCTGATTTTTCTGAGGGTTTTGAACTAAAACTGTTGGTTGAGCCAAATTTTATAAAGTTGTCACTGACAAAATTTTGCAAACCTCTTCAGTCTGAAGTTTGCTCTTAAGTATTTGTCACATATGGACATCCATGGGCACTTCTTGAAATCATTAGAATTAAAAAGAGATGCCCTGATTTCTGTCAAGAACTTTGCTTTCAAAAGATACAGAGTGTCAATAATTTCTTGTTCCAGAGTTTGCCAGGTTTGGGATTTTAACTGGAAACTGAGAAGACTTATATATGCTTTAGTAGAAGATATTTTGGGATTGAATGGAAATAAGAACAGGTTTCATAATAGTTGATTTTTGTTTCAGAGAATAATGCATAAATAGAACCATAGAATCATAGAGTGGTTCAGGTTGGAAGGGACCTTAGAGATCATCTTGTTCCAACCCCCCTGCCATGGGCAAGGACATTGCTCAGTAGACCAGGTTGCCCAAAGCCCCATCTATCAGCTTAAAATCATCCCATCAGTAACTGCTAAAGGGCTGCAGTGACTGGGTTTTTAGCATAAGTTAAGCTTTGCAATAATTTAAATGCATAGGTCGCTCCAAAAGTAATGCCTCCTATTTATTTCCATGGAAATTACAATAATACCATTTGATAGAGCAAGTTCTCAGCTACAAAATGCTCTTTTTCAACACATCCACCACCATTAGCTGTGCATTTTCACCAGTGCTGAACAAGAGCTGCATGCCACGCTCATAACAATCTGCCCCAGCGGAGCTGGCCCCTGTCCCTGTCCCCCCTGCAGAAACGCCCCAGCACCCTCCCTGTGCTCCCAGCCCCTGGCTGGGCTCCATCAGCGTTCAGCAGTGTCGATGAATGTCAGTGGGTGCCGTTGTTGCTGCAGGGAGGAATTCAGTGCCCCCCTTGGCTCCCCCCGCACTCCCCTGTCAGACACCATGGGGTCCGAGTGCCCCTCTGCTGCCATCTGTCACACGGCCACAGCGTGGGACGGGAGCTGGGGGGGAAGGGTCAGCCTCTGCTGCCGGACCGCCAACATCCGCCTCTGGAGCCGTGGGACAGCATCATAACATAGGAGGCATTGCTTCCAGAGCAGCCCTTATATAGGTGCTATCCAGCTGATGAGTTGTACAGTTCTAAAACATAATTCATTTTTAATCGTACTTTGTCACATCAATTTCTAATGTGTGCCTTACAGTTCTTCAGTGAATAGCATATGCTTAAAACGATGTTCCTGAATGTCATAAATGTTGTGATTGTCCAGTATGTTATGCAGAGCATAGCAAAGAAAGTAGTAGTGTTCCAGATCTGATCCTAGACCTATTGAAAAAAAATATAAAATTTATTGCAGTTCTACCACTTTGGATTTCTAAGACTAGAAACTGAATTAGACCTAAGTTTTTAGCAGTTGTGGAGTAAATTTTTGGAAACATAGATTACTAAGCTTTTTTGAACTTCAAGATAATCAGCTTAAAATATCAAAGTATTGCGCGAGATTCCTAATCTGTCATTTACAACGATTTCTTTCCTATTTTCTTCTGATTCCTATCAGGCTACCTTATGTTCTATGAAGGGCTGCATGAGAGCTCTTGTAGCACAACTGAAATCTGAAAGTGAAGACTTACAGCAGGTAACAATGACACTAAATATTTATTGGCCATTTCCATTATTTTGCATCACTTCAATTTCAGTTCATTATATTGAGATAGATACAGTATTTCTGATCTCCTTTCTTAATACTAACTTTCCTTTTACTCATTTGGCCCTGCCATCACTTCTTTTTGTTCTTGAATTCTGTCTTTGTCATGAACATCCTAGAGTGCTGTCCACAGACACCCTTTTTTTTTTTTTTTAACTAGACTTTTTGAAATATGTTGCATTCATCCCAGCCTGGTTTTTCTTTTGTAATTGTTGTTTATCTTATCTGTATTAACTTTGATGCAAAGTTTGTACCTGTATTCAGTCTGCAAATGATGAAGTACAACTTTCTTGTAGTAAAATGCCTAACTGTGGGTCATACTCTGTTTTTCCACCAAAGCACATCCAAAACATGGGCTTATGACCCTGATCTGTTGATGAAATTCCAGTTTTCAGCACAGGTTTGAGTAATCCTGGATTCTGTAATTTAGTTTGCTACTGACAGTACTAATGGACTGTAAAGAGGAGTTAATGCTCCTTTTACAGTAGCTGAAAGTAAATAATAGGGTAATAATAGTAGAGGAAGCTCTACTTGAAGAGAGAATCTTCATCTGACTTGACAAGGTTGTTCTTTCAGCACATACATACCTGTTCTCTACAGCAACACCTGCTAGAGAAACTTTATAAGTATCAGCAAATTGGTGTGACACTTGAGTGTCACTTCCAATGGCTCCTGCTTTGTAGAGAAAGATACCCTGAAATAGTCTTTATTAAGTGCATAGCATGATCCTGAGACTTGAGAACACAGAACTGTTTGTCGTTTGTATGAAACTTTAATTTCATGTTTAATAATTTAAAAAAATAATGTCAAAAGCAATGCTACGTAATTATCACTAAGCCATGTCCCTTAGTGCCACCTCCATGTCTCCTTAAGTATGTGTTGGGACAGGGACTCCACCACGCCCTGGGGAGCCCCATTCCAACCCTGCCTGTGAAGTTCTTCTAATGTCCAATCTAAACTTCCCTTGGCACAACTTGAGACCATTGTATATGTTTTTACATATACATATGTATTATTTATACATATTGCATATATATAACTATTTTTTTCTTATTTTGCAGGTCATCGCAAGTGTGCTGAGGAACTTGTCCTGGCGAGCAGATGTAAACAGCAAAAAGACACTACGAGAAGTTGGGAGTGTGAAAGCACTGATGGAGTGTGCTTTAGAAGTTAAGAAGGTATCGTGTGTAAATGACTAGGACATAAATTTTGGAGACATTGCATTTATTTTACACACAGTAAAAGCATCATGGTCCTTTTTGACATAAGCAGTAGGTCAAATATTTGGAGTGTTTTAGATAACTTCAGAATTAAAGTTACCTGAAGTTCTGTTAGAATTGCTAAATAGAATTGCTTTGAGTTAACAGAGCAGAAAATCATGAAATAACAATATTACATCAAAACTAATAGTATTTATGTAATTTTATTTCTGAGGGTTGACAGCTTTTGCTCTTCAGTTTCATAAGCTGTGCTGGTATAACAGTTATTTTTTTTATAATTTTCCAATTTAATAAAACCTCTTCTGATTTTAGCGAGTAGATAACTTCCACTTCTGTCGTTTTTTAGATATATTCTTGGTATCCAGACAGGATTATATTCCATCCCAGACTCCTCTGCCAGCTAATCTTCAAACCACTTTTACCATCATGGCAGCTAACGAGCACTGGGGCTCATGCTTCCAAAAAATTTCTGGCAAGCAATAAATCCATTGCTGAGGGAAAGAGAGAAGCAAACAAAATTTTGTGCGCACTGCTGTATGCCTTTAGTTTACCAGCCAAGAAAGCAGAAACTGGAACATACTTAACTCTTATTTGTGAGGAAAACCTAGAGGAATATACAGGCATGTATAGGAAAACAAAAATATCAGGCATTAGCATATAACACATGAGATTTCATTCAGACAAAAATCAAATTGTGCAGTTAACTGCAGGCACAAATTCCAAAACAAATTCCATGGACAATGAATTCTGTGTCTTTACAAATGTGTGTTAGAATCAGTGAGGCATTTTTTATCTCTGAGCTGTATTCCTGCAGGTTCAGCAGAAATTACTACTTCAGTTTATTCTTAGTCCATCAATGAGAACTGGAAAGACAGATCTGTGACAAACTCCTTGAAGCTATCTTAAATATTTCTGAGGCTTGTGATCAATAGTTTAAAAGCTTTTCTAATTCTGTCACTTTGTTATTTTCCTAGGAATCAACCCTAAAAAGTGTTTTGAGTGCCTTATGGAATTTGTCAGCACATTGTACTGAGAACAAAGCTGATATATGTGCTGTTGATGGTGCTCTTGCATTTCTAGTTGGCACACTGACATACCGGAGCCAAACAAACACTCTAGCTATCATAGAAAGTGGAGGAGGAATATTAAGAAATGTTTCTAGCTTAATTGCTACTAATGAGGACCACAGGTGGGTATCCTGTTTCTAAAAAATCGTAGCGGTATCAAAAGCATGTTTAAAAGACAGTTTATATGCTGAGTCTTCATATGAATGCATGTATTAGGTATAGTAATTAAATGCAATAATTTGTGATGAGTTTGATAAGGCATGTATTCCACTTAGATAACAGGAATACACAAACAGATTAATATCTGCTGCTTGTTAACGATGAATGTACTAGCATCTTTTCATGGAAAAGAAAATTTTAAGTCATTATCAGCCATAGGATACAACCTGGAATGGAAAAATACTTTGTAGAGAGGGTAGGATGGTAGGAAACAACTTATGTTTATAGCAGGATTTGATTAGCATTCAGATGGATACCATGTGAATAGAGGAAAAATAAGACAAATTTGCACTGGATAATTCATAATTATCCTTTCAAAGGACTAAACTTGCCTGTAGCATATTAAGTTTCTGGGTTTTTTAATCTCTGATTTGGAAGTGCCACCTAATGATTTTTGTTTTCGATTACTGAACACTAGGCAAATCTTGCGAGAGAACAGTTGCTTGCAAACCCTGTTGCAACACTTGAAGTCACACAGTTTGACAATAGTCAGTAATGCATGCGGAACCCTGTGGAATCTTTCTGCACGAAATGCAAAGGATCAAGAGACACTGTGGGAAATGGGAGCGGTCAGCATGCTCAAAAATCTCATTCACTCAAAACACAAAATGATAGCAATGGGCAGTGCTGCAGCTCTAAGAAACCTCATGGCAAACAGGCCAGCGAAGTATAAGGATGCTAACATTATGTCTCCAGGATCAAGCTTACCATCTCTTCATGTTAGAAAACAAAAGGCACTGGAAGCAGAATTAGATGCTCAGCATTTATCAGAGACTTTTGACAACATCGATAATTTAAGCCCAAAAGCATCTCACCGTAATAAGCAGAGACATAAGCAGAATATATACAGTGAGTATGTGTTGGACTCTAGTCGTCATGACGATGGGGTATGCAGATCAGAGAGTTTTAATACTGGTAATATGACTGTACTTTCACCGTATTTAAATACTACAGTATTGCCTGGCTCCTCTTCTTCCAGTAGAGGAAGCATAGAAAACTGTCGATCTGAGAAAGACAGAAGTCTTGATAGGGATCGAGCAGTAGGTTTAAATACCTATCATCCAGCTGCAGAGAATAGTGGGAACTCCTCTAAGAGAATAGGAATGCAGATTTCTACAGCTGCAGCTCAAATTGCTAAGGTTATGGAAGAAGTAACGAGCATGCATATTCCACAAGAAGACAGAAGTTCCAGCTCCACTTCTGAAATGCACTGTTTGACAGAAGACAGAAGTGCCACAAGGAGAACAGCCACTGCCCATCCTCACTCAAATACGTATTTTCCTAAATCTGAGAATTCAAGCAGGCCTTGTCCTGTGCCTTACACAAAAATGGAATACAAGAGAGCATCAAATGACAGTTTAAATAGCGTCAGCAGCAGTGATGGCTATGGTAAAAGAGGCCAGATGAAACCTTCCATTGAATCTTACTCTGAGGATGATGAAAGTAAATTCTGCAGTTACGGGCAATATCCAGCGGACTTGGCCCATAAGATACATAGTGCAAATCATATGGATGACAATGATGGAGAAGTGGACACTCCTATTAACTACAGTCTTAAATACTCAGATGAACAGTTAAATTCTGGAAGACAGAGTCCCTCTCAGAATGAAAGATGGGCAAGGCCTAAGCATATAATAGATGATGAAATGAAACAAAATGACCAAAGGCAGTCAAGGAGCCAAAGTGCAACCTACCCGGTGTATACTGAAAGTGGAGATGATAAACACATGAAATATCAATCACCTTTTGGACAGCAAGACTGTGTTCCTTCATTTAGATCAAGAGGATCCAATGGTTCTGATCAGACTAGAGTAGGGTCAACCCTTGGAATGAATCAGAAAGTAAACCAGTCTTTGTGTCAGGTTGATGATTATGACGATGATAAGCCAACCAACTACAGTGAACGTTATTCTGAGGAAGAACAACATGAAGAGGAAGACAGACCAACTAATTATAGCATAAAATACAATGAAGAGGAACATCATGTTGATCAGCCCATTGATTATAGTCTAAAATACTCAACTGAAGTTCCTCCTGTTCCTCCCTCTTCTCAGAAGCCATCTTTTACTTTTTCAAAGACATCTTCAGTGCAAAGCGTTAAAACTGACCATATTTCCTCAAGCAGTGGGAACACATCAGCCCCTTCAGCTGGTTCAAAGAGACAGAATCAGCTTCACCCAAGTTCTGCACAGAGCAGAGGTAGTCATGCTCAAAAGACCACGTCCTGTAAGACTCCCTCCATTAATCAGGAAACTATACAAACTTACTGTGTGGAAGATACACCAATATGTTTTTCAAGATGTAGTTCTTTGTCATCTTTGTCATCAGCTGAAGATGAAATAGGGCGTGATCAATCCACACGTGTGACAGATGCTAATAACACGCTACAGATAGCAGAGCTGAAGGAAAACAGTGGGGCTCTGTCTGCAGAAGCTGCAGTAAGTGAAATCACGTCTACATCACAACACACCAGAACAAAATCCAGTAGACTTCCAACTTCTAGTTTATCACCTTCTGACTCTGCTAGACATAAAGCTGTTGAATTTTCTTCAGGTGCCAAATCTCCCTCAAAGAGTGGTGCACAGACTCCTAAAAGCCCGCCAGAACATTATGTACAGGAAACTCCTCTCATGTTCAGCCGATGTACTTCTGTAAGTTCCCTGGATAGTTTTGAAAGCCATTCAATTGCTAGTTCCGTTCAAAGTGAGCCTTGCAGTGGAATGGTAAGTGGTATTATAAGTCCAAGTGATCTTCCAGACAGTCCAGGACAAACAATGCCTCCAAGCAGAAGTAAAACACCACCGCCTGCTCAAGGAATTCAAGTGAAAAGAGATGTACCTAAAAGTAAAGTACCCAGTGCAGAAAAGAGAGAGCCTGGCCCTAGACAGGCAGCTGTAAATGCAGCTGTTCAGAGAGTTCAGGTACTGCCAGATGCTGATACACTACTACATTTTGCCACAGAAAGTACACCAGATGGGTTTTCTTGCTCTTCTAGCCTGAGTGCTCTGAGTCTTGATGAGCCATTTATACAGAAGGATGTAGAGTTAAGAATAATGCCTCCTGTACATGAAAATGAACATGGAAACGAAGCAGAACCTGAACAGTCAGATGACGCAAAGGATAACCAAGAGAAGAAAGCAGAAAAGCCTTCTGAAGCAGAAAAAGACATTCTGGATGATTCTGATGATGATGATATTGAAATACTAGAAGAATGTATTATTTCTGCAATGCCAACAAAGTCTTCACGTAAAGCCAAAAAGCCTTCTCAAGCATCTGCTCCCAAAATACCTCCTCCTGTTGCCAGAAAGCCCAGCCAGCTGCCAGTTTACAAACTTCTGCCTTCGCAAAGCCGATTGCAGTCCCAAAAGCATGTGAGTTTTAATCCGGGAGATGATATGCCACGAGTATATTGCGTTGAGGGTACACCAATAAATTTTTCGACAGCTACATCTCTAAGTGATCTCACGATAGAATCGCCACCAAATGAGTTGGCCAACGTAGACAGTGTGGGTGCAGGGGCAGAGTCAGGGGAATTTGAAAAGAGGGACACCATTCCTACAGAAGGCAGAAGTACAGATGACTCTCAGAGAGCAAAAAGCGTAACTGTGACTGCTCCAGGACTGGATGATGACAAAACAGAAGAAGGTGATATTCTGGCTGAGTGCATTAATTCAGCTATGCCAAAAGGAAAAAGTCACAAACCTTTTAGAGTCAAGAAAATAATGGACCAAATTCAACAAGCATCTGCATCTCTAAGTAACAAAAATCAATCAGAAGGCGAGAAAAAGAAGCCAACATCACCAGTAAAGCCTATTCCCCAAAATAATGAATACAGAGCACGTGTAAGAAAAAACACAGAGCCAAAAAGCAATGTAAATAATGAAAGAAGCTATTCAGAGAATAGAGATGCAAAGAAACAGAATCTTAAAAATAATTCTAGAGATTTTAACGACAAACTGCCAAATAATGAAGAGCGTGTAAGAGGAAGCTTTGCATTTGATTCCCCTCATCACTACACGCCTATTGAGGGAACTCCGTATTGTTTTTCACGGAATGATTCCCTAAGTTCTTTAGATTTTGATGATGACGATGTTGACCTTTCAAGGGAGAAGGCAGAATTAAGAAAAGGAAAAGAAGCAAAGGAAACAGAAACTAAAGACAGCACTAACACAGAACAGTCTTCAAGTCAGCCAAGTAACAGGACACAAGTTTGTCAAAAACACCCAACAGGCAGAAGCCAGTCTAAAACTTTCTGTCAGTCAACTAAAGATATTCCAGACAGAGGGGCAGCTACTGATGAGAAGATGCAGAATTTTGCTATCGAAAACACACCCGTTTGTTTTTCTCGCAATTCATCTCTTAGTTCTCTTAGTGATATTGATCAAGAAAACAATAACAAAGAAGGGGAACCTGTAAAGCGACCTGAGGCTCCTGATTCACAGATGGAATCAAGTAGACCACAGACTTCTGGTTATGCACCTAAATCATTTCATGTTGAAGATACACCAGTATGTTTCTCTAGAAACAGCTCTTTGAGTTCCCTTAGTATTGACTCAGAAGATGATCTTCTGCAGGAATGTATTAGTTCTGCCATGCCTAAAAAGAAAAAACCATCAAGAATAAAGAGTGAAAGCGAAAAAAGTAATTCCAGAAATATATTGGCTGAAGATTTAACACTGGATTTGAGAGAGATACAGAGGCCGGATTCAGAACATGGTTTCTCACCCGATTCAGAGAACTTTGACTGGAAAGCAATACAAGAAGGTGCAAATTCTATAGTTAGTAGCCTACATCAAGCTGCAGCTGCTGCATCGCTGTCTAGACAAGCTTCCTCAGACTCTGATTCTATCCTTTCGTTAAAATCTGGTATTTCTCTAGGGTCACCATTCCATCTTACCCCAGACCAAGAAGAAAAGCCTTTTACTAGTAATAAAGGCCCACGAATTCTTAAGCCAGGAGAGAAAAGTACACTAGAGTCTAAAAAAGTAGAATCCGAAAGTAAGGGAATCAAAGGAGGGAAAAAGGTATATAAGAGTATAATTACAGGAAAAGCTCGCTCCAATTCAGAAGTTTCAAGCCAGTTAAAGCAGCCACAACAAACAAGTGTGCCTTCAATTTCACGTGGTAGGACAATGATTCATATTCCAGGAGTTCGAAACAGTTCTTCAAGTACTAGTCCTGTTTCCAAAAAAGGGCCCCCACTCAAAAACACCAACTCCAAGAGTCCCAGTGAAGGCCAAAGTTCCGCTAGTTCTCCAAGAGGAGTCAAGTCATCAGTAAAACCTGAGCCAGCTCCTGTAACGAGGCAGCTTTCAGGGTTGAACCAGGGTGGATCAAGTAAAGGACCTTCTAGATCAGGATCTAGAGACTCCACTCCTTCTAGACCTCAACAGCAGCCATTAAGCAGGCCTCTGCAATCTCCAGGCCGAAACTCTATCTCCCCAGGAAGAAATGGTATAAGTACTCCCAACAAACTGTCTCAGTTGCCAAGGACGTCGTCTCCTAGCACAGCTTCAACTAAATCTTCAAGTTCAGGTAGGATGTCATATACATCACCAGGCAGGCAGATGAGCCAGCAAAACCTTACAAAGCAAACTGCCTTACCTAAGAGTACCAGTAGCATTCCAAGAAGTGAGTCTGCTTCGAAAGGATTAAACCAAATTCTCAGTAGTGGTGGATCAAACAAAAAGGCTGACCTATCCAGGATGTCATCAACAAAATCTAGTGGAAGTGAATCTGACAGATCTGAGAGACCTGTTCTTGTTCGCCAGTCAACTTTTATTAAAGAAGCTCCAAGTCCAACTCTAAGACGGAAATTGGAAGAGTCTGCTTCATTTGAATCTCTGTCACCTTCCAGGCCAGATTCTCCCACAAGGTCCCAACTACAGACCCCAGTTTTAAGCCCCTCGCTTCCTGATATGTCTTTATCCACTCATTCAACTGCCCAGACAAGTGGTTGGCGAAAATTACCCCCTAATCTGAGCCCTTCGGTAGAGTATGATGGGAGACCAGCAAAACGTCATGATATAGCCCGTTCTCATTCTGAGAGTCCATCTAGGTTGCCAATCAATAGATCAGGAACATGGAAACGTGAACATAGTAAGCATTCCTCATCGCTTCCTCGTGTAAGCACTTGGAGAAGAACTGGAAGTTCATCCTCAATTCTGTCAGCTTCTTCAGAATCCAGTGAAAAGGCAAAAAGTGAAGATGAAAAGCAGCATGGAAGTTCTCTTTCTGGACACAAGCAAAGTAAAGAGAGCCAAGCACCAACAAAAGGTACTTGGAGAAAAATAAAAGAAAATGAAATTCCCCAAATAATGAATGATCCTCAGCATTCTTCCTCAGGTGCCTCAAATGGCTCTGATTCCAAAACTCTGATCTATCAGATGGCACCAGCTGTCTCTAAGACTGAGGACGTTTGGGTGAGGATTGAGGACTGCCCAATTAATAATCCTCGATCTGGAAGGTCCCCAACTGGAAATACTCCTCCTGTTATTGACAGTGTTTCAGAGAAGGGGGGTGTGAATGGCAAAGATTCTAAAGAGATTCAAGAAAAACAAAATCCAGGGAATGGAAGTGTTCCTGTTCGTACCGTTGGTTTAGAAAGTCGTCTGAACTCTTTCTTTCAGATGGACAGTCCAGACAAGAAAGGCACTGAAACAAAACCTCTGCAGACCAATTCTGTTCCTGCACCAGAAAACAATGAAAGTACTGTGAGCGAGCGTACACCATTCAGTTCCAGTAGTTCAAGCAAACACAGCTCTCCTATTGGTGCTGTTGCAGCAAGAGTGACTCCTTTCAACTACAATCCAAGCCGTAGGAAGAGTAGTGTGGACAATAGTTCTGCTCGGCCATCACAGATACCAACACCAGTAAATAACAGCACAAAGAAACGTGACTCGAAGTCTGAAAACACAGACTCCAGTGGAACTCAGAGTCCTAAACGTCACTCTGGCTCTTACCTGGTGACTTCTGTTTAAATACATCAAAAAAATAAAACTGATGTATTGCATACAGCAGCTACTTAGAAGTTTTATTTCAAATGAAACTTCAGAATATTGGGGATTGATTTTTTTGTTGTTTTGTTGTTTGTTTGGTTGGTTTGTAAATAGGTTTGATTCTTGTTAGAGAGTCCTTGTTCTGGAAGCCATATTTGATAGTATACTTTGTCTTCACTGGTAATATTTTGGAGGAATATGTGATTGACAGTTTGAAATAAAATTGCTAATGCAAGTATATTTGTACAGTATGTTTAACATATATTTAATTAGCATCCCATCCGATAATCCTTTAAATATTGCTTGTCTCTAAATCATTGAACATTGCAGATAGAGATGATACAGTCATACTGCTTTATCAGTCAATTCTAGGTTACAGACTGACTAAACTACATCAGGGAAGAATTGGTATTATTTATGCAAAAAAAAAAAAGTATACTCAGTTTTAGTATTTGTGAGTCCATCTAACCCAATAATTAATCATGTGGCTGTGAAATTCACAGTAATATGGTTTCTGCTGAACAAGTGTTCCCAGCCTGCTTTTCTGCATGAATGGAACTGATGGTTATTTTCCCAAGTAATAATAACATTTGTGGTCACATAATGTGCATAGATAGTTATGGTGTAGCAACTTACACTCTCTTCATGCCCTGCGGGAAGAAAAATGGAAAAAAAAAAAAATGAAAAAAAAAAAAAACCAACTGTGTAACTGTAAGACCTTGAAAAAAATTACTTCACCTGAACTAGATTTCATCTTAAAGTAGGTAGATTTTTTTTGCTATGCTGTAACTTGTTGTATATTCT
This sequence comes from Penelope pileata, assembly GCA_013396635.1. Lineage (NCBI taxonomy): Eukaryota > Metazoa > Chordata > Aves > Galliformes > Cracidae > Penelope > Penelope pileata. Next base: position 269,938 of record WBMW01001145.1, on the reverse strand, counting down.
GGTATTTGAGGTGAGATGGCTGCTCTTTTATTAATGAGACATGGCTGATGTCTCAACAGAGACTAAAATGAACATTTCAGAATAAATTATTACTATATGTAAATTGTGTGTGTTACTTTTGCATTACATAAAAATACAGTATTTTATTTTGAGATATCACCTTTTAATATGTATAATGCACTTACACTTATGGCCTGATCCAGCAGAATCTTGCACCTTCAGCATTCATTCTTCTTAATGACTGAAAAATCGCTGCTGTAGGGTGCTTGTAACAGTTTGCAGGATCAGGCCGTAGGTCTTCTGTAATATAATTGTAATTGAGACAGTTTCACCCATCTCAGGTGCATAACAAGGCTAAAGGCAGGGTATTTCCAGAAGTCAAGCAGGATAGTTGTTTTCATCACTGCAAACCTGAAACAATATTATATGTATAAAAATGATATTTATAAATCAAGATTTTTTAAAAATTGGGGATATAACGTAGAATGTGAAATAGTGACTACTGTGAGATGAAATTTTAATTCTATTTGAAATCTTTGTGCTTTTTTCTTGTTTTTTTTTCTTAATTACAAAGGGAAAAATACTGCAAGAATTTCGTGACGAGAAATCTGTTGTAGTGGAAGGATGATTTTGTACACAAACCAGGACATTTGCTGCCTCAAGCCTTTTTGATGCAAACATGGTTTGTGCTAGAACAATGCTGAAAAGACTAGTACTTTAAATAAATATATAGTTTGAATTTAAGTAAGAATTGGTTTAAGGTAGAAACATGAGATAACAGAACGTTAACCGTTCTGTGCAGGATCGAACAAACCACGAAATGGGTATGTCAGTTTTGTTCTATCTCAGCTGGACTATTCTTAAGTTAGCATTCTAAATAATTGGTATTCAGGAGTCAAGATGCCCTGATTTCAGGAAGCCCTGAAATAGAGTAATTTACCTTTATGGTAGCTTTAACACAGTTGCAGTGTATCACATCTGTGGCTTTTGTGCCTCATCTGATATTGAAATTAATCAATTTTATCTTATTCATCGTAAGACTTGCACTGTTTATGAACAGAATTGAGATGCTGTCAGTGGACAGCTAAAAGCCAATACCAAAAATCCAAAATTTTTGAATAAGTGGTATCTTGTTTGCTCTTTTGTTCTTTGCCTCTTGTCAAATTTGTTTATAGACATGCTATATTTCTACACCACCTGGTGTATCTCTTAACAAGCAATGCTCCTCATGCTAGCATTTGTAATATTTTTCATATGGTATCTTCAGAAAACTTTTAATAGGAATATTACTGTTCTTTTCAAGATGAAATAGAACAGTAGACAGACTTACATGATTTGTTCTGAAGTCTGTTGGAGTAGAATACAGAATTCTGTCTTTGCGTTTAAAAGGGAAGATGATCTTTCTTAAAAACGATGTGGTACTCTTTTGTGATGAGTTTTTAACTGCTAGCAGAGAAGAGAATATTCTGCAGGAATACCATGTAATCCAGGATGGTCAGTTAACAACAGCTTTACATCCCCTTGATCTAAGAATTTACAAGTAAACTTGATCCCTATAAATAAATTCTGATTTCAGTCTTATAACTGAGGTAATCTAAAGAACATGAGGTGAAACCATAAATAATTGTATGCATATCAAACACCAGAATGTTTTTGAAAATTGTAATGGCTTCTTTGGATAGCCTTGGAGGTACTTCATTTTAATTGGGAAGTCTCTCTTAATATCCTCATAATGAACCCATACTTGTAGTAAAGACAGATGAGATAAACTTTCCAGCTATGAGGGCAGTGAAACACTGAAATATGCTTCCCATGGGAGTTGTTAAATTTGTTATAGAAGTTTTAAGAACTTTAGGAAAGAAAGGGGATGGACTTCACTGTATTTCACGTTGCCTGTGTGCAGAGATGGCCGTAGGTGATCTTCTGAATTTCCTTCCTGATACATTTCTCTGATTCTTTATCTAAAATACTTAGTATCCATTAAGAGACTTACAGAATATTTAAGGACATCCCTTGTATTTGATTCATGTTAGTGATTAGGATACGAAGATTCTAAGTTTAACTATAAAAATTAACCCTGGAAATGTAAAATCAGAAAAGTGGAAAATGGCTGTAATAAGTATATTTGGTCTTGGATTTTGTTAATGATGTCTAGGTTAATGGTTGCCAGATTCAGTTTATGGTGCTAAAGATTTACCCTTGTTCCTCAGTTTTGTTTTGATGAAGATGGCACAGCAGGAAACAGGACATTATTTATGTAGAGGCAAAACAAAGGAAGACAAGGAGCTAAGGAAACCAAGACTCAGGTTACTGTTCTTTGGGGATACAGATTTTGGTAGAACTTTAGTGATTTGAATGCAGACCTGCAGCTGTTCTTAATTTAGTTTAATAGGCAAAGCTTCGTCTTCTTTATGTGAGAAGTGGGAGCATGACCTCCTTACACATTTTTATTTTTTTAAATGTGCATTCATTGTAGTTTCTTGCAGTATGCCACAGTTAAGGTTATTGCTAAATTTCTGTGAAAGGTCTTCTGGCTAAATATTGCAAGCTTCAAAAGGGAACTAATCTATTTATATTTTCCATCCACAGTCCTTTATCAGAATATTTTCCCTTGAAGCCTTAAAGATAATTCTTAAAACTGTCAGATTTGCTAGCTTGAAAATTGAAAGCCAGCAGCCTTGCCAAGATTTCCTGACAATATTGGAATATTGTTTGAAGCAGGACTTGCCTTCAGATTATGCTGTTCTTCAATAAACTTAGTTAACATAAGCAGCAGCACTGATCTGACCCTTCAGTAGTCCAGATCAGCCCTCACCTGGCAGAGCTGGTTGGAGGGAGTAGGATTCATGCTCCTTCAGTATGCTGAATTCACTCAGTGCAAGGTCAGGCAAGAGCTGCCTAAGCAAGCAAAAAAGAAAAGCAGCTAGGGAGGGTAGAAAGAGGTTGGATCAAACTATTAATTGCAATTTTAAGCCAATATGCCAAGTTCCAGAAATGTTGTTCACCCTTTTTGAGACAGCAAAAGCAAATTAAACTTTTGTACTCTTAGCTTGTTCACTTTGAACTTCTGCCTTTTAACGCTTTCCATTTAAATGTTTTGTGTTCCGAATAAGTCCTCTACCCTGGAAATTCTGACAGCTAACATTGGAAGTATTACATTAGTCTGTATTTTGCAGAAAGTAAATTTTTCTTCATCAAAAACTTCCAAAGAATGAATTTTTCTACCATATGAGAAGTTGTATGTGACAATTTTTAAGTTTGCAATATTAAACGTTGTAAATCCTTACAGTAAAATGATTTACTGCAATGAGTTGTTTTCTGGAAGAGGCTTGAAGGGGGAAGAGATTGAATCCCTACCCTAATGAAGACAGTACTACTGGTAGGGATGATCTGGAAAACATTTAGGTGGACTCTTACAAGCTCTTGTAGTCTTTTGTTACTAGGTGCCTCCCAGATGTCTTTTCACACCTTCCATTAAATAGCACAGACAGCCATAAGTGTTGCTAACAATCCTGTATAGGCTTCCACCTAAATGTAACTTCATCTACCTGCTGTAATGCCTTGCAAAGTCTGTTCCGCCTGTCTGACAGCTTTGTTGTGGATGAGATGTGAGATTTGGATGAATCAAAAGTCAAGTGCCAGTTCACATGAAGCATGACTTCCTCCACGTGTAGGACTTTGAGGACTTCTTACTACCATATCACCCAAATTCACTTGCTGCTGCCACAGCCATCTCCTTTGCACTTTAACCAAAAGAGATGTCCCCACTTCTTTATTTTCATTTCAAATCACGTACAGAAGCGTCACTCCTGCTTCATAGTTTACTGTATGCAGAGTAACAGATTTTGTCTGTAAACAGGTTTTAGAGAATGTAGATAAGGTTGAGTTTTTAGTCTGAACATAAATTGGTCGTGTGTTGTGTTTGGCTACATACTCGAAGTCCAAGGGAATTTGGTGTGGTGCTTAAAGAGTTCACAACAGTAGCGTAGGTGTCAATGAATTTGTGATGCCCAGAGCAGTATCAGGTCTGTATTAAATACCTAGGTTTTCTTCTGGCAATTTTCAGTGTACCAGATGTGCAGTTTATCCATTCTAAGACTGTGTAATGCCTCCCTAGCCTAGTTTTGCAAGTAATCTATTCCTTAGGTTTACATATTTACGAATTTCTGCCACTTCCGAGATTTGAGGACACTGAGTTCTAATTTTGTTGTTGATGAAAGCGTTCTTGAGTGGCCATGGAATTGCAATTAAGATATGAAGGTGTAGGGAGAGCTAGTTCACTCAAGTGAAATGCACTTCTACCCAGTTACAAGCTCAAGACACAAACTGAGCATCTCTTTGGCCCTATTTCTTGGTGGGATTTAAGATGGGTAAAGCTTGAGCTGGCTCTCTGCAAGTAAATAATTTGTCATCCTGAGATAAAATCAATTTCTCCCACCTACAAATGTTGTTTCTCTTTAATGAACTCTGCCCACAATTATCTTTCCTTCAGTTTAGTTGTTTGCTTCTGCCTGAACTGCATTACTGTTTTTATCTTATCTCTGCAATTAATTCTTTCTTCAACTATTCTAATGTATTTTGCTTCACAGTATACTAATTCTGAACTCAGTCTTGCGATGCAGAATTTATTATTGGCGGTGTTATATAAAATTTCCTCCTGATTGCACCTTCTCAGAGTGGAATTCTTGTCTATTGCTAAAACTTAGGTATCTGTTTGCTGCGTTAGGAATATGTTTTCATTTAAAAAGAAAGTTGCTGCTAAGACAATGTCAAAGCATATCAGAATGAATCGCCTAGGGAACCATGCAGTTTTATTTTGGTAGTAGTCACATTTTAGATAAACAAGAAGTGGAAAAAGGCTGAGGGAGACACAGGTCGCCAGTAGAACTCTCTGTTCTCTTCTGTGTTTCATGATTGTTAAACTACATAAAATCTAGTTCTGACACAGTGTAATTCTATATCCTCTGTTATTTACCAGAAGTTCACAAGAAAGCTTATTTCATTATGACTTGTAGCATGGCAGATTCTAGTCCCTCACTGGGGACTGTGAGGAGACCTAGATTTGCTAATTCCCAACACACACACATGAACATGTACTTACATGCTGCACTTACTTTGTTCTCTTCTCTTCATTCTAGGTTTGACCTACCTCTAGAAGCATTTAGCTTAAAATAGAGGCTCTGTTGTTGAGTTAGTCTTTTTTCTTTTTTCCTGATACCTGTAGCTCTCTTTGTAGATCAGAAGATGAATTCTAATTTCAGGACAGATTCGTTTTGAAGTGTTCTATAAAAAATACACTTAATGGTCTTAATTTCTATCAGGGATAATCTTGCTAGTAATTTTGTAAGTTTGTAGTCAGAATGTAGAAAAAGCAGCTTAAAGTCAGCAGGGATTGTGAAAACTACAGGATTTTGAGTGACTGCATTCAATAAAAAGGTAGTTTGTCTAATTCTGTCCCTTCTAACAATTCTGTGCAACACAACATTGCTTGGAGTGAGGGCAAAAGGAGTTCAGATATATGGCAAACAGAATTCGGGTGTGCTTGTGCATCTTGCCTAGGTTTTTACTAACATCTGTGATGGCAGACATGTAATATGGAAGAGCAGGAAGGTAGATGCAAAGATTAAGCCCTGACATTAATGGTTAGAAACCTATGTTTTTATTTCTGGGAGGTAGGGGGGAGGTGGGTTTGTTGTTTGATGAAAGGAGGTTGGCATCTTTCTGTTCTTACTATAATTGAGCAGTTGAATAATCATAACAGATTGGGGTTGGACTTGATGAGAGGTCCCTTCCAGCCCCTACAATTCTGTGATTATTTGACACTCGGGTGTTTTAGGTTATTTGGAAATCTTACCAACAGAAGTCTCCTAGCTTAAGTGAAATCTAGGAGTTCAGTGCAAATACAGGATGATTGTGCCACGTACACGTGGATGGTTGATGGTACCATTTTATCCCACAGACTGACTTTACACAGTCACAGCTTTGTACAGCTGTCAGCTGTTCTACAAGGTGAAAACAGAAGGCCAGAGAACAAGTGGATGTAAAACTGAGATCCGTAGTTAGAGACATAGCCTTTGCAATTATTAGGGAATTAAAGATGCATTGCAATCCCTGTTTTTTTTTCATTTTGTCAGTTCTACTGTTGCTAGCTAAGCAGGGATTTGGATAGAGTCCATGGGGAATGTGGTGCCTGACAGTCATCCCCATACCTCAGTGAAATACTGTGTACAGTATCTGCTGTATTTCCTCCTGTACTCCATGTAAGTGAAGGGATGGGTCTGGGTGACATAATTTAAAAGCTCTGTGTCCCTGAACAGAGTACAGTCAGGAGGGCTGTTTTAGGCAACTACGTGATTGTCAGCTGCTCTTCCGCAGCGCTTACATGAATTGTAACAAATATGTCTGATGTGGATTTGGAAGTCTTGGGGATGGTTATGCTTTTTTAAGGATATATAGGGTATCCAAACTGCTTATGGGCTTCTACCGTTGAGATGAACAAAACTGATGCTTCTGCTGATGAATAAAGACAGTTGTGTAGCTGTTGTCTCTGAAGGATAAGCATGCAGCAGTACATCTCCAGAAAATGCTAAGGTAGAAGGCAGGATTTTGGCTTGCTAAGAAAGAACTAGAGCAGTCTCTGGATTTAAAGTAACCACTTCTTTGGGGAAAATAGAATATACAGTATTTTAAAAGTGGCCCATACCAGGAATTCTCATATTGAGAATATGGCTCATTCTGCATATTGAAATGTTATGGTAAATAAAAACTAGTTATATGAATCTGAATGAATAACATTATTCTCTCTCTGTGCTGTTGAAATTTCTCTGTTTGAGAGACCTAGTTTTTACCTGTCCTTCCATCTTAGGAGTGGCATTTCATGATATTTCCATTTTTTATGTTAAAATATACTTCTGAATCTTTGCTTGTAATGACTGCAGAACAAATCTTAGCTTGCCCCCTTCCTTTCAGCGTCTATTGGACCAACTGAAATTTCATGCTTTTTATTCTATATTTCCCCTTTTTATTCTGTATTTTATCTGCAGCACACTACAGATCTGTTGCACCAAGTTAGCTGAAAATACACCGAGTGACATCACTAATCCAGTTATTATGTCAGCTTTTGTAGAACGACTGTGCAGGGTAACACCAAGTTAGAGAGAACTGAGCATGTAATCAGGTGTGAATAAGCTGGCATCTCTATGCCACATTTTCAGTAAAACACAGCCGTGCTGTTTCAGCTCAGACCACTTACCTGTGATAGGTCTGCCACTTCTATTCAAAGCATTTGGATTTATCCCAGGTGAAATGTACAAGTCTCCTCCAAGACCACTTTGTACTTCTGTTTCATAATTTTACAGGGCCCTTGAGGTTTTTTCCATGTTATTTCTCTTCCCTCAACATTTTTAACAGTAATAAAATAGCGTTGGACTATTGTAACTTGCTGTTGACAGTGTATGCAGTGAGGGGATTCCCTGAAATGGTCACTTCCTGCCACTTTCCCTTGCAGAGCAGTTATGACAAATGGCATAACTTCAAGAGTCATGCTTAGCTTTCAGAGATCAGGGTCCCTGCTACTAAGCAAAGGCATTATCTGCAGTCTTGAAATTTTCCTACAAGCTTGGGTGAGTTCTATCGCCACTATCAACTACATCTTACTTCTTTAAAATGTTTTAAGTTTTGATTGCTTCATCATCCAATGTCTGATGTCAGGGACAGCAAACACAATGTGTCTGAGCTGGTGTGCTTTGTGACCTACTTCTGTCCCTGGAATCTTCTGGCTAGAAATGCACAGAACTGAAGTCTGAAATGTATTTCTTATGACACTAGAACAAATGTAGTGACTGGATGCCATGTACAGTTGTTCTGTAACAATGATGGGGATTAAATTGACATGTTTGTACCTAATGCTTCATTTTAGGAGTGTTAAGTTTCAAGATACATGAAGAAGTTTGGTTTGTAATAATAGGATATGCACAAAAGAAGACGTTTTCCTTGTGAACAGTCATGTATGCTATGTGATACTCCAGAAACTCAAAACATTTTTTTATGATTTTTTTTCCTTCTGGAAAAGATACAAGTAATCATTTTTGCCATTACCACAATATAGGTTATGTAGCTTTTGTTCTGTTTTGGTAAGCTTGAATATTGTTTTAGAAGAGATTGTTTTACTCCTAGTATGTTGGTATTAAAAAGCTGTATGAATTCAAGTTAAGGGAATAAAAATAGCATGCAATTGTCAAGTATAACAACATTAAAGAAATGCACAAAAGTGTCCTCTGTCTTGAACTAACTGGGCTGACTTGAACTAAGTGGGCAAAGCTAATATGGAATGACAGTACTGTGCCACTCACAAATTGCAACCACGTTCAATGCCTTCTTTAATGCCAGAGCAGCATTTCTCAAGCTGATGTCCAGTTATGTACCAGAACTTGCTTTACAAAGTAACTGAGAAATTTAAAACATTGCAGAAATTTAAAGGGGGAAAAAAAAAATAAAAAAGGGGTGAAGAAGTGAATTTTAATATTTGTCAAGTTTTAGCCAGATTTTTGTTTGTGCTGTAGTAATACCAAATAAATAACTCAGCCTTTTTTTCCTAAAACCATCAAATTGTTCTTTTATTTAAATTCTGCTAGAGCATTGCCCTGCAAAAGGAGATTTAGCTCTGTACCTCTTTAAAGCATTCAAACCTGCGTGTCCCAGAAAGGAAACGTGATGTGTAGAGTTATTTGAGAAAAAACAGACACCAATAAGCCTGATTTATAAGGTGCTTTAGTGAGGATCATGTGATAAATACTGCATGTCTGCACGGAGACACAAACATAATGAACTTGCCTGTCCACACTGCACATTGCACACACAGTAATGGGAGCGTGGGGTTTGCACCTAAGGGGTTAAACACGCTGGTGCCTGCTTATCTCTTATGTGAATCTTGGGGATGGAGATTCTGAAGGCCAGCATGCAGAGCAGTGAGGGAGGGAGAGCTGCAGCAGCCCGGCCATCTGGTTTTGGCTAAAGGCTGCAGCAGTAACCAGATAAACATTTTCAGCACAAAATCTCCAAGGCCGTGGTGTTCAGGGTGGGACTTTTTGCTTCAGTCACCGTGAAAGTAGTATTAAAGTTGACACTGCGTATAATAACGAGCTTTGAGAACGTGCTGAACACGCGTGACTACAGCACTTGGCTCTGCCCAAATCGTGCTAGAGGCGAAGGGAGAAGGCTGGGACAGGAGGGGGGGGGCTGGGAAGCACCCTGCAAAGCAGAGGCATAGGAGTCCGTCATCCAGGTAGTGCTAAAATAGCCCCTAAATCGTTATTTGCGGTAGTTGCCTCTCAGAAACGGACACTTACTCCATTTCATACGGCTCGGTGCCGCTCGGACCGCCCCCCACAGCCTGCCTTTAGCACTGCACTGCTGGATGGGAAGCCTCCTCCACAACGGCTCGCCCGTGCCCGCACCGCCTACCGAGCGCCTCCCGTTCCTCTCCTGTCCCGCAGCACAGCTCCGCCCGGCGCTGCTGGGGGGTGCAGCACCTCCCGGCCTCGCTGCACGCCCCCGGGGCGGGGCCCACAGACCACGGGCTGCCCCCTGGGCCCTGCCCCGGGGCCGCCTCGGAGCCCGGGGCCGCCGCAGCGGGGCGCCCTTGCGTGGAGCCGCGGCCAATCGCAGCTCCGGTCGGCGCAGCTCAGCGGGGCGGGCACGTCGCGCCTCCTCATAGGCCTCCGTGCTTTACAGATGGCAGCGCCGACCAATCGCTTCCCGGAAAGCGGGGGAGGAGGCGGGACTTCCTGGTGGGCGGGCCGGTCTGGAGGGGGCGCTGTGCTGGATGTGATGATGGCGGCCGCCACCGCCGCCTCCCCGGCTGACAAGGAGAGGTGAGGCCCGGCCCGGCCGCTGCCCGCTGCCGCAGCGGTACCTGCAGCGCGTCCCAGTGCTGCCGTGCGGCTGCAGTACGGGCGCGAGGAGGTTCCGCACCGGGGGCGGTGGGCCCGGTGCAGGCCCCAGGGCAGTGTGGCGGCCCTGCGGTGCCGGGGGGCTGTGGGGCAGTACCAGCCGTGCCCCTCTGTGCCCGCGCCGGGAGCGGACGCAGGGCTGCGCGGGAGGGGGCGGGCGGGTGGCCCCGGGTGGCTGAGGGGGCGTTCCGCGCCGCGTGATGCTGTGTGGGCCGTGCAGTGCGGGGGGACGCTCGGGGAGGTGGGCGTCTGCTGCTGGGAAACGGCGGTGGGGAGAGGCCGCCTTCCGTCCGCCTCTCGGTTTGCTCGTCCGTCTCTGCTTCAGCCGCCCTTGCTTTAGCAGAGGGTGGGCTTGGTGGTCTCTGGAGGTCGTTTCCAACTCCTGCAACTCCGTGGTTGTACATCTCTTTCATTTGCTGAACAGTTGTTGTGATTCCTTGTGCCTTTCTCTTCTCTTCCTCGGCCCCGGGGATTGGGGCAGGAAGGACCAGTGGTCCTTGTCAGTCATGGAGTCACAGAATCTAGGGTTTGGAAGGGACCTCTAGAGATCATCGAGTCCAACCCCCCGTGCCAAAGCAGCTCCCTACACCAGGCTGTACACATGGGCATCCAGATGGGCCATAAGTATCTCCAGGGAAGGAGACTCCACCACCTCCTGGCAGCTGTTCCAGTGCTCTGTCACCCACACCGTGAAGAAGTTCTTACACATATTGGTGTGGAACTTCGTATGCTGCAGTTTGTGGCCATTTCCCCTTGTCCTGTCACTGCAGACTACTGAGAACAGCCTGGCCCCATCTGTTTGCCTCCTGTATGTCAGATATTGACAAACATTGGTAAAATCCCCTCTTGGTCTTCTGCAGGCTGAGCAGCCCCAGGTCTCTCAGCCTTTCCTCACAAGGGAGATGCTCCAGGCCCCTCATCATCTCTGTGGCCCTCCCCTCAACTCTCTCCAGCAGGTCCCTGTCTTTTTTGGACTGGGGAGCCCAGAACTGGAC